>BLSH010186169.1:41636-51766 GCA_018402905.1 Glandirana rugosa
TTTTACTTTTACGTAAAAAAATTGTGTTTCAACTGGTACATATGCTATAAAGGTTGTGTATCGTACATGTATCGTTTTTACTGTGGGGTTTTACGTAAGACGATGAGGAGGACTCATACCGCTATGGTGTACACACTCTGAAAATGTGTCAGACCGGTGTATGTGTTCGGGTTGTAACTTCATCGTAGAAATCCGCAAGATGCTCGTATTTACTGTGTAGAGTAAAGAGTTGGTGAATAATGTAAAAACTTCCGGGACTTTGTTGTCCTGTTACCTTAAAAGGTGTTTCACTGGGGTAAAACCTTTCGTTTGTGGGGTTGTATATTAGATACTCCGTCTTACTCAGAAAACTTGTACAGTAAGACTCATTCTGCCTCATAGATTATATGTTGGGGTGTTTGCTTTCCAAAATGGGGTCACTTTGTGGAAAATTCCATTGTCCTGTTGTTTCAGGGCCTTCAAAAATGTAATAAGTGGTTGAGAAATGAGATGTGTCATTTATGCTCGTAGAACGCCTAAAGATGCTACTTCAATGTTGGGCTTGTGTATGTGGCCAGACTGTGTAAAAGTCTCACACATGTGGTATCGCCATACTCAGGAGGAGTAGCAGAATGCATTTTGGGGTGTCATTTTTGCTATGTACATGCTATGTGTTGGAAATATCGTATACATGGTCAACTTTGTGTTAAAAAAATGCATTTTCATTTTTTTTCCCACATTTTCCAACAACTTCTGGAAAAAAATGAACCGTTCAAAACACTCATTATGCCTCATAGATTATACGTTGGGGGTGTTTGCTTTCCAAAATGGGGTCATTTTGTGGGCAATTCCATTGTCCTGGTGTTCCAGGGCCTCCATGTAATAGATGGCTGAGAAATGAGATGTGTAACTTATGCTCGTAGAAGGCCTGAAGGTACTACTTCAATGTTGGGCTTGTGTATGTGGCCAGGCTGTGTAAAAGCCTCACACATGGGGTATCGCCATACTCAGGAGGAGTAGCAGAATGTATTTTGGGGTATCATTGCAAGTATGCATATGCTGTGTGTGAGAAATAACTTTTTTTTGTGTAAAAAAAAAAAATTTTCATTTTGCAAAGAATTGTGGGGAAAAAAATACAACTTCAAAAACTCACCATGCCCCTTACTAAATGATTGGAATGTCTACTTTCCAAAAAGGGGTAATTTGGGGGGTATTTGTACTTCCCTGGCTTGTTAGGGTCTCAAGAAATGAGATAGGTGGTCAGTACATCAGGTGTGATCAATTTTCAATGATTTGCACCATAGCTTGTAGACTCTATAACTTTCACAGAGAATAAATAATATCCACTAATTTGGGTTATTTTTTACCAAAGATATGTAGCAGTATAAATCATGGCCCAAATTTATGAAGAAAAATGACTTTTTTGCAAAATTTTTCAATACAAAGTAAAAAAAAGTGGGGTTTTTTTTCAAAATTTTCGCTACATTTTCACTTATATTGAAAAAAATAACAAAAACCCAGCAGTGATTATATACCACCAAAAGAAAGCTCTATTTGTGAGAAAAAAATGATACAAATTTTGTTTGGGTACAGTGTAGCATGACTGAGTAATTAGCTAAAAATTGGTCTGGGAAGGAAAGGGGTGTAAGTGTCCTGTATGGAAGTGGTTAAAAAAGGTGGTGGTTTGAGATGGAAAGGATTGGGACTGTTTAATACCCTACTTGATGTTTGCTATTCGGGAAGTACCACAATCCTCTACCGGGTTCTCGCCCTTCGAATTACTCTATGGGAGACACCCAAGAGGGCTGTTGGATATCGCCAATGAAACTTGGGAAAGTGAGAGTTCTCCCCACCGGAGTGTGATTGAGCATGTCGTCCTGATGCAAGATAGAATTGCACAGGTAATGCCAATCATCAAAGGCACTTAGCCCAAGCACAGTTAGCACAGCAAAGGGTGTACAACCGTAAGGCCTTTTTAGGGTGTTGGTACTAATCCCTACGGTCTAAAGTAAATTCCTGGCCAAACAGCAGGGCCCATATTAGATAATTGAAAAAGTGAGTGAGGCGAACTACAGGGTCAGACAACCAGGACGGCGAAAGCCAGAACAGATATACCACATTAATCTGTTGAAAGCCTGGAGAGATAGGGAACCCCTAGTTGCCGAAACCTTGTTGTCACCGACTCAGTCTGATTGCTTAATTTCTGAGGTTGGAATAGCAGTCACCCTATCGAAACCCCAAAAACAGGAGGTGGAAGAGTTTGTGCTCTGCAACAGATAGGTGTTCTCTGAGCTGCCGGGACAAACATCTGGGGTAGAGCATGACATTATCACCCCGCCAGGGGAAAGAGTGAAACTAAAACCTTATCGAATAGCGGAGGCCCGAGGGTGGGCAATACGTGGGGAAGTTCAAAGAATGCTTGAATTGCGTGTTATAGAGGAATCCCAGAGTGACTGGTCCAGCCTGATCGTTTTAGTGCCCAAACCCGATGAGAGCTGGTGGTTTTGTAACGATTTTTGGGAATCAAATAAGGTTACAAAGTTTGACACCTACTCCATGCCATGCATAGATGAACTGATCGACTGGCTGGGAACAGCTCAATATATGAAGACCCTTGATCTCACCAAGGGGTATTGGCAAATTCCCCTAGCTGAGTCAGCAAAGGAGAAAACTGCATTTGTAACACCAGAAGGGGCACTCCAATATAGAAGAATGCCATTTGGGTTACAAAATGCACCGGCAACATTCCAGCGGAAAATGGACACGATTCTGAGGACCCATCAGAAGTATGCTACAGCTTACTTGGACAATGTGATTATCCACAGTATGGATTGGGCCTCACTTCTGTCAAAAGTGCAAGCCGTGTTAGACTCCATACGGGAAGCTGGGTTCACAGCCAATCCAAGGAAGTGTACCATTGGACAGAAAGAGGCCAAATATCTGGGGTACACTATTGGGAGGGGAGTAATAAAACCCCAAGTCAACAAAGTGGAAGCCATAGATAGTTGGCCGCGTCCCAACAGCAAAAAGCAGGTTTTGAGCGTTCCTCGGAATTGCTGGACACTATCGGCGATTCATTCCTCAGTTTGACTCTCAGGCTGTGCCCCTAACCAACCTGACAAAAGGGTAAGAGTCTGCCATGAAATGGACCCTGAAGGCTGAAGCAGACTTCCAGTCTTTAAAAAAGCATTAGGTAGCCAGCCAGTGCTATACTCCCCTGACTTCTCTAAGGACTTTGTGGTACAGACTGATGCATCAGGCATAGGCTTAGGAGCAGTGTTGTCCCAGGTTTGGAAGGGGGAATTTATCTCAGAAGAGAACTGAAATCCCACCAAGAGAATTATGCCACAATTGAGAAAGAGTGTCTAGCGGTGAAGTGGGTGTTAGATTCCCTTTGATACTATTTGCTGGGTAGACACTTTGACCTGGTTATGGATCACGCGCCCTTAAAATGGATGGCTCAAAACAAGGAGACCAATAGAAGGGTAAATAGGTGGTTCCTGGCCCTGCAGTAATTCAACTTTATGGTGAAGCATTGCCCTGGTGTTCAAATGGGGAATGTGGATGTGTTTTCTCGGGTACCTGTGTGCTTGACTGCTGGTGTTCCAAAACCCAGGTTGAAACAAGAGGGGGGTATGTGACAGCAGGCAGGTAAAATCGCCTGGTTGCATTCAGGATGGCAGGTACATTTGTCCCAGGTTTAGAATGTATGCAGCTTTCTACTACTAGGGGGAAGTGCTGGGAGTCTTGCAGGAGTAGAGGTAATGAGCCCAGCTGAGTTGAGCTGACTCATTAAGGCCTCTACAAAAACTCCCAGCATGCTTAGGGAGTGGCTCCATCCTGGAATGAGTAGGCTGGGGAGCTTGATACCAATACTGTGTGGTAAGACCAAGCCTGTGTGGCTAATTGTTACAGCAGGGAGATGGGTGCTGGGTGTAGCACAAGGTTGCACCCAGCTAATAGACAGGGAAACCTACAAGTGTAGTAAGTGGCCAAGTCGGCAAGGATTTATTTTGATGTTTCTTTTTGTTTTGCTGTTTTTCTCCATTTGTACATAGTGTAAATAAACCGCACTTTTGTTTTCACCTACAAATGCTGTTTCGCTGTGCCTATTTTGTGTAGTGAACTCTTCCAGGGGGTCACTCACACCCGCTACCGAGCTAACCCCCCTTACAGTAGACAATACATTGAGTGGGACAAAGGTCTCCCAGTGTTCAATCCATTAGACGCTGGAAGGTTGCAGGTGCACCACTAATGCCCTGAGGCATGCTAGCAAACTGGAAAAACCCCAGGGGGCAAATAAAAGCTGTCTTTTCTTGATCTTCCTCACTCATTGGTACTTGGTAATAACCAGATCTTAAGTCCATTATTGTGAACCATTTGCTGCCTTGCAGGGCATCAAGAGCTTCCTCAATGCGAGGTAGTGTGTATTGATTTGGGACCGTTTGTCGATTTAATAATATATATAATCAATACATATTCACACTCCACCATTTTTCTTTCAGACCACCACCATTGGTGATGTATACAGCCATTTAGACTCAATCATGATGTTTTGATCTTTCATTGTGTGCAAGCACTCTCGAGCATCATCAAGATCTTTAAGAGGTATGCACCTGGGTCTTTCTCTAAATGGGGTGCTATCTATCAGGCGAATACTGTGTTGAATACTTTTAGCACACCCAACATCCATGTCATCAGTAGAGAACACATCATTGTATTCCATTAGCTGCTCTCCTAGTGCTTGTTTGTGCTGTCAGGACTATCAGCCTCATTCAGGTGAAAGTCTAATTTGATTTCTTTCTCCTCAATTTTGACAGGGTAGGAGCTAATGGTTTCCACTGGGTAACAATAGGCTACCTCTTGCCAGGCGGGTATTATAACTGTGTATGTGGTAATGTTTCGAACAGTAACAACATCCATTCTTGGACATTTTAAACTATAGTCTTTCCTCTCTGGCACTCCCAGCCTCTTTTGTATCAGTTTCTAGCAGGAAAAAGCTGCCGGTTGCACTTGGTGACATTTCCACAAAAACCCACAACACTCTCACCCCCCCCCTGCTGGAATCTCCACACCCTCCAGGCAGATCAGGAGCAAATGTTTGGCAGGTATTTTGACGCTCTGGAGCAACAAGCAGTGAAGGTAAGGGAGTTCCCTGTTGTGGCTGAAGAAACTGAATGAAAGCAGCCTCAACAGCTTCAACATTGGAACCCACAATCATAGGAGCATACTCATTACCCCCAGGTGGAGGGCTCACATAAGCAATGACTTTTAGTGGGGGATCCTCATCAGCGGTCACACCAGGAATGCGAAGTTCAACTTCTAGACAACCATCCATAAAAACAGGATTTTCTCCCACGCCATAAACAGGCATAGTGTCCACAGGTTGCAAAGGGAGGTGGTTTAAGTGTTGCTGATAGAAGGGCCTGTAAATGATAGTCAGCTGAGAACCTGTATCAAACAGAGCAGCAGTGGGTATCATTAGCAAACAAATTGAAAGTACATCTGCGGCCTATCCCAGGTAGCTTGGTAAACTTTTGTTTTCTTGATTTTCCCTGTATTCTTTTGTACATATGTCCAGATTTACTGTGATTTTCAGAGCTATCAGTCGGCAGTGGACACTGAGGAACTGTGTGGCCTGCTTGTTCACATTGGAAACATTTAATATGGAAGAGAGGCTTATCACTGGAGGTTTTATCAGCAGATAGAGCTGTAGGCGGTGAGAGTCTACCCCCTTCATTGTTTTTAGCAACCGTCTCATTTTTGTGCTCAACCACAGAACGATGTTTAACTTTGCTCTTAGATTGGGGTACTAAAAAGAATATCAGACTCCTGTTTCTTTACTTCAGTCATAGTTTCAATGAAAGTAAACTTTCTCTCGCTCAAAACAACTCTTAGGACCGGTGACATTGGGTAGTGTGGCAGTAGCCCCTTCATTATTTGAGCAGCCCTTAATTTGTCAGTATCTGTAGGAGAGATGACCTTTTCAGTGAGCAATCTCCCTAGAAGCACTTCTAGCCGCCTCACAAACACAGAAACATCCTCTCCCTCTTTATGCTTTGCCTGTTTAAAATCAGCAAGCATCTGATCAGGGTCACGGTGCAGTCCATAAGCATCTGTCAATACATCGATGTATTCTTGAGCACTGGTACTCACGTGAGTGTCCTTGTAAACTCTAATGATAATGGGTGCTGGGGGTCTTAAACTTTCCATGATGCACTGTTTTTTCTTTTACAGATTCTGTTGATAACAATGACATTGTTGTTCCTTAACCACTTCAGCCCCGGAAGGATTTCCCCCTTTAGGACCAGAGCCCTTTTTGCGATTCGGCACTGCGTCGCTTTAACTGAAAATTGCGCGGTCGTACGACGTTGTACCCAAATGAAATTTGCGTCCTTTTTTCCCACAAATAGAGCTTTCTTTTGGTGGTATTTGATCCCCTCTGCGTCATTTCTGATCGCCGCTATAAACAAAAAAAGAGTGACAATTTTGCAAAAAAAAAACCAAATTTCTTACTTTTTGCTAAAATACAAATCCAAAAAAAAATATAAAAAACATTTTTTTCATCGGTTTTGGCCGATTTATATTCTTCCTCATATTTGTGATAAAAAAAATTGCAATCGCCGTTTATTGATTGGTTTGCGCAAAAGTGGTCGCGTTACGGATGATGAGAATTCATTTCTGGGGTTTTTATTTATTTTTTTTTTACTAGTAATGGCGGCGATCTGCGATTTTTAGCGGTACTGCGATATTGCGGTGGACATGTCGGGCCATTTTGACACTTTTTTGGGACCATTGGCATTTATACAGCGATCAGTGCTATAAAAATGCACTGATTACTGTGTAAATGCCATTAGCAGTGAAGGGGTTAACCTGCAGGGGGCGCTCTAAGGGGTTAACTGTGTTCCCTGGGCGTGTTCTAATTGTGTGTGGGCTGCCCTAACAGGAGAAGGAAAGTGGTCACAGCCTTCATGTACAGGAAGGCTGTGATCACAGTCCTTCCCCCCCCTCACAGAATGGAGGTCCGTGTTTACTTACACGGACCTCCGTTCCTTCACCCCGGGGGGGGCCATCGCGGGTAGCCGGCGGAGATCGAATCCGCCGCACCCGCTCCCTGGCCCTCCTCAGACACAGTGAGCGCGCGGGCGCGCCTCCGGCGGCACGCGCTCACTGTGCACGATCTGGCAGCCGCCGTCATATGACGGCGATTCGCCTACAAGAGCCACTCTGTCGCCGTCAAATGCTGATCAGCGGTCGGCAAGCGGTTAATGTCCTGATCCAAGATATATCAGCAGTGCCTTCAAATCTAGCGCTATTCTTTTTATTCTCTGCGGCTACTAAGGTACGATGGTGCCCCCTGTATTGTATTTAGGAGCAGAGACTTTATAATCGGTGTGATCAGGACAGGATCTGTAACAAGCGCAGTGCCTCCACTTAATAGGGGCTTGAGAATAGCAAGTGAAATCCCAAATGAGAAATATATCCATCCACATGGACAGTAATCCGCACAGCATTGTATTTGAAAGTCCATGTATTGAAGATATAACATTCAGTGAACATCCAACATAAGGGATTTCCAAACAGGAACATGAAATCATTAACAGTCTCTCTCTCTGTCTCAGTGAGGGGAGTCTGCAGCAAATGCACATAGTCTGTTCTCTCCCAGCGGGAATCCATTATCCTCCTTCTCTTCACATGTTCAAGTCTCTCCACCCACAAAACCCTTTACCATCCTCTGCTCTTCTTCATTACCTCATCCTTGGTGAGAGAGAGCATAGCAGCCATACTGGAAAAGGGCAAACAAACACTGCATAACAGGAGTATACACTTGGCAAATGGGCAAAGAAATGATCACATCACTAGAGAAGCATTGAAGAAAGAGTTCTCTGAGAGCTCCGCCACCATTCCTATGTGACCATTACATACTTGCAAGTTGTGTTTACCATCTTCATTATGAATGGATTGATATATATTTATGCCTTTTAGATTTATTTTTACATTTTCTTCATCAATACAATCAGTTTTGGGGGTTATCTGTTTTATTAGCTATGCATGTGTTGTTAACTTGTGTTCTTTGTCTTAAGACTTTTCTATACGTAATGAAAATATCTTTGTTAAACAATTGGTTACATAAGAACTGTACCTATTTTTCTTACTGTTTTGTGTTATATTTGAACTTCTGTGGTAGCTCTGTAAGGTAGATATTTTAAAGGAGTGGTTGCTGGGAGACGTCTCTTGGGGCTGCAGTTCCTCTGAACGCCACAAGGTGGTGATCTCACTCATATCCAGACAGGAAGTTTATTTGGAATACAGACAGGAAGTGATGTCAGAGACAGGAAGTCATCAAACAAAGACAGGAAGTTCCATGTGACAGGAAAGGAAAATAGAAGGCATTACTGGAAGAAGCAGCAGAGGAGGTAATAAGACCTTATTTTCTATTTACACCCAGTAACCCCCCCGTCATGTCCGTCCTCTTCCTCCATAGTCACTGTGAGGTGTTTTATCTCCAGCAGATGATGATACACACATATATAGTGTGGAAATGTAGAATAACCCCGTATATTACAATGAGGGAATTTATGGTCGGTACCACGAGGGGAGTTATTGATGTCAGTAAATGGCGGTTCCAGACATTGTATGTGGGGGGAATGAAATGATAATTAAAGGTTGGGATTAGGGAAGATTTCTGTAAGATTTTACATGGGAATGATCAGCACCCCCTCCAGAGAAACTATGATGACTCTCACAATAGCAGTCTGACAGGGACTGGATTTTGGGGGATGAAATGGTGACCCCGGAGTGGGGGGTGAATTTTATCAAAAAGACATCCAGATGGGAATCAAAATAACTTTTTCAGCTGAATACAATTGTTGCAGTTGGGCTGACTTTTGATATTAAGAAGATGTAATTCTGGACTTTAAATGATTAAAGAATCTGGAAGGAGGAGTAGGAGCACTTTTTAGGACCTCTTCACCTGCCAATAGCCTTCCTGGACAAAGATAGGCATTTTCCAATCCAAACAGTCGGATATCACCAGGTTAGAAGAGGTGCCCTCACCCACCCTTTGTCATCACTTGGGAACTTCAGTGGCTGCATTGTGCCATGTTTGGGGGCACAGAGAATAAAGTGCCTCACTGGGCGCTGCAGGAAGCGACCGGCGGGGGTGAGCCATGTGTCTGTGTGATCGGTGGAGGGCAATGGCGGTGGATTAGGGCTTCTTCTCCTTAAGTCGGTATTACCCATTTACTGCTATAGAGGCTTCTGTTGGTTCACAGGCAATCCAAACTGTGGGAATACAGGGCCCAGCACACCTAGTCATCTACAGTCGGGGGTTTTCTGGGTAAGTGCTTAGTGCAAGTGCTGCCCGAACATTTATTATTTGTATATTAACCCCTTCAGGGGCACAACATTTCCCCATTTATGGGGCCGGAAGATTCTCTTCATTTTGGAGATAAATTCTAGTAATTTGTTCCTCTAAACAAACAGCACTAACAATAAATAGACGAGACAGTGACCATTCTGACCATACATGACCTACAAAGGACAATTATTACATTACACAGGCAGCCAATGGGCAATCATTACACTATGCAGCCAACACAATGATGGAGTGCAGGGGTCAGGAGTATGGAGCATAGAGCCCCTTACATTGCTGGTCAGGAGGAAGAAAACATTCCCCAGCCTGCCATGAAGGATATGGTCCATCATTGGTGTCAGAGGGAGGAAAATACTGAGGGCTCTGAGCAGAGGCATAACTAGAAACTTCAGTGCCCTGGTTCAAGAAACCATGAAGGGTTTCCCTGACCCACTGGTCCTAGGGCCCTTTCCATCAGTCCTGGGACCATTGCCACTTATTCCGTGGTCCTTTACTTCAGGCCTCGACAAACCCCAGGCGCCAGGTCGCCATGGCGACCAGAAATCGCGTCCTGGCGAGTGTCAGCCGTTCCTTCTCTCCCTATGTTAAAACAGCGTGTCAGATTCAGCGAGAGCCGAGAGCCTTCTCTGCTTAATCGAACAGCTGTTAAACTTGGCCGGCTTCCCGGGATATTTGTTTCTACTTAGAATGAAGAAAAGTAACAAACAATGTATCTTCTTCTAGTTGTTGAGAGTTACAAGAATAAAGGAACAACAATGTATCTTCTTCTTTCAAA
>BLSH010186187.1:0-15622 GCA_018402905.1 Glandirana rugosa
CCGGACCGAACCCGAACGATTTTTGAAATGTCCGGGTCCGGGTCCGTGCCACGGACACCCTAAAGTTCGGTACGGACCCAAACGTTACAGTCCGGGTTCGCTCAACACTATCCACATATAAAATTAGTGTTAGCAGCGCTTAACAGTGAATAATGCAAAATATGCTTAGTGTGGCATGTGACATAAAGTAACATAAATAAAATGCTGGTGCTACAAAACAGTTCTTTTCAAGGTGCCATAAAGTGACTTGCTGTCTTCTAATACATCCTCCACCTCTGTCCACCGCGTGTTATAAAAAAACGTACTGGAGGCTCACCAGAACCATGGATTCAAACAGCCCTTATAAATCATCCACAGGAAACACAGCATAGAGGTTCTTGCTCTCCAATTTAGACAGCCCGATTTTATGGAGCCAAAACAGCTTGTGTAAATCACAATGTTGTCAAAGGGATTTCCCAGCTTCCCCAGAGAGTAAACCCTTCAAATCCCACTGCTCTCCAGCTCAGATAACCGTGAGGAACAAATCAAAAAGAGCCCTCATAGTGTATCACTTTAAACAATTTTCCTTTTATTAAACAAATAATGTGCTTACATTTAAGATGCTCAAAGTAGTCGTTTGTGTACGATCTGTACATGAGTATACTGGTCAGCAGTGGCGCGTCTCACTCCTACTCACTCCTCCACGTCCAGGCTGCCAGTAACTCAATCTGCCTCGGGTCGCCGTGTGGCCACGCCACTGACGCGTTTCGTCACTTCCGACTTGATCACAGAGGGGTGGCCACACGACAATCCAAGTTTACCCTTATAGTGATCGCATACCACCGCTAGGTGGTGTCCACCTCGAGTCGTATAACGACCTCACTCGCAGGTGTGGCTACTCAGCCCATCCCACATCACTAAAAGGATGCAGGAGCAGTTGTCACTCGTAAATAGGGTAGTGAGATCAAACACGGCTCGATCATATCCATACATGAACATTGCTACAGTGAGTTCATTATAACACACTGCTCCACTGACTCATGCCATACATTATTGTCAGTGAAGTGGTACTTAAAACAATAGTTAGAAAGTGCCATACATGCAAAGTATTAAAAACAAGGTTCAAATATAAAATACATATATGTTTAAAAATTAGGGTGTTAATCCCCTCTCCCACTTCTCAGTGTTGCAAATAAAAAATATAAAAAATAATACAACCTAAAAACAAATATAATCCACTGACATCCAAAACAAGTCTACTATGCTTAGTCCAATCACAGGATCTTAGTCCAATGTTCCTTCAAAGAGTCCTTCAAAATTGCCACACTATAATACAAGGTATAAGAACAAATTTGGCCCCCATAGTACTTAAAAAATAATACTTTGTGATGTCCGGTATTATAAATTAAATAGGTAGGTATAATACACTATGAGTAGCTTAAGCACAGGATCAGAGTCCAGTATTCACCTATTGCAATATAGGTAACCCCAGACCCATAATGTCAGCGGACCCTGCCCTCATAGCTTAATGAATGTGGTGTACATAGAGTAGTACAAATAGTAATAAAAACATAGCATAAGAAGAAATCGGAGAAATAGTCTGGATGAATAAATATATATATATAAAAAGTGTGTAAATTAAAACTGTGTATATTAATGCCTACAGGTGGACCTTACCACTGATTATTTATGGTGAATGGTGTCTAATCTAGTGGGAGTACCACCATCCTTCCACCTATGAGTGCTTTCTGTAGGCGATCAGAATTTGCTAATAAAACAATTTAAATCCAGTTCTATATTTAGTCCATCCAGATTAAAAGTTCTTAAAAGGTGTATCCAATGGGTTTCCATCTTTGAAATCTCTCTGATTTTATTGGATCCTCTCCAGTTGGGCACTAACTTTTCTACACCCCAAAATTGTAGACCTGAAGGGTCTCTCTTGTGTATGTCTCTAAAGTGTGCTGACACGTTGTGGTCCTTGAAGCCTTTGATGATGTTTGTCACATGCTCACCAATTCTAACCTTTAACGGTCGTTTAGTTCTTCCCACGTACATCAGGCCGCAAGGGCAGCTTAAAACATATATAACGTGCGTACTTTCGCATGTGATGAATTGTTCTATGGCATGACTTCTATTAGTGGTTGTAGATCTAAAGTTGGTTCTAACTCTGACTTCATTGCCCGTAAGGTTACAGGCCCACCGAGGCCTATAGTTAATGGTATAGGGTCAGTAACAGCCAGGTTGGGGGAATATCTGGATCTGGCGTTACAACCAAGTGTAGTTGTTACGAAAGCGTATCTGAAAGACACAAAGGATCTTCTGTTATCACTAAGGAGCATCTCGTTGAGAACCGGAGTGACTAAGTTTTTAGTCACTGCGGATGTGGCATCACTATACACTAATATCTCCCATGATGATGCAATGCTGGCTCTGAACTGGGCTTTAAGTAAAAGGGAAGAGATGCCTATGGAGCAAAAGATCTTCCTAGCATTGGATTTCTGCCTGAAGCACAACTATTTTTGGTTTCAGAATAACTTTTTTGCCCAGTGCAGTGGAGTTGCTATGGGGGCAAGATTTGCTCCCAGTTTAGCAAACATCTTTATGGCTGAATGGGAGGACAGGTATATCTTTCAGAATAAGAAACCAGAAGAGGTTCATTGATGACCTTCTCTTTATACGGGAAGGCTCATTTGACACTCTGAAAGAATTTATTGGAGAGCTAAATAGGAACACCAATAACACCAAACTGGACTACCAATACAGCCAAAAGGAAATTAACTTCCTGGATGTAACTATCTATAGAGATCAGGATACTCTAGCAACTAAGACGTTCTTCAAGCCAACAGATAGGAATAGTTATCTATCTATCATGAGTGGACACCACCCTTCTTGGCTCAAAAATATACCCAGAGGCCAATTTACGCGTATTAGAAGAAACTGCACTACTGACCAACACTTTATGGAGCAATCACAACTGATTAAGAAGAAATTTCTCCATAAAGGATATAATGAACAACAGTTGGACAAAGAAATACAGCAGATCCTGCAGAAACCAAGGGACTCCTTATTGGAGGAACAACCAAAGCAGACCAATAAGGATACTAGGAGGCACTGGAATATCATCACGGATTATCATGCACAGTACCGTGAGGTGGAGGAGATTTTTTCTAGACATTGGCATGTCCTTAGGTTGGATAAGACCCTGGGCCCAGTCCTACCGGAGAAACCAGGCTTTATCTATAGGAGAGCATCCAACTTTGGGGACAAAATAGTTGAGAAAGTTCTCAACCCCCCCAATTAAGTAGGGGGTTTACAATTATGGCCAGATAAAAAAGGCTTCAGGGCCTGTGGTAAATGTCGGGCCTGTAACCTTACGGGCAATGAAGTCAGAGTTAGAACCAACTTTAGATCTACAACCACTAATAGAAGTCATACCATAGAACAATTCATCACATGCGAAAGTACGCACGTTATATATGTTTTTAGCTGCCCTTGCGGCCTGATGTACGTGGGAAGAACTAAACGACCGTTAAAGGTTAGAATTGGTGAGCATGTGACAAACATCATCAAAGGCTTCAAGGACCATAGCGTGCCGGCACACTTTAGAGACATACACAAGAGAGACCCTTCAGGTCTACAATTTTGGGGTGTAGAAAAGTTAGTGCCCAACTGGAGAGGATCCAATAAAATCAAAGAGATTTCAAAGATGGAAACCCGTTGGATACACCTTTTAAGAACTTTTAATCTGGATGGACTAAATATAGAACTGGATTTAAATTGTTTTATTAGTAACTTCTGATCGCCTACAGAAAGCACTCATAGGTGGAAGGATGGTGGTACTCCCACTAGATTAGACACCATTCACCATAAATAATCAGTGGTAGGGTCCACCTGTAGGCATTAATATACACAGTTTTAATTTACACACTTTTTATATATATATATTTATTCATCTAGCCTATTTCTCCGATTTCTTCTTATGCTATGTTTTTATTACTATTTGTACTACTCTATGTACGCCACATTCATTAAGCTATGAGGGCAGGGTCCGCTGACATTATGGGTCTGGGGTTACCTATATTGCAATAGGTGAATACCGGACTCTGATCCTGTGCTTAAGCTACTCATAGTGTATTATACCTACCTATTTAATTTATAATACCAGACATCACAAAGTATTATTTTTTAAGTACTATGGGGGCCAAATTTGTTCTTATACCTTGTATTATAGTGTGGCAATTTTGAAGGACTCTTTGAAGGAACATTGGACTAAGATCCTGTGATTGGACTATGCATAGTAGACTTGTTTTGGATGTCAGTGGATTATATTTGTTTTTAGGTTGTATTATTTTTTATATTTTTTATTTGCAACACTGAGAAGTGGGAGAGGGGATTAACACCCTAATTTTTAAACATATATGTATTTTATATTTGAACCTTGTTTTTAATACTTTGCATGTATGGCACTTTCTAACTATTGTTTTAAGTACCACTTCACTGACAATAATGTATGGCATGAGTCAGTGGAGCAGTGTGTTATAATGAACTCACTGTAGCAATGTTCATGTATGGATACGATCGAGCCGTGTTTGATCTCACTACCCTATTTACGAGTGACAACTGCTCCTGCATCCTTTTAGTGATGTGGGATGGGCTGAGTAGCCGCACCTGGGAGTGAGGTCATTATATGACTCGAGGTGGACACCACCTATTGGTGGTATGCGATCACTATAAGGGTAAACTCGGATTGTCGTGTGGCCACCCCCTGTGATCAAGTCGGACGTAACGAAACGCGCCAGTGGCGTGGCCACACGGCGACCTGAGGTGGATTGAGTTACTGGCAGCCTGGATGTGGAGGAGTGAGTAGGAGTGAGACGTGCCACTGCTGACCAGTATACTCATGTACAGATCGTACACAAACGACTACTTTGAGCATCTTAAATGTAAGCACATTATTTGTTTAATAAAAGGAAAATTGTTTAAAGTGATACACTATGAGGGCTCTTTTTGATTTGTTCCTCACGGTTATCTGAGCTGGAGAGCAGTGGGATTTGAAGGGTTTACTCTCTGGACGCAAGCTCGGAAATCCCTTTGACAACATTGTGATTTACACAAGCTGTTTTGGCTCCATAAAATCGGGCTGTCTAAATTGGAGAGCAAGAACCTCTATGCTGTGTTTCCTGTGGATGATTTATAAGGGCTGTTTGAATCCATGGTTCTGGTGAGCCTCCTGTACGTTTTTTTATAACACGTGGTGGACAGAGGTGGAGGATGTATTAGAAGACAGCAAGTCACTTTATGGCACCTTGAAAAGAACTGTTTTGTATCACCAGCACTTTATTTATGTTACTTTATGTCACATGCCACACTAAGCATATTTTGCATTATTCACTATTAAGCGCTGCTAACACTAATTTTATATGTGGACATTAGTGAACTTTATGTATTTTCTTATTTGTATAGCAGCAGCTGATATATTATAGTATTATAGTATTTTATATTATGATACATATTTTTTACCATTCACTGTATTATTTATGCTTAAGGTTATAACACTTAAGCTACACTCTTGTTTTTTTTAGCGCGGTATTTTACTTTGTATTCAACACTCTAATCTTGTTTTCGCCCATTATTTTAAAGTGTATTACCCTTGTGAAAGGGAAAATAAGAGATTTTTTAGTGCCTTTTCTATTACTTTCTTGTGCCCCTCTAATTGTGCCTTCATTATTAATATTTCCTCTAACCCCTTTAAACCCAAACTGATCCCGATTCACATACTTCCAAACACCATTCAAAACAACCCACCCTCTCCCTCCCCCCCCCCCAGCCTCAATTGGCCTCAATTGGCCAAACACCAAAACCGCGGAGCCAGTGAGCATCATTTCGCACTTCCGGTTTTGGTGGAACGCAGGAGCCACAACGATCCACCTGTCTGACTTCTCTTGGAGACTTCCTCAAAAGCACAACTGTGAGTGTATACTACTTGTAAAACACCACTGCCAGCATTACTTTCACATTGAGTTCTCTCTTTTACTATATGTGGATCTTCATGGGTATGAGGGATTGACCTGAGAGGTCCCCCTCCCTTCTGGTTGATGGAGAAAGAGGGGAGCAAGCAGGTTTACTGAGGTGCTGTTCCACTGTCCTCCATTATAGACCTTCACTCCCACCGGGAGAGTTAGGAAGCACACCTGTGAGGTTTGATTTCTGCATTCCTTTGCACATTTGCACTGTTTTAACCGTTTGCACATTTGTTGTCACTTGTTTCCACGTGAGTGATTTTAAATACAGATTTTTTAAAGATATTGGTACAACATCAGCAGTTTTTAATTTGAGCACATTTAAAGGGGAAATCCCTGCCACTTTAAGACACATGATCCAGATCACAGCACAAGGGCATAGCAGCAATATTTATTGATTCCACTTGGCAAACAACACGATCCCTTGTGGATACACATAATTACAGACAGTGCCATACTCACTTTTTTTACTTTCCTTACATAATTTTCAAACCTGCAACCATATTTATGGTTACTGTAATTTTTGCTTATTGTCCTCCAGCCACTTCATGGCATTCTCTGGGGAGTCAAAAAACTGTATTTGCTCTAAGGCCGTAATTCTAAATCGGGCTGGATAGAGTAGTGCATATTTAATTTTGAATTGCAGTAGAGTACGTTTAATATCCCGGAATTTAGCTCTCTTTTTCTGCAACTCCGGAGAAAAGTCCGGATATATGGATATCTTGGTGCTATTAGAAGAATGTGTCCCCTTTTGCGCTAGCTTTTTGTAGAATTTTTACTTTGTCTCTATAATTGGACAGTTTTACTAACAATGGTCTAGGAAATGCCCCTGGTGGTGGAGGTTTGAATGGCACTCTATGCTCCCTCTCCACACAAAAAGTTGGTGATAATGAGGCCACTGCTCCAAATTCGTCTTTAAGCCATTTTTCCATAAACTCTGCAGGATCTGCTCCCTCACTACGTTCCGGGAGGCTTATGACCCTAATGTTATCTTTTCGGAGTCTATTCTCCATATTGTCCAGCTTATATGCCTGGGCCTCTACCTTTTCGTGTAGTGTTTTCAATTCTTTTTTTAGCGGGTTGAGTTCATCCTCCACCAAACTCAGTCCCTCCTCCACTGCTACCATCCTTTCCTGGATAGTTTGCAAATCCTGTCTTACCAGTGCTACTTCTTCTCTAACCCCTCTCATTTGTACAAACAACTCAGCCAATGTAGCTCTGCAGATGTTAACCACCTGCAGAACTTCTTTTAATGAAGGTTCCGTCTCACCCTTAGTTTCTTTACCTAGGTTTATCCCCAATGGGGTGGCCGATGCCTGCAAAGGGGGTGAATCTCCCCCACCTGCTTCGTCTAGTGCCACTGTGGCTGTCTCTGGGCTTGATGGCCCCAGTCCTTGATTCTTCCTCCCCTGTTTATCGCCTTAAAGGTTTTTTTGATAAGGATGCTGATTTCCCTTAACGGGGGTCTTAGATGGGGAATGTGCATATTTTTCCAGATTTGCCACAGCTGTTAGATTTTCCTTAGTTTTATCTTTCTGAATGGGCAGCTTTTCTTGGAGGGCCTGGTCCTCTCCCTACTTTTTAGTTATATTGCCTCAAAGGTACCCCGTTACTCCCCAGATTTTGCAAAAATATCGCTCTGGTAAACCCTTCTAGAGGCCCCTAGCAACAACAAAAAAAAAGACCGAAAAGAAATGGGGAAATATTCTTGCCTCCACCCACTTTAGATCCTGTAATCACATTGTGATGGTCTACCAGAACTTATTTAGTGGTATTACAGGAAGATAGTACGAATTGTATACCGACTTTGTTGTGCTCCACTCTTCCTGAGTTTGGTTTCCTCCCTTCCAATGCAGGATGCTCTCTCATACAGACTTCAAGGTGTCAACACCCCTGGGTCTTCCTCTCTCATAGGGGGGTACCCAGGTGAGTGTTCCTAGAGCTCTTTGCTATTTAAAGAATCCAGTTTTTGAACCAACATCCGTTCGCCACTAATACCTCAGTCTTCCCAACACCAGGTGCCCAGGGAGCCACTTCTTATCTCCATACATCCACCACCAACTCTCAACATCCTCTGAAAACTGGCCCTTCAAAGTTATAGGTATATAGGTGGCTATAATATAAAATGGGAAACTCTTTAACTTAGCACCCTCCGCTCCGCCTCCTCTCTCACAGGCGGAGTTCAAATTAGGATCAAGCACCTAAGTCCGTATTAATTCTGGCGATCCCTATTCCCAATTGTGCATTATTGTTTTAAGAAAAAAGCGTATGCATCAGGGGCCGACCAGAATTGACCAGAAAAATATGGTGATGACACTATTGCATAGGAAGTGCGTTCAAATGTGCAACAGATGTAACAAAGAGATATAAGAGAAGTAGATGGTATAAGTGTAAAAGAGTTCCTATTCCCAGTCTGGAATGGAGAGGTACAGTCTTAATACATTCCCCCTATACCACTGAATATGGTCTAAAAATAAAATATTTACTGATATGAGCAGAGAGAAAATTCAAATGTTCAAGCAGAGCAAGGTTATGTTTAGTGCCAGAGTTGTAGTCCATTTATAAAAAAAAACACAATAAGTATAGAAATTATCCAAATAATATTGCTGTGGCTCACGGTTTGTTGGATCACATAGAAGATACTCGTTTGAGGTCTCTCATTCTTCTAGGGTAAGTTCACACTCCTGCGTCTGCCCAATAGGTTACAGTTTTATACCAAAAAGAAAGACATGTACTTACAGTATCTTTGTCTCCCAGAGCCATCCAGGAGTGACAATTTCAAGCTCTAAGAGCCCAGCTCCCTGCCAGGGCACACTCACCACGGCCGGGGTTACCCCCAGAAGTATCCAGGTTCTAGATGAGACAGCGCTGCAGCCGTCCACCTCTTTGCGTATCCCTCTGGGGCTCATAACTAATATAGGCTTATTACTGAGAGTGCCCCCAACTGAGGCTCCACACCATCAAGCCAGAGCACAGGAGGACCTCGTGATCCACTTTAGCACTCCAGGATGGAACCCGCCATGCACCTCCCCGCTCCTGCCTCCACTGGCTGTCTCCGGGGTCACGGGCATGCTCTGTCGGGTTCTCCCGGCTCCAAACTATTGCGCTGGTCTTGCCAACACTCCGGGGAGTACTCGCTGCATGCCTCTCCACTCCCAACCCGCCAACTGCCTCTAGGAACACGGGAGTGCACCGACAGCCTCAAATTGTGAAGCTGATCAGGTCGATGTGGGGAGAGACGCCAGATGTCTCATTAGGAGCAGGACGGGAGCTCCGACACACAGCCATGCTCAGCCTCCCATCCGGTCACGCCCCCCCAGGTGGATCGAGAACAGTATTAAAGTATTATACAGAACTTCAGCCTGCGCAAGTAGAGAAAATCAAACCTGCAAGTACTCTAAGAGAAGTGAGCTGAAAATAGCATTCTGAGTCAATAGAGGTGCTCTAGATTCCCAACTAGGGACTCCGCAGGCAGGGATTTGTCTCTCTATGGAGAGCATAATCTGTACCACATAGTTCTCTCCTTCTGCGGGCTCTCAGGCATAGCCCATAGTGCTAAGTTCCTCGGGATTACATTGATGCACATTTACATCCTCAGTTGTTAGGGCTATTTGCATCCGTCTCTTAAGCAATAAAGACTGCTGGGGTCAACGTAGGGTCTTCTTCTGTTCCATTCGTATCCACGAACGCTCAATTTGGAATATGGTTAGAAGTTGACCAACAATAAACTATGGTAACAGGGTCTGGCTTCTAATCTATAGAGTAGTTTGTGACTCATGTGTCCGAGAAGTGAAAGACAATGGCTCACCTTAACGAATCCAGACCATTCAGTCCACAGCAAGTGACAGAGGGTTCAGAGGGTCTTCAGCGTCATTCCGTTCCCTTCGTTCACGGCGGTATGGTGTGGTGTTGAAACGGCGGCGTGGTTTGCGCTGTTCTGCCAGCAGAGGAACGAGTTCCTTCCAGAGATCTGGGATGGCGAACTCTTGGTACCACTCCGGGACTTGGATTTCCTGCAGGTTAGTGAATTCAAAAAATTGGGGCAGATCTGCCGGAGTATGCAGTGTGAATGATCTGCCTTGGATCGTGACGCACAGACCAAAGGGAAAGCGCCATTTATATACAATGTGTCTTTCTCTTAAGGCCGTTAGGATGGGTCTCAAAGCTCTACGGTGGTTCAGAGTTATCTGGGAGAGGTCTTGGAAGATCTTTATTTCCACTCCATTAAATCGAATTTCTTCTTGATCTCTGGCTCTGACAGCCACTTCTTCTTTGAGTCTATAATCCATGAAACAACATATAATGTCTCTTGGAGGATCTCCTTCCCTTCCCCTCGGTCTAAGGGCTCTGTGTGCCCGTTCGAATTCCACAGGAGCGTCATGTGCTCGTTCTGTTAAGTTGTTAAAAAGGGATTGGAGCGCCATAGGTATTTGATCGTGCTCCACAGTCTCTGGCATTCCCCTTATCCATAGGTTCCGCCATCTGCCTCGGTTGTCGAGGTCCTCGAGTCGTCGCTGGATCTCGATCATATGGTAGTGATAGCGAGCTCCATGTTGTTGTAGTTGCCGTATGTCTTCATCATGGCGCCCCGCCGCCTTCTCTACTTCTTCCAGTCGGTCAGACACTCCTCTCAATTCATCCTTCAGTTCCATGACTGCGTCGCTTAGGGCTCCCTTTATGTCAGAGGCAATGTGTTGCAGGTCTGACATCTTGGGGACCTGTTGAATGAGAGACAGAAGCGTCTCCTGGTTCATTAGGCCTCCCTTTTTGGCTGTGCCTTCGGACTGTTTCCGTGCCATTACTGGGGGCTGTGGGGAGGAATGCGACGTGGAGGCCTCAGTCGACTGGGTAGGCTGGGATCGAAACAAATCCGGCAGATTACGGCCCTGCTGTGAGTGTGGGGTGTTTGTGAAAGGCAGCTGCCATCCGATCTTGCCCATAGTCGGTGAATCGCGGGTTGCAGAGTGCTTAATCTCTCCCGGGGTGCCGGAGCTCCGTCTTCATGCGAACATCTTGCCCGCGCGCCAGACCACGCCCCGATTTTACAGAACTTCAGGATGTGTACTGTATGATATCATTGACAGTGCAAGAAGTATGGCATACATAGGGCTGCCCATGCTGGAATGTCGGGCTAGCTGCCATACATGATTGTATAGACACCTGACATGTTTCGGACTGTTTATAAGTCCTTCTTCAGAGGTTTTTTCAAATGGATAAGGAACATTCTAGAATATATAAATATGTTGTAATTAGTCTAAAGTAGTATACAAAATACAACTTATTCAATAAGAAAAAGGAATTTGGTACAAATGTGTATAACAATTATAGAGCATCATTGCATGTACATCATACAAGCTGCAAATAATATTTACAAAACCAACATGCATGCATGGTAACTGCATGAAAATATATTGATCTCCGCTTGGAAAGGCAATGCACCACAAAGGACTCTGGAACTGCAGGTGAAATGCAGAGCAGGAGCAGGGTTGCACACACTGGGACCCGAGAGGAGACAGATCACCAAAAATGCAAGTGCCGGTCAGTGGAAATAAAACATGTCAATAGGCTGATTTCGGAAGCGTCTGTTTAAATGGACAAAATAAAGGTTGTTTAACCACTTAAGGACCAGAAGGATTTCCCACGGTAGGACCAGAGCACTTTTTGCGATTTGACACTGCATCGCTTTAACTGACAATTGCGCGGTCGTGCGACGTTGTACCCAAACTAAATTTGTGTCCTTTTTTTACCACAAATAGAGCTTTCTTTTGGTGGTATTTTATCACCTCTGCATCATTTCTGATCACCGCCATAAACAAAAAAATAGCGACAATTTTGCAAAAAACAATATTTTTTACTTTTTGCTAAAATACATATCCAAAAAAAAAATATAAAAACAAATGTATTCATTGGTTTTGGCCGATTTATATTCTTCCTCATATTTTTGGTTTAAAAAATCGCAATCGGCGTTTATTGCTTGGTTTGCGCAAAAGTTGCAGCGTTTACAAACCATGAGAATTAATTTCTGGCTTTTTACAAATTTTTTTTTACAAGTAATGGCGGCGATGTGCGATTTTTATCGGGACTGTGATATTGCAGCGGACATGTCGGACACTTTTGACACTTTTTTGGGACCAATGACATTTATACAGTGATCAGAAATTTAAATATCCTCTGATTACTTTGTAAATGTCATTGGCAGTGAAGGGGTTAACCCGCAGGGGGAGCTCTATGGGTTAAGTGTGTTCCCTAGGCATGTTCTAACTGTGAGGGGGCTGGGCTGCCAGGGGCATAAGAGATCTAACTGATCCCCGTGACAGGGATCAGTAGAACTCTCACATGCTGCGTGACAGAGATATAAACAGGCGGTTCCCCGTTTTTCTTCTCTGCTAGGCAAGCGCAGCTCCCCGGCGGAGATTGAGTCTGCAGAGTGCGGCGGGCATGAGAGTGTGCCGCTGGCGGCACGCTCCCACCCGCTACAGCGCACTCGAGAGCCGCCATGTATAAACGGCGATTCACAGGACAGCGCCATTCTGCAGCAGTAAATGTATGCGAGCCGGTCGGGAACCAGTTAACAAAAGTTGTCTGTGTTTATGCACAGACAACTTTGTCATGAAGATACAGAATTGTGATGGTATAATGGTCTCACAGCTGGCCGGTGGTTGCTATATGCTGGCATTCAGGGTAGCGCCGCCAGAAATCAAAAGAGCTGGAAAAGCTTGAGCACCATCACAGCTGGGTCCACCAGAGGATTTTCCATCACTTTTGTAACCTAGTCCAACTCTGCATTCAGCATGAACCTCATAAAAGACAATGGAAACTAACTCCATAACTCCATATCCAGATTATCATCAGTGCTGCTGACTAATAGACTATTGTGCTACCAATATTTATTGATGGCTGTAATTTTCCACCCACACTTGAATCAAACAGCAAAAACAGAAACATTTAGTGTTGCATACTGGGTTCAGAGTAAGGAATTTTGTTCTCTGTGTTGGTAATTTGAAAGCTGATCAATATGTAATTAGAAGTGATAAATATGAGTAACAATTTCATTTTCTCTCAACGCAACCTTTGTGAAATAAGGGCTCTCCCATACTATTTAAAAAAATATAAAATTAAGCATTTCAGTGTTATCTTAATTGCCCTGCCTATTACAAAGCTGGCTAAAGATGGCAACCATTCGTTCAAACTATATTTATGAATGTATCGATCTACAGCTAATAAAATAATACATATTAAATGACTGCAGCTTGATAAAAAAACGAATAGCTGTTTGGCTGGTCAAGTGTTATTTCCTTATTTCACTTTTGTGACACAAAGTTTCCTTCATTAATCAATATTGTTAATACTTTAAGGTGTTGTTGACACTGATGTATAAACCAATTATATTAACATAAGAAAATTACTAATTTATTTTGCTGTGATAAATATGCTGCCATGGAATTCTTCCTAGAAGTAAATGCTGCCATTGTCCACTATATAGGTACTATATTGTATGTTCTATATTTGTACAAGCTGGTTTTCTAATATAACAGCATGTCTTTGATTTGCTTAAGAAACCAAATTAACCCTTTAACATCTACAGTCTGTGGATTACCATTACATCTGCATGATGCCTCATGGAACATGGAACATTAATCTAAGACGTGCATCCCCTGTTTCAGCTAGGAGTGTGCAGATCTCTGATTTCCTAGCTCTGAGACCTAGCTATTGCTGACAGCTCCAGGTCTCCACTAATGAACAGGAACCAGTCAGTAGGGATGGGCCGAACATGCCCCAGTTCGGTTCGCACCAGAACATGCGAACAGGCAAAAATTTGTGCGAACATTCGAACACCGTTAAAGTGGGACCCAAACATGAGAAATCAAAAGTGCTAATTTTAAAGGATTATACTCAAGTTATTGCCCTAAAAAGTGTATGGGGGCCCGGGTCCTGTCCTAGGGGACATGTATCAATGCAAAAAAAAGTTTTTAAATCAAATGTTTTTTCAGGAGCAGCGATTTTAATAATGCTTAAAGTGAAAAAATAAAAATGAAATATTCATTTAAATATTGTGCCTGGGGGGTCCCCTTAGTCTGCCTGTAAAAGGGCGCACCTCTGTGATGTTTAGAACATAGCCAGAGCAAAATTACATTTGTGAAGGAAAAATTATAATTTAAAATTTCGGCTGTAATGTATTGCCGGCTCCCGACAATATACAAAAATAAATCACTGAAAAAATGTGTGTGGGGTCCCCCCCCCCAGTCCATAGTCCACGCCAAAATTAAAAAAAAAAAATATGTGGGATCCCCCCTAAAATCCAAACAAAACCCTTATCCGAGCATGCAAACTGGCCGGCCAGGATGGGGGGGGCGAGCACCCCCCCTCCTGAAACGTACCAGGCTACATGTCCTCAACATGGGGAGTATGGGTGCTTTGGGGCAGGGGGGGCAATGCGCCCCCCACCCCAAAGCACCTTGTCCCCATATTGATGGGGACAAGAGTCTTTTCCCCACAACCCTGGGATTGTCGGAATCTGGAAGCCCCCTTTAATAAGGGGGCCCCCCGATCCCAACCCCCCATGTGAATTAGTATCGGGCACATCGTACCCCCCACTAATTCAGCAAAAGTGTCAAAAAAAGAAAAAAAACACAGGAGACAATTAGGGACAAGTCCTTTATTAAAAAAGAAAAGTAAGTGTCTCCCATTGTAATCCATTGTCAACCAAAAGAAAAAAAAAAGAAAACAAACAGCTCCTCCTCCATGGCAGGGCTCTCGCCGACTGAGCTCTGTTTGTTGTGACCCTTTATTTATATGGCAGGGTGAGGTGACGTACACGCATGGCCCTCCCCCTCTGACATCACATGACATCAGAAGGGGCGTGGTCTCTCACTTACATCGCCGGTGGCCCCGCCCTGCCATATAAAAAAACTGTCATAACAAACAGTGGGCAGATGGCAGGAGCCCTCCCACAGAGGAAGAGCTGTGTGCGCTGTCTGTGCACAATGCATTATGGGGTGCTCCGCGGCGGCAACGTCGCTGTGAATGCCCCATAATGTTCTAAATTCAACGAACGGGCGAGCGCCCGATGTTCAAGTCGAACTTACGTTCAACTCAAACTGCGGGCCCATCCCTACCAGTCAGCATGGTTCCCAGTCCTGTGATTACCATGTCAGATATGAGATATTTGTTTTTATAAAATAATCTCTTGGCTTACTAAGATTTATTTGCTTTTTAGTCCTAGGAGCTGACAAAACATCTTAAATAATAACCACTTACTAACTCATATTACACATTTGCTATTTTGCAGGGCGGGGTGTTAACTGTGGAGTACATTTTATTACTCGCCAATCTCTTCTGTAAAATGACAGAAATCTCCACTTAGGTTATTGAAAATTGTGAAAATTTACTTTGCAAGGAATACTCAATTACATGCAAGGAAAATTAAAGTATATGTGAACCCTTACCTTGTATTACAATCCATTCCATTTAAAATAGAACTGCAAGGGAAAACATACTTGTATATATAGAAAAATACATTATAAATAGGTTTTTCCTTTTTTAAGTCATTACACAACCTCTATTCTCAGCTGCATAAGGGGGTTAGAGAGCGGAGGGGTGGAGATGGGGGGGGGGGGGGGGGG
>BLSH010186187.1:53841-67855 GCA_018402905.1 Glandirana rugosa
TTTTTCAGGTCCAAGCCATGGCTTGCAATGGGCACATCCACCCCCCTTCCCATTTTTTTTATTTGATTTTAATTTATTTTCCATATCCCCATTTTTTTGTAGGGCACTTGCCCTACTCTTACCCCCATTTTACTTCCTTTTGCTGTCCTCTAGACTTGCCAGGACTTTGTTACAGCCATTTTTGCGCGGGTCCCCATTGACTTCAATGGGGTTCGGGGTCCGGGATAAAGTTCGGGTAACGTTCGGTACCGAACCTGGACTTTTTCCCGAAGTTCGGCCAAACCCACCGAACCCGAACATCGGGGGGTTCGATCAACTCTACATATGAACTAATTGGTCACGATTAAGCAACCAATTTTTGTTCCAACAACTCCTATTCCTCCTTCTCCTGGGTTGGACTTGGTTCCAAACAAGAACTCCTAGCCCAACAACAGCAAGATTTCTCTCTCTAGTTCCCAACATGGCTGGTTGACAAACCACCGATCAGTAACGATCTGAAAATCGTGAATCATCGCTCACCAAACTTCTACTAACATGAAATTAGCAGAAGGGACCCAAAGGGTGGCGCACGCAAGCTGAAATTCCACTTTATACACTTGTAGCACGTCACTACATTCGGCTTGGTCAGACGATTGATTGCTTCAGGTTAGTACGCTAGACCAAACCGCTGTCGCCCAATTTGGGAAAAGGTTGTACGTTCGGTTGACCAACGATCGGCTCATACGAGGCTTTACAAGCTTAAACTGGGTATATGTGTACTGAAATTTGCCTAGTTCAGCAGCAACTTGCTGTATTTCGGTATGTGTTTTGCCCTGTCTGTACGACAGACCAGCTGAGACCAGATTCTGTAAAATGGTCCTGCTGGAAAATTAGCATTTGCTGGATGGTTACAGCACTGCTCAGTGCATTCTGATGAGGGGGGGTCCCCACTGTCAGACCACAATAGCACAGCGGGAGAGAATTCTGCATCCACATCACTTGTGTGAATGCAGGGATATAGGAATTGTTTTTTCGTTTTTTTCCCACTGATTGAACGCAAAAAACTGTGTGTGTATACCATGCCTTAGTCAGGTTAATAGTCCATTTTTAAAACTAATATCTGTGTAAGCAACAAGTTTGGATGCAATATTTTCATTTGTGAGTGCTATTTTAATGGTTTTATATATCAAAAAGGTGTAAAAACATTGTGCATTAAAACATTCTCATACAGTGGTGGCTGGTGAAATTTTAGGATAGGGGGGGCGCCAGACCCCGCCCTTCCTTTTTGACCCCTCCCACTTCACATAAGCCCCACCCCTTATAGTTTCCACCCCTTGTGTCAGGAGTATACAGCCCAGCATCACCAGATAGGGTATACAGAGTCACCAGATAGGGCATACAGAGCACCAGATAGGGCATACAGGGCACCAGATAGGGTATGCAGGGTCCCAGATAGGGCATACAGAGCACCAGATAGGGCATACAGAGCACCAGATAGGGCATAAAGGGCATCAGATAGGGCATACAGGGCATTCGATAGGGCATACAAAGCATCAGATAGGGCATACAGGGCATCAGATAGGGCATACAGAGCACCAGATAGGGCATACAAGGCATCAGATAGGGCATACAGAGCATCAGATAGGGCATACAGAGCATCAGATAGGGCATACAGGGCACCAGATAGGGAATACAGGGCATCAGATAGGGCATACAGAGCATCAAATAGGGCATACAGGGGATCAGATAGGGCATACAGGGCATAAGATATGGCATACAGAGCATCGTATAGGGCATACAGGGCATCAGATAGGGCATACAGGGTATCAGATAGGGCATACAGAGACCCCCACCTGAAGTGGGGACAGGTCTCGCACTTACCCCATCTAATAGCAGGCAGGCCAGGTGTATGCAGAGATCGGCTTGCTTTCCAAAAAATGTGGTTAATCTCACAGTTCATTCATGATTTAGCAAAGGGGGGGGCAATTACTTTTTCACATAGGGCCAGGCAGGTTTGGACAGCTTTTTTTTCCTTAATAAATGAAATCATCATTTTAAAACTGCATTTTGTATCTACTTGGGTTATCTTTGTATAATATTCAAATTTTTGGATGATCTGAATCATTTAAGTGTGACAAATATGCAAAAAAAATAAAAAATCAGGAGGGGGCACATATTTTTTTTCACAGCACTGTACCCTCACTATAAATAATCACAGGTTGAAGGATGGTTAATTGCCAGCATTATTAAATACTTTCCAAAGGTAATATTGTACTATACAGTTCAGTAATGAGTACGCTGTGGATAAAGAAGATATACCCTAAAGACTCTGAGCTACAAATCATATCTATCTTCTTTGCAGAATTTTAAATCTTTATTTAATAAGATTTATGTATATGTTGTTTTTGCACCAGATTACATAAGATATAAAATTCTTTAATTTTTAAAAAGGCAAAGGTAAGCAGTTAAAATTCATTAGACATGTCCAAAGCTGTGAATACAAGGTTAGTAAGTACAAACACTGAACTGGGTGATGAAAGTAACAAATAATTCAAAGATTTTTGACACTATATATATCCCTTTCAAGGTTATTGTTTCTATATTATTATTATTATTTTTAATATAATTATTTATATAATAATAATAAAAATATATTAATACAGTTATTAAAGTTAATTAACACAATTATTTCTGACAAACAAATACCTGTTATCATAAAAAAAAATCCCTTGCAAAGTGCAACTTCCTGCAAAGTGAACAGCCTTTTTTCTTTTAGTAAACCAACCCCTTTGTCCCCCACACTCTGTTTTCAGTCCACAAGTATTTTTGACAGTGCAGGGAAGTGTTTAGAGCAACAACACTTCACTTTCATCAGAGCCAGACATAAAACATACAAAAAAAATAAAGTAAAGACTTTTGTCTATAATTTATAAAAAAAATGCATATTATAAAAGATGTACCATTATATAACAACCATGGTTAAAATAATAACTTAATGTATTAAATAATATATATATAAAAGGAAATGTTGTCTAAATATACATAAAGGAAAACTGAACAAGAAAATGACTCTTATTTCATACTGCATGTATAAACTGTATATATATATATTGAAGCCTTGCAAGCCTCATAGTCTGCTCATACATAAACACCAGCCCAAAGCTTAATGTGTATGAATAACTGAGTGAAACTGCGTGCATCAACATATTCGAAAAAAATCATGGCCGTGGTGACTAAACATGAATCAAAATAATCTGTAACACTTACACTAACCTCAGTCTTGGAAAAAAAGTGTGCATACTTTAGAACAATGAAATGAAGACTTGAAGGGATCTATCTATAACCTATATTGAAGGATACATATTTATCAGCAGATGCATATTATGAAGGAAGTGCAGTAAAGGCAAAAAGTGGCAAAGTAAAATGTAAAGGGGACATACTTTTAAACATTTCCTTTTGGACTGCGAATGTGTACTGTGGTCAGAAACAGTTAGAAGTGTACACATCTCTCATGCACAGCTTAATTGTAAAAAGGCACGAAGATGGAGAGGGACGAGAAGATGGATCTCTGGAGGAAGAAAATGTTTTGCTATTAAAAGGCTTGATAGAAACAGAACCTGGAGACCAGATACATATCCTAAAGCTTCCATTTAATTTTACATCCTGACACAAGTCACAGTTATCCTTGACAACTCTCTCTTCCAGCTTTAAGAAATAAAACTGAGAAGGAAGGATCCTTTGAAGGTTCATTGAATTTAATTATATAATACATTAGCAAGTTGAAAATTGTAGTGTCAGCACAACTAAGACTTGCAAGAAATATTGCGAAGAAGGTGCAAGCATTAAAGAGATGTACATCTGTAAAGAGAATGCCATGCATTACAGGATCACTATGGGTGATGCACGATTACTGCTCTTTTAGCAATAGCACTTGGTTGTTAACTGCTGCACCTAAAATATTTAATTTAGACATGCCAGTGCTTAAAATCTATGACTGTGAACATTTTGTATTAAGTTTCACTGATTTAAAAGAAGGCCCATTATTTCTTTGGGTGTTACTCCTGTGATTAATTTATGTTGCCTCTTGACCACTGACAGGGCATAGGAGATGCCATGCTTTGATTTCCCTAGACACACATACAGCAAAGGCACTTATAGTTGAAACCTTTGAGGCTTTGCAGTATTAAAAGCCAGGAATGGTAACGGTGTCTTATGTCCCTTCAGTTCTTTGGTTTCTGTGGCTTAGCTCCCGTTTCCACTATAGATTGCTTCCATTTGTTATCAAGAATATCAGCAAGGAAGCTGCACAGGAAATTAAATGACACTGGGTCATATTTAATTCAACTATGAGATGGGAGAAACATACATCATCTTTCGAGGATCTCTTACCTTGGTATTCTCATACATGCATTTAACCTAGTTTTGCATTATCTAAATGTTACTCTGCTACTAATAAAATACTTTAGGGTGTATCCAACTCAGATTTGTTTTGTGGTCTCATCATTTTATATCTTTATATTCAAATGAGATTAAAAGAGTTAAAGAACACTGGAATTTATCTAATATCCTAAAGCTTTTGGGAAAGCCAAATAATGCATCAAACATGTATGCTTTCACAGCCTTGTCAGCCTTGTTGTGGTTGTTGCATAGGGAAATGCATAGGGAAACCTTTTCTTTTATTCATTGAACTTGTCTTACACCCTGTATACACAGCATAAATGTAACCAGTTATATACATAAACATCAGTATATTGTAGTAAAAGTAAAATAAAAGAAAATGAACAATAATATACAAATAATATCTCTCTTTTCTACATAAAGTATGTAATAATAAACAAATGTAGTGCATTAGTAGTTCTATTCACTCTATTAAATGTAGTATTTTTTTTAAAGCAGCAATATGGCTGTGTTAAAGGCAGAAGGTTTTTTATCTTAATGCATTCTATGCATTAAGGTAAAAAAACCTTCTGTGTAGCAGTCCCCCGAGCACCCCTAATTACTTACCTAAGCCCCATCTCTGTCCAGCGATGTCCACAAATGTCTAAGCTATTCGGGACACTCCTCCTGATTGGTTGAGACACAGCAGCAGAGCCGTTGGCTCCCGCGCCCATCAATCAAAGTCAGTCAGCCAATCAGGGGAGAGAGGGAGCAGGAGAGGGGCAGGGCTCCATGTCTGAATGGATACACGGAGCTCTGACTTAGCACATGTTCCCCTATAGGAAGCTGCTGGCTGTGGGAGCAATCGATAGGAGGGAGGGGCCAGGAGTAGCAAAGAGGGACCCGGGAAGAGGAGGATCCGTGCTGCTCTGTGCAAAACCAACTGCACAGAGGAGGTAAGTATAACATGCTTATTATTATTATTTTTTTAACCACTTTAGGACCGAGCCTCTTTCTGAAATTTGCTGTTTGCAAGCTACAATCATTTTTTTTTGCTAGAAAATTACTTAGAACCCCCAAACATTATATATTTTTTTCAAACACCCTAGAGAATAAAATGGCGGTCCTTGCAATATTTTATGTCGCACCGTATTTGCGCAGCAGTCTTAAAAGCGCAATTTTTTGGGAAAAAAATCACTTTTTTGAATTAAAAAATAAGACAACAGTAAAGTTAGCTAAATGTTTTTCTATATTGTGAAAAATAATGTTATGCTCAGAAAACTTATACCCAACATGCCATGCTTCAAAATTGCGCCCGCTCGTGGAATGGCAACAAACTTTGGCAATTCAAAATCTCCATCTGCGAAGTTTAAACATTTCTACAGGATTCCAGTTTTGACAATCGCGGCGATACATCCCATGTGTTGTTAGAACACTGTTTTCATATGCAGGCGGGACTTACGTATGCATTTGCTTCTTCGCGGGAGCTCAGCAGACAGATTGCTTTCAATTTTTTTTTCATATTTACTTTACTTTCTATTTTTACGCTGTCCTTTTAAAAAAAATTGTATACACATTCCTTGTAATAGAAAAAAAGCATGACAGGACCCCTTAAATGTGAGATCTGGGGTCAAAAAACCTCAGATCTTATATTTACACTAAAATGCAAAAAAAAAAGTGATTTGAAAAAAAAGTTTCCCCTTTAAGAGCATTGGGCGGAAGGGACGTTTGACGTTACTCCTGCCCTGCAATGTTATGGAGCTGAGTGGGGGCCATCTTTACCTCACTCGGCATCCGGCCTGTCAGGGGAAAGGATCGGACCATCTCCGCCGCTAACGACAGCTCACGGTGAATCCCCTGCAGAGACCACTTTTATCTGAAAGCAGAACACCCGCCCGTTATAACAACGATATTCAACAGCAAAGTACTGCTGTATAATCACAGCGGGCGGTTGTGAAGAGGTTAAAAAAAAAACAAGACTTTACAATCCCTTTAAGGCTTTATTGCTGATTAATAGATCAACCCCATATACTAATAAATAAATGAGCCCCTTATGTGAACTGAAGGCTGGATTTTTATCAATGGCATCTTTAGGCACACAATTTTTTGCATTCTGTAGAACACATTTCTGCTATTAACCCTTTTTTTAAATTTAAAAATGTTTCTTACTTTACTAAGCCTAGCCAACCTCAAAATATTGTAGAACCAAAAACGTTACTTTCACAAAACAACTTACAACATCATCAATCATATGAATAAAATGTAATTTACTAAGTCATGTAGAACATCCCGGGCCACCGGTGATTTATGTAGGATGATTTGACAGCATAAATTGTTATTCTCTTGGCCAACTTAAGCCCCGTACACAAAGTACAAGGGTTGTACAATGGTCGTACAACCAGCTTGTTGTATGATCATCTGACTGTTATGCCCCGTACACACGGTTCAATGATCGTATACAACAGGTCGTACTCACGACCGTTGTATGCGAAATCGATCGTTCGTATGCGCGATTTGAACAGTCGAACATACGACGGTCGTACAAGGGAGTTGTATGAGCAGACTAGAAAACTTGGTCGTACCAACAAGCGCTCATACGACCGTTGTATGGTGTGTACAGAGCAGTTGGTACAACAAAGTTGTATTGTGCAAAACACGCATGCTTCAAAGTCAGGAATGGCTGGATGCTAATTACATGCACCTGAACGTTCTTTCTTTGGTCGTACGATCGTGTAGTGCAGTCAGTATGCTACATACATAGACTTGTGGGGATAGACGTGGAAAGTCTTTACACGTCTATCCCACACATATGGGGAATTAAAGCTATCTCCCAGTTTCTCGAAGATGAATACCCGAACCTGGCGGCTCAAAATGAATTCATCTGTGAATTACTTGACTTTATGCCGCAGAACAACTGCTTTCAATTCCTGGGCGTCAATTACCGCCAAATCCGAGGTACTAGTATGGGAGCCCCGTGGGCCCCGGCCTACGCTTGTTTGCATTTGGGCCTCTGGGAGAAGGAAACGGTGTATCAGTCCCCTATGTACCTCAGCCACTGTTTGGTGTGGCTGAGGTACATAGATGACGTGCTCATGGTGTGGACGGGGACGGAGGACCAATTGATACTGTTCATTAATGAATTGAATAATAATCAGAGAAATATTGTCCTTACCTATTCACATGATGAGAATACACTTGCTTTCCTAGACCTAAGGCTAACTATCAACAAAGGTCATATTATGACCCAAACATTTAGAAAAGACACTGCGGCTAACACCCTCCTGTTCGCCCAGAGCAACCATCCGAGGTCTCTCATTCAAGGGATCCCCACGGGACAATTTTTAAGGATCAGGAGGAATTGCTCTGATGAATTTGAATTCAGGAAGGAGGCAGATGAAAAGTATCAGAGATTCAGGGAAAGAGGATATCCTCACAAGTCCCTGAGAAAAGCTAGAAAAAAGGCCTCCCTGAAAAAACGCACTGACCTCCTTGTTGATTCCAAACCAGAGCTCCCGGATAAAAATCAATATCCCAGGATAGTCACCAAATTCGGGGCCCAATGGAGGGAGGTGGGTGACATCATTGGCAAACATTGGCCGGTGCTGACCCTATCCCCCTCCATTGCGCAAATAGTTGGACCTAGGCCCCTACTGACAGCCAGGAGAGCCAGAAACCTGAATGACATACTAGTTCACTCTGAACATACAAGATCATCTAACAAAAGCAGCTGGCTGACTGATCTCCAACCGGTATATGGAATGTACCTATGTGGACATTGCCATATTTGTAAATATATACACAAAACCAAAGAGTTTTTTTAACTCTGATGGATCTAAAAGGTTTGAGATAAAACAATTTATCAACTGTTCCACAACCAAGGTAATCTATATGTTAACATGTCCGTGCAACAGACATTACATAGGTAAGACCAAAAGAGCCCTACGTGTCAGAATAGGCGAACACTTATCTAGTATTAAAAAGAAGGACGATGATCGACCTATTCCACTACATTTTGCTCAATTTCACCAGAGAGACCCTAAAGGGCTTCTGGTAAAGGGGATCTATGCGTTAGATCTGTCTCCCAGGAGAGGTGACTATGATCAGATCCTTTTGCAGAAGGAAAAGATGTGGGTATATAATCTCGGGACTCTGAACCCACGGGGCCTCAATACCGAGTGCAGTTTACAACCCTTCTTAGAGGAATAATTCCTGTTATTTTCTAAATATATATGTCTCAGTATGTATAGATATGCACTTTCACTTAGATATGTATATTTTGATCATTTCTGATATTATGGACATGCTTCTATAATTTTCTTTTACCTTTGTATGAAGGATGGTTTGGGTAGACCTGGCTGAGAAAATATTTATATATATATATATATAAAAAATACAAAAACAAAATACTAAATAATAAACAGGTATACTGCCCCTGACACTAACTAATCCTTGACCCAGACCTAAATTGTAGGTATGGCTCAATTTATAATAGTTATCCTCTGGTATGTCTTCTAACCTTCTCCTTCTAATTGGCTAATATGAAGTTATTCCTTTTTCAATCTGTTGGTGATCCTCTTAATTTTTTTATTCTTATTGTGTTTTCTGTGTGACGAATGCTAGTGTGCGAGAGAGGTAGCTGTTGAGACCAATTACTTAAGGCTATCTGTATTTAGCATTTGAATTCTTACCGACCCTTTATTAGTATATATACTTAGTCCTGTGACTAGTGACACCTAATGGCCACGAAATGTAATTACATGCAATTTTCCAAATGATATACATAGCCCCGATCTCCAGCTCCTCCTTAGCTCTGAGGAAATTGGCGTTTAGCCAATGAAACGCGTCAGCGGTGCGTCATCACGCACGTGACGTGGGAGGGGAGTGAGGAAGGGCGGAAGTAACTCTGTGCCCATGACCCGCGATCAGATGACCTAACCCGTGATCTATCTCGTCAGCTGACGAACGCTCGATCACTTGGATCCGCTCGGATTTGCCCAGGAAAGACCCACCAAACGCCCGCTGGTGATCGAGGTTATCTCCACTGAGGGACCGCCTAGGAGCATAGCTCCGGAGCTACGTTCGGTCTGGTTCGGTCTGGTGAGGCTACAACGTTGCCTTTTTAATTTATTTTATTTGAGGTTTAGTCCTTTGCTGATCCCTAATTATTTTTGTTGGTTGTGTCCCTAATTATTTTTGTCTTTTGAATAAACTTTATATACTTTTTCATATTTTTGGTTTTTGTTTGCTGTTTGTGCTCCATTGACCCCTTTCCGATTGGTTATCTTGGGGAATTCTTTCCCTACATCGGGTTTTCTTTCAACAGCCAACATACGATTTGCGACGCTAGTACGTACGATCGTCGGACCACGTGTACGGGACTTAAGTACACACGATTACAACAGTTGTACAACTAAAGTTGGATGAGCAGACTAGAAAACTTTGGTTGTACAAGTGGTTGTACGACTGTTGTACCGTGTGTACAGAGAAGTTGGTCCAACAAAGTTGTACATGCAAAAAAGGCATGCTCAGAAGTGTCCGTTCTGGGAAACCTACATTCCTAATTCATAAATTCCATGCACCTGAACTTCCTCGTTATACGCTCGTAACACATCACTATATCAGGCTTGGTCGTAAGATTGCATGTCAGTACGCGAGACACAACAGCCAACATATGATTTTGGACGTCCGGTCATACGACTGTCGCACCCCTGTGTACAGGGCTTTAGGTGGGACAGTTGGACTGAGCATATTTAGTCCCGAGGAAGCTGCTCCAGGCCACAAACACATGACTGGATTTATAGGGCTACATTGCTGTGATCTTTCAGAACTATATATCATACGGTGGTTGGTCAAATAATGAATTTGCATATTTTTAACTGTAATGCCCATTATATGCAGGCTTATCCACATGACTTAATAAATGACAGAATTTTATTCATCTTTTTCATGATTTATATGATATATATGTTGTTGTAAGCCTTCTTGTGGGTGTCGAATGTAAAATTCTATCTTATGGAAAGTTTTTGGTTCTAAAGTAACTGGGAATGTGAGCACTCACAATTTAAAGTATAACTGTAGGCAACACTATTATTTTAATTTTAGATAGAGTAAGGGAGGGTTATAAATAGAGTTGAGCGAACCCGAACTGTAAAGTTCGGGTTCGCACCGGACTTTGGGGCGTCCGTGTCCCGAACCTGGACATTTGGGAAAAAGTCCAGGTTCGGATTCAGGGTTCAGGTATTTTTCGCGCCTTTTGAATAGCTGCAGGGCAGCCAATCAACAAGCGTTTCACTCGTTTGCCCTTAGAAGCCATTACAGCCATGCCTACTAATGGCATGGCTGTGATTGGCCAGTGCATCATGTGACCCAGCCTCGATATGAGCTGGAGTCACGTAGCTAGCGCTGCATGTCACATAGTCTCAGACTAGTGTAGGGGGAGGATGCTGCCGCCGCTGTGAGGGACAGATTAGCGTTCTAAAATCATCTCATACTTAGTATAGGGAGAGGTTCCTGGTGCTGGTGTGAGGGACAGATTAGCGTTCTAAAAACATCTCATACTGCTATAGGGAGAGGTTCCTGGTGCTGGTGTAAGGGATAGATTAGCGTTCTAAAATCATCTCATACTGCTATAGGGAGAGGTTCCTGCTGCTGCTGTGAGGGATAGATTAGTGTTCTAAAATCATCTCATACTGCTATAGGGAGAGGTTCCTTCCTGGTACTGGTGTGAGGGATAGATTAGCTTTCTAAAATCATCTCATACTGCTATATGGAGAGGTTCCTGCTGCTGCTGTGAGGGACAGATAAGTGTTCTAAAATCATCTCATACTGCAATAGGGAGAGGTTCCTGGTGCTGGTGTGAGGGATAGATTAGCGTTCTAAAATCATCTCATACTGCTGTAGGGAGAGGTTCCTGCTGCTGTTGTGAGGGATAGATTAGCCTTCTAAAATCATCTCATACTGCTATAGGGAGAGGTTCCTGCTGCTGCTGTGAGGGATAGATTAGTGTTCTAAAATCATCTCATACTGCTATATCATACTGCTATAGGGAGAGGTTCCTGCTGCTGCTGTGAGGGACAGATTAGTGTTCTAAAATCATCTCATACTGCTATAGGGAGAGGTTCCTTCCTGGTGCTGGTGTGAGGAATAGATTAGCATTCTAAAATCATCTCATACTGCTATAGGGAGAGGTTCCTGCTGCTGCTGTGAGGGATAGATTAGTGTTCTAAAATCATCTCATACTGCTATAGGGAGAGGTTCTTGGTGCTGGTGTGAGGGATAGATTAGCGTACTAAAATCATATCATACTGCTATAGGGAGAGGTTCCTGGTGCTGGTGTGAGGGACAAATTAGTGTTCTAAAATTATATCATACAGGTATAGGGAGAGGTTCCTGCTGCTTGTTTGAAGGACAGATTAGTGTTCTAAAATCATATCATACTGGTATAGGGAGAGGTTCCTGCTGCTGGTGCGAGGGACAAATTAGTGTTCTAAAAGTATATCATACTGGAATAGGGAGAGGTTCCTGCTGCTTGTTTGAAGGACAGATTAGTGTTCTAAAATCATATCATACTGGAATTGGGAGAGGTTCCTGCTGCTGGTGTGAGGGATAGATTAGTGTTCTAAAATCATCTCATACTGCTATAGGGAGAAGTTCCTGCTGCAGCTGTGAGGGACAGATTAGTGTTCTAAAATCATTTCATACTGCTATAGGGAGAGGTTCCTGCTGCTGCTTTGAGGGACAGATTAGTGTTCTAAAATCATATCATACTGGTATAGGGAGAGGTTCCTGCTGCTGGTGTGAGGGACAGATTAGTATTCTAAAATAATCTCATATTGGTATAGGGAGAGGTTCCTGCTGCTAGTGTGAGGGACAGATTAGTGTTCTAACATCATATCATACTGGTATAGGGAGAGGTGCCTGCTGCTGCTGCTGCTGTGAGGGACAGATAAGTGTTCTAAAATCATCTCATACTGGTATAGGGAGAGGTTTCTGCTGCTGGTGTGAGGGACAGATTAGTGTTCTAAAATCATCTCATACTGCTATAGGGAGAGGTTCCTGCTGCTGCTGTGAGGGACAGATTAGTGTTCTAAAATCATATCATACTGGTATAGGGAGAGGTTCTTGCTGCTGGTGTGAGGGACAGATTCGTGTTCTAAAATCATATCATACTGGTATAGGGAGAGGTTCCTGCTGCTACTGTGAGGGACAGATTCATGTTCTAAAATCATATCATACTGGTATAGGGAGAGGTTCCTACTGCTGGTGTGAGGGACAGATTAGTGTTCTAAAATCATCTCATACTGCTATAGGGAGAGGTTCCTGCTGCTGCTGTGAGGGACAGATTAGTGTTCTAAAATCATCTCATACTGGTATAGGGAGAGGTTCCTGCTGCTGGTGCGAGGGACAGATAAGTGTTCTAAAATCATTTCATACTGGTATAGGGAGAGGTTCCTGCTGCTGCTTTGAGGGACAGATTAGTGTTCCAAAATCATATCATACTGGTACAGGGAGCGGTTCCTGCTGCTGGTGTGAGTGACAGATTAGTGTTCTAAAATCATCTCATACTGGTATAGGGAGAGGTTCCTGCTGCTGCTGTGAGGGACAGATTAGTGTTCCAAAATCATATCATACTGGTACAGGGAGAGGTTCCTGCTGCTGTTGTGAGGGACAAATTAGTGTTCTAAAATCATCTCATACTGGTATAGGGAGAGGTTCCTTCTGCTGGTGTGAGGGACAAATTAGTGTTCTAAAATCATATCATACTGGTATAGGGAGAGGTTCCTGCTGCTGGTGTGAGGGACAGATTAGTGTCCTAAAATCATATCATACTGGTATAGGAAGAGGTTCCTGCTGCTGGTGTGAGGGAAAGATTAGTGTTAGGGAGAGGTTCCTGCTGCGTCTACATTGCTGGTTTAAAAAAGAATAATATTTTTTTATTATATTAATAAATAGTGCTCCATTGTACATTTGCACCTTGCTGTGCATTTCTTGCACACAAAAAAAGTGCATTTACATTGTTGTTTTATAAAAAAAAAAGAATAATAATTTATTCTTCTTTTTTTTTATTATTAATAAATAGTGCTACACAGTACATTTGCACCTTGCTGTGCATTTTCTTGCACAAAATTAAAAAGTGCGTTGACATTGCTGCTTTAAAAAATAATATAAATTTATGCTAAATAGTACATTTGCGTCCACAATGAGGGGAGCGTCAAAAAGGGACATGGTCGTGGTGCTGCTGGTGCTGCTGGTGTTGGTGGTGTTGGTGAAGCTCCTGTTGCAAGGAGAGGATGTGGTGGAAAATAAGAGTAATAAATAGTGCTACATAGTACATTTGCACCTTGCTGTGCATTTCTTGCACAAAATTAAAAAGTGCGTCTACATTGCCGGTTGCAAGAAGAGGACGTGGTCGATCTGTGCCAGCTGCATGCACAAGTGAAACACCTTCCTTAGGTGCGAGTAGCCGACGGAACCTTCAATGTTATATGGTAGGCCAGAATGCCGCTCAACGAATGGTGAGGCCAGAACAAGTACAGGCAATAGTAGATTGGGTGGCTGACAATGCCTCCAGTTCCTTCACATTGTCTCCCACCCAGTCCCTTGCTGAAAGCTCAGAGTTGGCACCTGAACCCCATGGCCATCTGTCTTTCAGCTCAAC
>BLSH010186187.1:73360-102837 GCA_018402905.1 Glandirana rugosa
TTCCTTAAGGGAAACGTCCCCAAAGGAGAGTGAAGAACAAACCGATACCCTGACCTTCACTTCCTTTCAGAGACGTTTCCTTGTGTCTACCACTTTTTTTTTAGACTGTCCCCAATATTGATCTCAACTCGCTTGTGGACCTACATACCCAAGCCGCCCAAACCGGCTTGAAGCACTTTTTCAAACCCAAGCCATGGCTTGAACTGGGGTTTGGGGTAACTTCAGTTACCACTGGGCTTGAAAACCCGTGTTTTTACCGACATTTTTTCAGGACCTTTCCCGATCTCCCGACGTTTTCCTTCGTTTTACCCCTATTCTCATCCTGTTCACCTGTCAGATTTTTTTTTCACCATCTGTGTTCCTTTGCAGAGACTTTCCTTCACTTCCAGTCCCATAGCCAAACAAGAAGTGAGAGGAAACCCCTGCAAAGGGAATTCCTTGAGAACCCCCAGCTCACCAGAACTAGTGTCCCCATTGGAAGATTTCCCCTCTTTTCTGGGGAGAACCCAAAATTTTGGATTGTCTTTCATTTTCACTTTCAATGATAATTGTAAACTGGACAAATAGAGAGTGTGTGCCCTTAGTTATACTTTAACATTGATTAACCACTTGACCACTGGGCACTTAAACCCCCTTCCTAACCAGACCAATTTTCAGCTTTCAGTGCTCTCACATTTTGAATGACAATTACTCAGTCATACTACGCTGTACTCATATGAAATTTTTGTACTTTTTTTCACACAAATAGAGTTTTCTTTTGGTGGTATTTAATCACCGCTGGGTTTTTTTATTTTTTGCGCTATAAATGAAAAAAGACCGAAAATTGTGTAAAAAATTGCATTTACTTCATTTCTGTTATAAAATTTTGCAAATTAGTAATTGTTCTTCATAAATTTTGGACAAAATTTATATTGCTACATATCTTTGGTAAAAATAACCCAAATTAGTGTATATTATTTGGTCTTTGTGAAAGTTATAGAGTCTACAAGCTATGGTGCCATTCACTGATAATTGATCACACCTGACGTACTGATGGCCTATCTCATTTCTTGAGACCCTAACAAGCCAGGAAAGTACAAATACGCCCCAAATGACCCCTTTTTAGAAAGTAGACAGTCCAAGGTACTTGGTAAGAGGCATGGTGAGTTTTTTTCCCACAGTTCTTTGCAAGATGATGATTTTTATTTTTTATTCTTATTTTTTTCATAAAATTGTCAAAATAACAGGTTATTTCCCACACCCAGCATATGCATACCACAAATTACACCCCAAAACACATTCTGCTACTCCTCCTGAGTATGGCAATGCCACATGTGTGAGACTTTTTCACAGCCTGGCCACATACAGAGGCCCAATATGCAGGGAGCACCGTCAGGAGTTCTAGGAGCAGAAATGACACATAAAATTTCTTGACTACCTATCATACTTTTGAAGGCCCTGGATCACCAGGACAATAGAAACACCCAAAAAATTACCCATTTTGCAAAGTAAACACCTCAACATATATTCTAGGAGGCATAATGAGTTTTATGAACATGTCATATTTTTCCACAAGTTTTTTGAAAATGTGGAAAGAAAATGAAAATATACTTTTTCTTACACAAAGTTGTCCATTTATACAATATTTCTAACACATAGCATGTACATAGCAAAAATTACACACCAAAATATATTCTGCTACTTGTCCCGAGTATGGCGATACCAACATGTGTGAGGCTTTTCCACAGCCTGACCACATAGAGAGGCCCAACATGCAGGGAGCACCATCAGACATTCTAGGGACACACATTTCAAATCTAATTTGACTACCTATAACACTTTTGTGAGGCACTGATGGGCACTGTAGTGGCATGGATGTGGACGGATGAGCCAGGGATGGAGCATGGATGTGGACAGATGAGCCAGGGATGGAACATGGATGTTGATGGGTGAGCCAGGGATGGAGCATGGATGTGGATGGGTGAGCCAGGGATGGAACATGGATGTGGACGGATGAGCCAGGGATGGAACGTGGATGTGGATGGATGAGCCAGGGATGGAGCATGGATGAATCAGGTATGGATGCATGAGCCAGGGATGGATGGATGAGCCAGGGATGGAGCATGGGTGAGCCAGGGATGGATGAGCCATGGACGGGTGAGCCAGGGACTGGGTGGGCCAGGGATGGGTGAACCTGGGACTGGGTGAGCCAGGGACTGGGTGAGCCATGGACGGGTGAGCCAGGGAATGGGTGAGCCAGGGAATGGGTGAGCTAGGGACGGGTGAGCCAGGGATTGGGTGAGCCATGGATTGGGTGAGCCAGGGATGGGTGTGCCAGGGACGGGTGAGCCAGGGACTGGTGAGCCAGAAATGGGGTGAGCCATGGATGGGTGTATGGATGAGCCAGGGACAGGTGGATGGAAGAGCCATGGATGCCACGGATGGATGAGCCAGGGATGCACGGATGGATGTGCCAGGGATGCACGGGTGGATGTGCTAGGGATGTACGGATGGATGAGCCAGGGATGCACGGATGGATGGATGGACCAGGGATGCAAGGATGCATGGGCCAGGGATGCATGGATAGATGGACCAGGGGTGCACAGATGGATCAACCAGGGATGCACGGATGGATGGGCCAGGGATGCATGGATGGATGAGCCAGGGATGCACGGATGGATGAGCCAGGGATAATGAGCCAGGGATACATGGATGGATGAGCCAGGGATAATGAGCCAGGGATGCATGGATGGAAGGATGAGCCAGGGATAATGAGCTAGGGATGCATGGATGGATTAGCCAGGAATAATGAGCCAGGGATGCATGGATGGATGGATGAGCCAGGAATAATGAGCCAGGGATGCATGGATGGATGGATGAGCCAGGGATAATGAGTCAGGGATGCATGGATAGATGGATGAGCCAGGGATAATGAGCCAGGGATGCATGGATGGATGGATGAGCCAGGGATAATGAGTTGGGGATGAAGGGATGCATGGATGAGCCAGGGATGATGAGCCAGGGATAATGAGCCAGGGATGCAGGTATAATGAGCTACTGCACCCCTTCCCTCCTCCCCTCCTCTCCTCACACACTGTGTGATCGGTGCGAGAAGAGGGGAGGAGCCGAACCGGACATGCTCCGGTTTGTGTACAAGTGATCACTCCGTCCATTGAACGGAGTGATCACGTGGTAAAGGGCCGCTGTCATTGGCCCTTTACCCCGATCCGTGACACGCCGGGTCTGGGAGACCCAACGGTCACGGACACTCCCGGATGCACGCCCCAGGGGGCGCGCAGGAGCACGATTCTGGGGGGATGTCCATAGACACCCTCCCAGAATAATACGACCGCGCTGTAGACGTCTTTTGTCTATAGCGTGGTCGGCAAGTGGTTAAGCTGCATCACTGATTTAAAATTTCTGAATAATGAAATAAGGAGTTGAATGTATTTTCTAAAACTTAAATATGTGTCTGACAACTCCAAAAAAGGTTGCAACAGTAAATATTGTGTCTATGAGGAAATAAACCCTGTGTGCACTACTACTTAAAGTGTTACTAAACCCACAACAGCAAAATTAGTCTGTATATGCAGTAAAGCATGCTTGTTATATTCACTGTGTAATCCCTGGGGTTAATCATCTGCATTGGGTAAAAATGCTGTGTGATCTTGTCTTCTCTGATCCTCTCCTTCTTCCATTATCCCCAATCAATATCCTGATAAGACAGAGCCTTTGGAGTCACTCTGTACATACTCAGTTTGGTGTGTATTGCTAGAGAGTTTTCTTTTTCTTGGGAGGGTGCATGTGATCAGCACAGGGCCAATCATCAATGTCCAGACAGAGGGTCAGGGTTCATGCAGCCTCATAGGACAGTTAGAATAGAATGAAAACTCCTCCTACAAACTGTAACCAGACACTGATAGAAGGCACAAGACTGCTACTGTATATACTGCTGATAAGAAAAGGTAATTAGCAGTTTATTTACTAAAATAATTGCATTTCCATGTCCTGTGTACTGTGGGAGACCAGATATAGTGAATGCAGGGTCCTGGGTTTAGTAACATTTTAACTTATATGCGTTTTGGAAAGGACTGGCTGCTTAAATAAATATCTACTTTATACATTTTAAGAGTATATACAGTAAGTTGATCCATGATCCAAACCCATAAATTCCTCACATAGCAATCAATCTGGAGGCTTCATATGCACGTAATTTAAGAAAAAAAAATTTACAGCATAAAAATGTTTCTTTTTTACCATCTTTTTCTTTTAAAAATCCTTTGATGTCAATTTACCACTCAGTGTCCCATACAAACTCCACTCACCATATTTTTCAAAATGTTGTTTAAAAATCACATAAATCACATAATCACATAAAACGTGACCTGTACTGTCTTAGATCTTGTTTTGATATATGCTTTTATGTCCATGTATTTGATTTCCAGACCATGGGCTCTGTTGTAAAGTATCACACTTTAAATCATTGTTTCCCTTGTCTTTATATAGATTCAGCTTTGTCATGATGCAAGCATTGATCTCTTCATTTCTTGTGAATTGTGGAGTGAAACATTAATCTTCTTAGGACAAAAGAAAGAAAAGCATGCAATTCTGCTCATTTATAAGAGCAATTATTGCTAGGGGATTTTATAATAATGGTTACATTGAAGATTTAACAGGGAAAAGTTCAATTTCAAGACTGTCTGATTTTATTTAGATATATGCACATCAGTTTACGCAAGACTAAATATTTTATTATCACCCAATGCAGAAAACAGAAAGCAAATGTTTAGCTCTTGAATTTAAAATTCAAATTGTCATTGTAGGCCAAATATGCCCAGCTTTGTGCTGATCTAGACCTGATGAAAATATAAGTTCTTATTCTCTTTGTAAAATTACTTTAACCAACTATTGTCATGGTTAGTTGCTTTCCAATAATAAAGGAGATATTTTTTTAAAATAAATGAAAAAGCCTTACTTGATAAGGTAACCACTAGATTACATTTTTTAATAAAATGCATATCCTATTAGGAGTAAAAATGTTATGCAGGCTCCCTGCCAGCTTAGACAAATCTGCTCACTCCCACTGCCTCCCGCATAGTTTTGTGATTGGCACCTCTTTACAACGATGACACACAGACACCATATGCAACAGTGTTAACACTTACTGTGTGTGGCATAATGCCTATCCATGGTTCAATAAAAGAAAACCAGTACTGAGAAAAAGAAAGAGTCTACTATAGCTGATATCCTTTTAAAACTGCTAGTTGCCTGGCTAGCCACTGACCCATGCATGCAGTCAGTGAATAAAGAATAAAGTCAAAATGTCCACTCTCCATAACTGCTTTTGGCAAAGCTGAATTAGGACAAAAAAAGGCCCTAAGCAGGTTAATAGTTTTGTCCTCCTCTTTGGACCTGCAATTAACAATGGCCTTAAAAGTATCCCTCCTAAGTTTTAATTAATAGGTGTTTAATTGCATTCTAACTATCTTTTTTTTTTTTTTCAATAAAAGTTTATTGAAATTATAGAGAAAATACAATCAATTCCGCATCTAATATACAGTAGACATAAAACAGTTATGTTAATATTCGTTACATGGCAGTAAATTCTTTACAGTAATTGTTCATAAGTACAGAGTTTCTTCAACACTGAATCAAGCATTTTCATTATACAATAAGTTAGGTCCATGGGGATTGTCAATATTTCCTCAGGCTAGGGTGTAGATGTGGATTGTATTGTGATTGGGCTTTTTATTACTATTTGTCATATAGTTTTTATTATGTTGTCTCGGAACTCGGTTTGTGTAAAAAGTGTATAGCGGTTTATTTCAAAAGATCATTGTATTCTTTTGAAAGTTTGAAGAGAAACCACTTATCCCATAATTTATGAAACTTGTGTACGTTTTCTTTTTTAATGGCTAATGTTTCTTCCATATCATGGATCGTATTTATTTTCATGATCCACTCCTTAATGGTGGGGGAGTTTGATGATCTCCAGTAAAGTGGTATTAGTGTTTTTGCTGCATTCAGCATGTGTCTTGTTAGGGATCTTTTATATTTCCTGTAAGTTAAATTGTTAATGTGAAGTAAACATAGGGCAGCATCAAACTGGATATTTGTTTCAGTAATTTATACTATCCATACAATGACCTCTTTCCAAAATGTTTGTATCTCACGGCAAGACCACCAAATATGAGTGAAGGTGCCTGTTTCTTTATGACATCTCCAGGACTTATTTGATTTTGTACGATCCCATCTTTTCATTTTCATTGGTGTTATGTACCATTGGTTGCGGATTTTAAAAGAGGTTTCCTGCATTCGGGTGCTCAATGAGCATTTATGTGTGAAGACACATGCCTTCTTCCATTGTGCTTCTGAGATTTGAATCTTCAGTTCTTTTTCCCAGATTGTTTTATATCTGTCAATGATTTCATACTCAGGCTGTGAGATCCACTTATATGCTAGTGAGGTGGCACCCCTCAGAGGATTTTGATCATAGCAGATCTTTTCAAAATTTGTAAGGGGTCTTGCCATGAGATCTTTGTTCTTATTGTTCCTGATAAAGTCATGTATTTGTAAGTATGTCCACAGGTTTAAAGAGTCATCTGTAATCTTTGTTTTTAGTTGTTGAAAGGTAAGTACCTTATTGTTTAGGCAGTCATGTACTAGTAGGGGTGTGTCTCTTTTTGTCTTTAGATGGTTAATTTTTTCAGAACCAGGAGGGAATTCAGGATTTCCTGCTATAGAGGTTAATGGGCTGATGATGGAAGAAATATGGTGGAATATTTTTAGAGTTGTGTTGATTAGTGGATGGTGTTTTATAATGAGGGGATAAAATGTGGGTCTAGTCCAAGGGAGGAATTTCGTGGAGATTTTAGAGTCTAATTTTTCTAGATTTACCCAGTCTTTAGTGTCCGAGTGGCAATGCCAATTGATCACTCTGGTGATGTGTGTTGCGTAGTAATATTTTTTAAAATCTGGTAAGCCCAAACCTCCTTTGTCTTTGGGTAACTTAAGTAATTTTAGCTGAATTCGGGGTTTTTTGTGTGCCCATAAAAAGTTTTATTTAGCCTTAGTGAGTCTTCTAAAGAAATCGTGAGGGATGTCAATCGGTAGTGCATGAAACAGATAAAGCAGTCTGGGCAGGACAGTCATTTTTAAAATAGCAGCCCTACCGAACCATGAAAATTGTTTCGAGTTCCATTTCTTGAGATCATTCTCTATTTTTTTATGTAGCAAGAAAAAATTGTGTTGGTATAGGTCTCTGAGGTTACGTGTTAGTCTGACTCCTAGGTATTTGAGAGAATTTTCTTCCCATTTGTACGGGCAGTTACGTTTAGCAAGTGATTCCATGTCTTTTGAGAGTGATAGATTCATTGCTTCAGATTTGCTGTTATTTATTTTAAAATTGGATATGTACCTGAATTGTCGGAAAACTTCATTTAGATTTGGTATAGAAATGTGTGGCTGAGTTTTAAAGTACAGCAAATCGTCTGCATAGGCTGCTACTTTAAACTCTCTGTGGTTTATGTTGTGTCCATGAATGTTTTTGTTGTTATTAATTGTTCTTATTAAGGGTTCTAAAGTCAAGATAAATAACAATGGGGATAGTGGGCATCCTTGTCTGGTCCCGTTTTTAATTTGGATAGGATCTGATAATTGGTTATTTATCTTGACTTTTGCTGTAGGGTTATTATATATAGATTTTATCCAAGACTTCATTTTTTTGCCTAGTCCTATGTGTTCACATGTAGCAAATATATAGTCCCACGCCACTCTGTCGAATGCCTTTTCCGCATCTGTTGACAGGAGAAGGCATTCGACGTTCTCTGTATGTATGTTGTGTATCAAATTCAGAGCTTTAATAATATTGTCTTTTTCTTCACGTCCTGGCATGAAGCCTACTTGTTCTGGGCCTATTATTTTGTGTAGTAGGGGTCTTAGTCTGTTAGCGAGGATTTTTGTCAGTAGTTTTAAATTTAAATTCAAAAGAGATATTGGCCTGTAGTTGGCACATTTTTTATGGTCCTTGTCTGGTTTTGGGATAATGGTAATTTGTGCTGAAAGGAAGTCTTGGGATGTTGTGGAGATTTTGTTGAGGTAATTTAGGGCTGCTGCAAGTGGTTGGGCTAATAAGGATTCAAAAGTTTTATAGTATTGCAATGTGAGGCCGTCTGGGCCTGGACTTTTTCCCGTTTTGAGATTTTTGATAGCGTCTGTGATCTCTTCTATTGAGATATCTTTTTCCATATCTGTGATTTCTTTTTCCGAGATCTTGGGAAGATTACTTTGTTGTATAAAATCTTTAATTATTGTTGCTCTGGTAGTTGGAGATTTTATAGTCTTATTCTGTGAGGGGATGTTATAAAGTTCTGAATAGTAGTTTTGAAAAATGTTTGCAATTTTGTTTGCGTCAAAGAGTTCTGTGCCTTTAGGATCATGTATGCTATGGATGACATTTGCCATTTTAGTGTCGTTTAGGGCTTTAGCTAGTAGTTTGCTATTTTTGTCTCCGTATTCATAGTATATTGATTTTTTAAGGAAAAGGGATCTTCTTGTCTTTTTGTTGAGAAGGGTTTGGAGCTCCTTTCTCGTGTTAATTAAGTTTTGTTCTATTTCTATCGCCTGTGATTGCTTGTGTGATCTTTCTAGTTGGTTAATTTTTGTTAATAGATTGAGAATTTGTTTCTCCCTTTCTTTTTTTTTTCTTGCTCCCCATTTAATGAAGTCACCCCTTAATACACATTTATGCGCTTCCCATATTACCAGGGGGGAGTTGTCTTTAATGGTGTTTATTTGGAAATAATTGTAGATATTTGATTTTATTTGTGCTAAGATTTCGGGGTGTGTCAAAAGTGACGGGTTTAATCTCCAATTGAATGTTTTCGGCTCTTGTTTCTTTATGGTTAGATGTATTGAAATAGGTGCATGATCTGAGATCGCAATATTTCCTATTTTGGCTTTTTGTAGAATCGGTATGTCTCTTTGAGAGATGAAAAGGTAATCAATTCTGTTATATTTTTTGTGAGGGTTGGAAAAAAAGGTAAAATCTTTCTCATTGGGATTAAGCAATCTCCACGTGTCTATCAAGGACAAAGATTGCAATAGTGTTTTAATTTTTTGGAGAATGTGGTATGAAATGCTTGTTTTACCCAAGGATGTGTCCTGTAGCGGGTTTAGGGGTATATTGAAGTCGCCTCCTATAATTATACGTCCAGATGCAAAAGTTCGTCAATTATTTTTTGGCAAAATGAAATGGGTGCTTTATTTGGGAAGTAAACATTTGCTATAGTTGTTGGAATGCCAGACATTGTTCCTTTTAAAAAAAGGAATCTGCCCTCTGGATCAGTTAATACCTGTTCTGTCTTGAAAGTGGAGTCTTTACTCAGGAGGGTCATTACCCCCTTAGTTTTAGCCAGTGGATTAGTAGCATGATATGCATTGGTAAAGAAATTGTTGATCATTTTTGTAATTGCAGTCCCTTTAAAATGGGTTTCTTGTATAAGAACTATTTGGGGGTGAGTCTTTTTGAGTTCATTCAATATTTTATGTCTTTTTTTCCGGAGTTCCGAGACCATTGACATTATGCGAGATAATCGTGGGATTTTTTCCCTAGATTGGAGTATGCCATATTTGGTATTGATTGTTAGTTAGAGAAGTAAGATGTATGAAAGGAAAAGGTGGAGGGAGAGAGGGGTAAAAAAAGGAGTATGGAGATAATTTTATAGAAAGGAAAAAAAGGGGGGTAGAAGGATTCTCTAATAAGACTCGCTCTGAGGTTGGCTAGCAGTCAACAGAGAAGTGTTAAAAATGAGAATATTATATTATTGTAAAGAAGATGATGGTGCAATTCTTTCTTTTGGGGATCGTGGAAGGTTATCTCAGCAAGTTGTTGTGTCTATTTTAAAGGAGATTTGTGTTGCTTAGTATGTTTATGAAGTTTTGTCTCATATAGGGGTCACCCCATAGCCTAGATAATTATTTAGATTTGGTATCTCGTTTGGATTGGGGATTAGATTGAGATAGTATATTCTAGAATTGTAATCCTTATTGTGGCACCTTAGAAAGGTGCACAATATATGTTTAGTTGTAAGTTTTGAGTATTGGATATTGCAAAACTTTTTGTATAGTGGTAAACCTTATCAAAACCTTGTTTGGAATAACAAAGAAGGAGAAAAAAGAAAAAACAAAAAACATAACCAAGACAAATAAAACATGGTCACTGCAGGAGATCCATCCTATGTTTCCTTTTTGGTCTAATTGGTTGTGGTTTTCTTGTCTATTCATTGTGTACATTAGGGTTTTGTTTTTGTTAATATTGTTCTAAGTCATTTACATGGTGAGTTTTAGTGACTCATCTGTCGATGAGATCTAGAGATATTAAGTATCATGTGGATAGATCTCCTACAATGGCAGTGAATTCAGACATATTTATCTTTATCATCAGTAAACACATCAAGTTATTTGAACATATTAAACAAATATTAACCATTTTAACCTTTTAACAGATTTCTCTGTACAACCATATTAACTTTGACTCTATTTTCTCTTATTGTTAGGTCTTATAGAATCTAAGTGTCTTATAAAAAGAAGAGAGGGTTGTTTTGAGTAGTTATTGATAATGACATTGTTTTTGGAGATAGAGGTGAGATGGTCATGTGGAGTATTCCCATTGTTCTGAAAACATGTATGGTTAGATCTATGTTTTCTTATAGATCAGTAAAGACCTTGTTGAGTCACTTATCTCCGTCATTTACTGTTGAATCTATTCAGTGTGATCAATGGTAAGATCATGGCTTATAGTTGACGCAGGTGATGGTTTGTATGTATTGCTCTTATGGTCAAGGTTGTTTAACTTTGTTGTCTGTTGTCTCTGACCCTTGGGGTTTTGGAGGCAGGTGTGCCTAAGTTTTGATTCTCATTGTATTTCTGTTTTTTCCCTTTGGGGTAAGGGGATTTGTGAGGTGAATTTCCTGGTGAGGACTCTATTATTGGGATTTGTGGAGGAAGACGGAACTCTTGGTACCATTCAGGTAGATCAATTAATTTGCTTTGAATTGCCTCACAAAAAAATGGTATGTCTTCTGGTGTGCGAATAAGTACTTGCTTACCGTCCATAGTGATTTGGACCGCGAATGGGAATTTCCATCTATACTGGATTTTTTTCTCCTTTAGAATGTCTAATAGCGGTTTTATTGCTCTTCTGTTTTTCAGGGTAATTGGTGAGAGGTCTTGGAAAAGTTGGATTGCTGCACCATTAAATAGTATCTGGTCATTTTGCCTGGCTTTAGCCTGTGTAGAGGTGACCTGATCCAGTCTTTTAATTGCTTTGTCTCTTTGTTTCCCTGATTTTTCATTGGAGGCAATTTGTTCCGTCAGTACCAATATGTCTGCTTTAAGGTCTGTAATTGCAGATGAAAAGGATTTCTTTATATCTGCCGCTATTTCCGTCATGTTTCCAAAAGTCAGTGGGTGGTCATGATTTGTTGTGGATCTCATTGGTCTATCAGAAGCAGCCAAATATTCCTCGTCAAAATCCTCCTCATCAGTGTACTCTTGTGAAGGATGTTTGCTCGCCATATTTCTTCCTTTTTGTGTTTGATTTTTGAAAATGTCTGCAATATCAGGGCAAGAAGAACCTGTCAGAGAACGCTGGTATCGTGTTTGCGAGCCTGCTTGTGAACTTGTTCTTTGAGGTTTGCCCATTTTAAAAGAACTATCCCAACTTGTATGTCCAGGCTATGTGATGACCTATGATGAAGATTTAATGAGAGGTTCTTTTTTCTATGTTTAGTATATTGGCTTTGTTAATTTTTGTTTGGGAGCTGTTTCTTATTCTTCCGCTTATTGTTGCCCTGTTGGATCTCTTTAGCCTTTTGTTTAGACAGTATTTTCCCTCAGTTATTATGTGGAGCAGTTATTGAGAGTACCAAGATGGCTTCCTTATTAGTTAAATTGGTAACGATCCCGGGTGTACCAAGATGGCCGCCGTTTGGGAGTTCTCCAGGTACTGAGTAAAGTGTTTATAAAACTCTTCTCCACTGTTTTTAGGGTCACTGTGGAAACTAGCGATGTGGAGTAGGTTCTCCTAGTGTCCCGATGAGGCGGTAATATGGTTTTTAATTCTTTTTTCGGCTGGTAAGCGGTGTCCGGCGCTAGGCCTCAGTAGGCCTCTAGTGAGCCTGGGCACTCTAGTAAAGTCTGGCTACTGCCGGGTTTTTCAGGTAACTGAGGGATTTAGCTAGTATGCTGATACTGTCTACTGGATCGGATCGCAGTGTAGAGAATGTTTGTGAGGGTTCAGCCTGGGGTCTTACCGGGTCTTTATGACGTGATGTCCCGGGACCGCGCTGATCCGCTGCCGGTTCTCTCCACTCCTTGATCCGTTGACTGATCGGCTCGAGATTGGTCTCAATAAAGAGGTGGCAATGTGAAGCGTCTGGTGATGTGGAGGATTAGTCTCCTCTCTTGCTTCTGGGCTCGGATTATCCTGGATATTGGACTGTGTGTCAGGAGCTTGTTCATAACACGTCCGTCGCCTTGAGCCGCAAACCACACCCCCCTCTAACTATCTTAACTGTGGTATGTGTGTGTGTATGGGGGAAATATTTTGATTTTTTTAAAAATATTTTATTACATCCAATTATTTTTGTGTATGATTTATCATTTATTTGTTTTTAAAGTAAACTTTATTACTGTCACTGATTAACAAGCCCCCTATGTGACAGTATAAAGGTAGGGACAGATGCTCTTGATGCCTACTCTTCCCTCAGCTAAACATGTGCGGTTAGTTTAGTTCCGAATTAAAATTCTGACACATTTTTGTTTTTCAGAAATTCGGATGTATCCAAATTTCTGAATTACAATAGTACCAAATTTAAACGTATCCAAAATAACAAAAAAGGAAATTCGGATTAAATTCAAAAACTAATCATTTTCAAATACTTTTCGAATTTGAATAGTTTTCAAATTCAAAACAGAGTAAAACAGCTCTGTTCCACATTATATTCTTTTATTTTCTGTTATATTCCCCTCTATTGTATTCTATCTTTTTCCATTCTATTCCTCCACTTTCCACTCCACCCCATTCTCCTTGGAAATTGGAAAATGATTCAAAAATGATTTGAATTAGCATGCAATGTTAGCCAGGCCATATGTCATTTCATTAGCATGTAAATAGAACTAAGCAAGCTAAAGTGTCCAGTTGATCCATTTCACACCTAGACACTAATAAGAGTTACCAATCAGAGGAATCACAGCGTGTCACCTTACATGAGCTTCAAGCAGGAGTTCTAGCCTACCCGGCTGCAGGAACCGCAGGGGGCGATCTGCTAGGTCCCACAAAGTCTACAAACTTTGGTTAGTGTCAACAGATCAAAAGAATATATTTCATCTCTCATAAAAGCTGAAATATTAGTGGCAGAGAAATGAAAATAATTCCTTTGGATCGTACGAGTGATAAGCTACCAGCACATATCACTCTGTATTTCTAGCTGGTTTTGGGTCTCAGAAAAATGCACAAAACCGTTAGATGGCGCTAGTTTGCGGCAAGTAGGCTGTGTTTGGCACTGTCGCGAACGGGAAAAGGCGCTGGATTTGGAAATCCTATCCATGATCCAGTGGTCAGCGCCGTTCTGATCCAGTTTGACTTTGGTCGTTTCGGAACATGAAACATCCTGTGGGCTGGGCTGCAGCCATATGCACTTTCTGCAAGCCACCATTCCAAAAGAAAAGAGAAGGGAAGGTAATACCACACTATGGACTAAATATTAGGTTAAGAAATAAGCTGCTGCCCCCACCATAAACATCTATCAAAGCAGATGTCGTTGAATGTAAACAGTAATAAAATGGATATTGAGATGCTAATAAAGTGCAATAAATATTGTACAAAAAATGCTATAGTAAGCAAAAGTCCCAAAATTATTATAGTGGTGTACCTTAGAAATGTGCAAAACCTGCAAACATATGTGCCAGTTGATGGCAGCAAACCCAACACAACAATATAAAAACTGTGCAAATAAGCAAATATAGTGTAAATAGGCATAAAGCAAGATAAACCACTAATACTTAAAAAAAAAACATCCTCAAGAATTCATAAATCAAATAAACTCTCAATGATTTTATATATAAAAAATCATAGACCTAAACAAGAATATAAACAAAAATAAACATTCCATATATAAATAAATAAGGTTCAGTGGTGCCAATAACCATGAATGAAGTCAGAAAAGTCTCTTAAATTAAGTAAAGCTAAGTGCTGCAATATCCACGCAAAGGAACAGTGTCCGTGTCTCACTCGTGCTCCCCCTTATGTGATTGCACTCACCAGCTACAAAGCCCCATTCAAGGGGTAGCACACTTTCACAGTTGTAACACAGGTAATTCCATGGGTGTCTCACTCTCATTATCAGTTGAGCCACAAAGAAATCATGTAGGGACAATAAAAGCCTCCATAGTGTGATTCTGTATATTATTTAATGAATAAAAAGGTAAATATGCACTTACATCAAGGTACAAGGTAACAGACATAAAAAGCAGAAAGTACAGCGCTTTGTTTGCGTTCCACGGGCCCAAAACCAGGAGTGACGTAATGGCGCTTTAGCTTCACTTATACGTTTTGTCATTAAGGTGTCATCAGGCTGCTTCTGAAGAAAGATAAAGAATAACTGAACCATGGGAGACTTGTATACACTCTATAAATAATCATGTGCAAGCAACTGAATGGATGTTCATCCAAAGGAATCTCCAGCTGCAGTGTGAAGCAAAACATGAAACATAAATGTGACAGCTTCCTCCTGGTTGTTAGGGAGCCAGCACTGGCCAGTGTCTTAACAAGAAGTGACTTATTTCTTCCCTGAATGTCCCCTAACATTCTTTAACATTTGATACTTAAAAAAATAGCCAAAAGAACATTTGACCAACAGAGAAAGAGAAAATATTCTAAAACTGTAGGCTAAGAACATTTGACTAGAAGGGGGAACTCTGCACTGTGCGAGCAGCTGAATGAATGGGTGTTCAGCCGTGTGAGCCCTGCAGGGTGAGGTGAAACATTCAGCAGCAGTATTATTACCGCTGCTAATAATTCAATATCCACCACCCTCCTGCCCAGGTCAATTTTCAGATTTCAGTGCTGTCACACCTTGAATGACAATTACTCAGACATGTAAGACTGTAATAAAATGAAATGTTATAATTTTTATAGATATATAAAGCTTTTGTTTGGTGGTATTTAATTACCACTGGGTTTTTTTATTTTTTGATACAGTATATAAATGAAAATATACCAAAAACTTGAAAAAAGAAAATGTTATAATCCCAAGTGACGTCATTGACCATATATAGACATGACCATCTCCATGACATTATGGCCCAGTTATAGTCATCTCCATATTGGTCAGTGACATCACCTACTATAAGAGACCTGCATTGTTGGACGATGTGATTGAAAGTATATTTACATCATGGGACTTTTTTTTACAATGTATTAAAGCACTTGTCTTGTCTTTGAGTTGTGTTTATTTATTATTGACTTTTTTTGTGAATGAGTAGGGATACTATGTACCCCTTACTCATTCTTGTGGGAGAGTGGTATCTTGGGACCCCCTTATTTTTAAAGTGGGGTTCCAGATTCAGATAAACTTTCCACCCACAGACCCGCACAACCACTGAGCCAAGGTTGTGGGGAAGAGGCCCTTTTTCTCATCAACATGGGGACAATGTGCTTTGCCAAGAGGGTTATCCTTATATTCTGCTACCTACCAGGGACAGACTCAACATATCTGCAGTTGTCATGGTGCTGCATGAGGGCTTGAAAGATCAATTGAGAGCTGATATAAGAGCACTAGTAAGTGGGATAGAGGCATGCCTTGAATGTACACAGTGCATGAGATAGTAGACAGAATGTAAATTAAAACTTTGCAGGAAGCAACATTGTTTGATTAAAGCTTTAGTGACATATATTGAGCATATCAAACCTTTGAGGAAACAGTTTAATCAGTGTCACTCTATCAATTGAAATAAAATCTCAATAATCTTATAGGACATCGCTTAGGACAAAAAACTCCACGCACATTTTCATGAAATGAAATATAAGCAGACAAATAGAATGCAATATATTAAAACAAATAAGATAAAATAAAAAAAATGAGCTGCTGCTATAATGACAAAATAGTAAAACTAATAAAGCTTAAAAGTCCAGTAATATGATCAATCAAGCTTAAGCAGTGCTCTTCAGTGTATTAAACACCTGACAACACACAGCCTAAAATTAATATACATTAATAAAAATCAATAAGTGTGCCCCGTGACAGGTGAGTCCAACTTGCACTCTCATCCACTGAATGATCCTTTGGGGGTTTATCAGATGTAAATTGTATGGCACCTTCACCGCACCGCGTGATCCCGCTCCCCTTAGAGTATACACTAACCAGATAGATCTTTAAAAAACACCTTTGGGTATATATCCTTGTTAACAGGTAATCCAGAGCTCAGAATCAAGCAGTATTCCGCAGCTGGTGTCCTGAATCACTGATCACTCAAATTAACCGGGCATACACGCTCCAACACCACCTCCAATCTCGTTAATTCATGACATGAGAAAAGAAACAGACCTCATAGTGCAATGCTGATAAGCATTTATTGCCAAACAAATGACCCTCTTCTCACATTGCACTTACAAAAGAACATTAAAAACATGCGTCCAAGGTAAACACATTGATAAGTTGTACAGCAAGGCACAATACTCTCTCACCGATCCTCACCTTAGTGCTCACGGTGAAACCTGGGTGGAGATCGGGTTTGCTGACAAAGTTGGAAAGCCGCGTGGTCTCGCCTAGATGTGTTTCGTCATTCCGTCTCTCTCAATAGGCGTGGCCACACAGCACGGCTTGATATTCTTATAGTCAAAGTGCCCACAAGAGTTTAAATTTTAACCCCTTCAGTAAGCATAGTCTACTCCTCACCTATTCTCACTGCAGAGCAATGAAAGAGCATACACAGCAGAGCGCAACAGTTCATTCTGAATCCGCCTGGCTGCAGCTTACATATAATATACACACAGGGCAGTACTCCTACTCCTGGGCACAAAGACTATAAGAGTATCAAGTCGTGCTGTGTGGCCACACCTATTGAGAAAGATGGAATGACGAAATGCGTCTAGGCGAGACCGCACGGCTTTCCTACTTTGTCAGCAGACCCAATCTCCACTGCGAGCACTAAGCTGAGAATCGGTGAGAGAGTATCATGCCTTGTTGTACAATTTATAAATATGTTTACCTTGGATGCATGTTTTTAATGTTCTTTTGTAAGTGCAATGTGAGAAGAGGGTCATTTGTTTGGCAATAAATGCTTAACAGGGTTATGCTATGAGGTCTGTTTCTTTTCTCATGTCATGAATTAACAAGATTGGAGGTGGTGTTGGAGCGTGTATGCCCGGTTAAGTTGGAAGGATCAGTGATTCAGGACACCAGTGATTCAGCACCAATACTGCTTGATTCTGGGCTCTGGATTACCTGTTAACAAGGATATATACCCAAAGGTGTTTTTTAAAGATCTGTCTGGTCAGTGAAGGTGCCATACAATTTACATCTGATAAGCCCCCAAAGGATCACTCAGTGAATGAGAGTGTTAGTTGGGCTCACCTGTCACAGGGTGCACTTATGGACTTTTATTAATGTATATTAATTTTAGATTGTGTGTTATCAGGTGTTTGATACGCCGAAGAGCACTACTTAATCTTGATTGATCATATTACTGGACTTTTAAGTTTTATTAGTTAAATCATTGGGTTTAATTTTGCCTTAAGATTTAATTGTTGTTTACATTCATGCACTAGCTTTAGGGATAGAAATAATGCAGCTGTCATGTAACAGATGACCACTCAGTTACGTCACATTGCATGCAAGGTCAAATAGTGACCTAAATGTACAAATGAAGTCATCCTCGATATGTGTGTTTTAGTTATAAATATTTCTTCATAGGTTAAAACTGATAAAAGATGGGCAAATGTATATTATAAAGTTTGGAAAAAACTATTATTTAGCAGAAAATCCTATGAATAGAATCCCTCACCTATGAGCATTTTTAATCATCTGAATCTTCACTATTGAATTGTAAGAGTGCAGCCTTACCTCTTATGGGTTACTTAATTATTGATTACCTACCTGTATTCTATCTTTGTCAGAACAGACTTGTCAGGTTGACTGGAAGGCTGAAATCATTTTAGAGTTGCTAACCAATCACCTGGCTGAGCTTATGCTAATAACAACCACCCAATATCTAATGATGTGTGCCAGTTATAAGTTCTGTGCCCATGTATTAAACATGTTATCCTCCATGGGGGCTTCACAGACTGACATTGAGCAGGCATTTCTTACTTGACAAGAAAAAAAAAGTGAATACCAACATATATTCTATTCTTAAGAGGTTAGACTACACTATAGTAAGAACTTAAAGCTAAAGTTTAATCTGCTTGTATTTTGCATTCCCTGGATCTTCCCTTCCGGCTTTTAAATGAAACCTGTTTTCTCATAACTTATTTTAAATCAAGTGATGTAATCACTTGGTCACTGTGCTTCTCAAATCAATGCATGTAAATCATGGCCCGTGGGAGGGATTTGTAGGGTGGTACACAGAGCTTGTTGAGAACATGACAGCATCCTGTATTCAAATTCCTCTCAGGAGAACTCAGCCTAGTTGCAAGGAATGCGATAGAATTCAGAGGTAAATATGCAAATAACACAATGCTTTGATAAGTGGGTGTTAATTGACAGGAGGGGGCATTTTTAGGCGTACTACATTTGCATGCATGGCTCCCTAGGCAATGACCACATATAATACTGACCATTCGTGAGCAAAATAATGGAGATCCATTAAATAAAGGAGTTGGCCATGGGTTAGAGTACACTATAATAAGAACCTAAAACTAAAGTTTAATCTGCTTATATTTTGCATTTCCTGGTTGTTCCCTTCCCACTTTTAAATAAAACCTGTTTACTCATAATAACTTATTTTAGATCAAGTAATGTCATCACTTGGTCACAGTGCTTCTCAAATCAATGCATGTAGATCATGGCTGGTGGGACTTGCAGAGTAATGCACAGAGCTTCTTGAAAACATGACAGCATCCTGTATTCAGCATCCTGTATTCAGATTCCTCTCAGGAACTCTCAGCCTTGTTGCAAGGAATGGGCAGGACTTTTAAAGTAATTATGCAAATATCATAATGCTTTGATAGGTGGATGTTAGTTAGGAGGAGGAACATTTTTAGGTAGACTACATTTGCATGCATGGCTCCTTAGGCAATAATCACATATAATGCTGACCCTTCATGAGTAAAAGAATGGAAATCCATTAAATGAAGGGGGCTGGCCATAGGCAGCCAGTCTGGAGTTCGGCTTAACATTCTTACAATTTCTAACAATTTCTTTTGAAGGACAATAAGCTACCTTTCATATACTTATTCTTCTTTTGGTCATGTTACAGTACTGGTTTCTGCCATGGGTTTCTTATTTTATTTATAAATCCTTAATATGGTTATTTTGTCAATGAATGGTAGGGTTGATAAAATGTGAGGCAGATTAAAGTGATAGTAAACCCTCCTATAATTTTCAGCCAAGGAAGCTGCCATCTTAGCCTCTGTTTAATTTACAACTGCCATTATGCTGCACATGTGATCAGCTATGACACCAGCCATTGGATGGTTTGACAGTTTGGTTTAGAGCACAACCAATGGGAGTGTTACATTTCTAGCATGTGCCGGAAATGTAACTGGTTTTTAAACTGTTAAATGGATGGGTTTACTACCGCTTTTATTTGGAAGTTACCAAGAAACCCCTATAGTGATTTGAGCTGAGCTGGCATATTAAAAGAGAAGCTGCAAACTTACAGCATTAAAGATAAAGTGCGAGACCCAAAATAAAAAGTACAGAAGATGATTAAAATCAGGACAGAGTCAAAGGTGTGGGTATGTACATTGGGTGCTGCAAGCTTAAATTAAAAGCAAACTGCAAGCTAATGATATCAGTATCGGTATTTAGAAAACCTGGTAAATTATGCACTAAATCAATTAAATGAGTACCATTTTAAACCCAGTTTCTTTCTGACATCACACACCTTTGGCATGCCCTTGTACTGAACTGACTATGGCTAAAATAAATACTGTATTTCCAATATGTCACAGAAGTGAGTACACCCCTCACATTTTTGTAAATATTTAATTATATCTTTATTATATCTTTTCATGTGACAACACTGAAGAAATGACACTTTGCTACAATGTAAAGTAATGAGTGTACAGCTTGTATAACAGTGTAAATTTGCTGTTGCCTCAAAATAACTCAACACACAGCCATTAATGTCTAAACCGCTGGCAACAAAAGTGAGTACACCCCTAAGTGAAAATGTCCAAAGTGTCAATATTCTGTATGGCCACCATTATTTTCCAGCACTGCCATAACCCTCTTGGGCATGGAGTTTCACCAGAGCTTCACAGGTTGCCTCTGGAGTCCTCTTCCACTCCTCCATGATGAAATCACAGAGCTGGTGAATGTTAGAGACTTTGTGTTCCTTCACCTTCCATTTGAGGATGCCCCACAGATGCTCAATAGGGTTTAGGTCTGGAGACATGCTTGGTCAGTCCATCACCTCTACTCTCAGCTTCTTTAGCAAGGCAGTGGTCAACTTGGAGGCGTGTTTGGGGTCCTTATCATGTTGGAATACTGCCCTGCGGCCCAGTCTCTGAAGGGAGGGGATCATGCTCTGCTTCAGTATATCACAGTACATGTTGGCATTCATGGTTCCCTCAATGAAGTGTAGCTCCCCAGTGCTGGCAGTACTCATGCAGCCCCAGACCATGACACTCCCACCACCATGCTTGACAGTAGGCAAGACACACTTGTCTTTGTACCCCTCACCTGATTGGCACCACACACGCTTGACACCATCTGAACCAAATACGTTTATCTTGGTCTCATCAGATCATAGGACATGGTTCCAGTAATCCATGTCCTTAGCCTGCTTGTCTTCAGCAAACTGTTTGCGGGCTTTCTTGTGCATCAACTTCATAAGAGGCTTCCTTCTGGGATGACAGCCATGCAGACCAATTTGATGCGGCGTATGGTCTGAGCACTGACAGGCTGACCCCCACCCCTTCAACCTCTGCAGCAATGCTGGCAGCACTCATACGTCTATTTCCAATAGACAACCTCTGGATATGACGCTGAGCACGTGCACTCATCTTCTGTGGTCGACCATGGCAAGGCCTGTTCTGAGTGGAGCCTGTCCTCTTAAACCACTGTATGGTCTTGGCCACCGTACTGCAGCTCAGTTTCAGGGTCTTGGCAATCTTATTACAGCCTATTTTCCATGAAAATTTACATATAATATGGACACTGTATGAACATTGTTTGATTGTTGTTATTTGAGACACTTTTGGGTATATTGTTTTAAGTTCACATGCTTTGGTATTTGTGCAATTTAAAGGGCCAGTGCCTATCTTTACATTTTATATTCAATTAGACTGGGTTTGCCTCGGGACAGAAAATACTTTTAAGTAGCACCATAACTGAAAACTGACTGGGTTTGCCTCGGGACAGAAAATACTTTTAAGGGGCACCATAACTGAAAAAAAGGTTTGGGGCTTAAGCAGACCTCGACCAATCACATACCCAAGACCTATGATACACTTCTTCGGGTTGTCTGTTAAACCTGCTACCCTCAGTGAATCTACTACTGCCTGCACCCGGGGCAGATGTGATTCCCAATATGGGCTGTGGATGATGACATCATCCAGATAGGCCGCTGTATAGGGTTGATGCAGCCTCAAAGTCTTGTCCATCATCCTCTGAATGGATGCAGGGGCCCCATGCAGACCAAACGGCATTTGTTTGTATTGGAAGGACCCCAAGATAGATAGGATAAGGAAAGCCATTTTTTTCTACTCTGACTCCGTTAGGGGGATCTGCCAGTATCCCTTAGTTAGGTCTACAGTTGTTATGTGCCGAGCCCCTCTCAACCTATCCACAAGTTCGTCAACCCGCGGCATAAGGTATGCGTCAAACTTAGATACTTCATTCAACTTCCTAAAATCGTTACAGAACCGGATAGTGCCATCAGGCTTTGGGACTAGTACTATAGGCTTGGCCAGGCGCTGTGGGACTCCTCTATCACGTCTAACTCCAACATGGTTTTTATTTCTCTCTCCACTGCCTCTAGTCTAGCCTCAGGTATTCAGTAGGGTTTTACATTTATATGGACTCCGGTTCCATGATAATGTCATGTTGTAGCACAGTGGTCAGTCCAGGTAGGGAAGAGAAAAAGTCTGTATTTTTACTGACAAATTCCTTGACGTTGTTTTTTTGCATCAGTGACAAAGACTCGGTTATGGGGACATCCGGCGTTAGGGGTAATCTGTCCTTTTGGGGCGTGGGCACTGCCAAAAATTCTCCTTGTCCTTCTACAGTTTTAGGAGATTAACATGGTAAATCTGTTCAGGTTTCCTTCTCCTAGGCTGGTAAACTTTGTAGTTTACTTCCCCTACTCTTTCCCTAATCTCAAAGGGATCTTGCCACTTTGCCAGGAATTTACTTTGGGGACTTGCACCAGCACTCTGTCCCCGGGGTTGAAAGTTCTGGTTTTGGCAGACCGATTGTAAACCCTTCTCTGGGCCTCCTGGGCTTGCTCCATATGCTCTCGTACAAGGGGTAGGACAGCTGTGATTTAATCTTGCATCAAGGAGACGTGCTCTATGGCGCTTATATATGGGGTGGTCTCCCTTCCACGTCTGCTTTGTGACATCTAGAAGCCCCCTGGGATGTCTACCATACAAGAGTTCAATGGGGGAATACCCCGCAGACGCTTGCAGAACCTGTTGTATGGCAAACAAGAGGTATGGCAGCAAAAAATCCAAATTTTATTGTTAGGTATTGATAGGTGGATAAAGATGTAAACACACCTCCAGCATAGCAAACAGTGTAAAACAAGCCAAATGACAAAATAGTGACACACAAAGAACAACTGCCTAAACAATGTATATACAGTGGATAGGAAAATGCCAAACTGAAAAACGTAGCCGAGCCAGGGTCATACACAGGAGATCAGTCAGAGGGAGCTGGGGGCAAGACAGGGCAGGAACAGGGAACAGATAATGGAGAGAGCAGGTGGGTCCAGGAACAGATACAAGATACAGGATAACAGGTCAGGGGCACATGGAGACCAAACACCAAGGCACTAAGCACATGGCAGACAGGGCTTAAATACCCTTCATGCCACGAGCATAGGGTGATGACTCATGAGTAGAGTTGATCGAACACCTGGAAGTTCGGGTTCGGCAGTTTCGGCCGAACTTCGGGAAAAAGTCCGGGTTCGGGACCAAACTTGACCCGAACTTTATCCCGGACCCCGAACCCCATTGAAATCAATAGGGACCCAAACTTTTAGGCACAAAAATGGCTGTAACAAAGTCCTGGCAAGTCCTAGAGGTCTGCAAAAGGAAGGAAAATGTGGGTAAGAGTCGGACAAGTGCCCTACAAAGAAATGGGGATAGGGAAATAACTTAAAATAATTTTTTGTGCAAGAAATGCACCGCTGGCCGCAAATGTAGTTTTTGGAATATTTTTTTTTTTTAAACCAGCAATGTAGATGCGCTTTTTAATTTTGTTCAAGAAACAATAATCTGTCCCTTAAAGCAAAAGCTGGAAGCTTTCCCTATAGAACTTGGAGATGATTTAAGAACAATAATCTGCCCCTTAAAGCAACAGCTGGAACCTTTCCCTATAGAACTTGGAGATGATTTTAGAACAATAATCTGTCTCTTAAAGCAACAGCTGGAACCTTTCCCTATAGAACTTGGAGATGATTTAAGAACAATAATCTGCCCCTTAAAGCAACAGCTGGAACCTTTCCCTATAGAACCTGGAGATGATTTTAGAACAATAATCTGTCCCTCTAAGCAACAGCTGGAACCTTTCCCTATAGAACTTGGAGTTGATTTTAGAACAATAATCTGTCCCTTAAAGCAACATCTGGAACCTTTCCCTATAGAACTTGGAGATGATTTTAGAACAATAATCTGTCCCTCTAAGCAACAGCTGTAACCTTTCCCTATAGAACTTGGAAATGATTTTAGAACAATAATCTGTCTCTTAAAGCAACAGTTGGAACCTTTCCCTATAGAACTTGGAGATGATTTTAGAACAATAATCTGTCTCTTAAAGCAACAGCTGGAACCTTTCCCTATAGAACTTGGAGATGATTTTAGAACAATAATCTGCCCCTTAAAGCAACAGCTGGAACCTTTCCCTATAGAACCTGGAGATGATTTTAGAACAATAATCTGTCCCTCTAAGCAACAGCTGGAACCTTTCCCTATAGAACTTGGAGATGATTTTAGAACAATAATCTGTCCCTCTAAGCAACAGCTGGAACCTTTCCCTATAGCACTTGGAAATGATTTTAGAACAATAATATGTCCCTTAAAGCAACAGCTGGAACCTTTCCCTATATAACTTGGAGATGATTTTAGAACAATAATCTGTCCCTTAAAGCAACAGCTGGAACCTTTCCCTATTGAGCATGGAGATGATTTTAGAACAATAATCTGTCCCTCTAAGCAACAGCTGGAACCTTTCCCTATAGAACTTGGAGATGATTTTAGAACAATAATCTGCCCCTCTAAGCAACAGCTGGAACCTTTCCCTATAGAACTTGGAGATGATTTTAGAACAATAATCTGTCCCTTAAAGCAACAGCTGGAACCTTTCCCTATAGAACTTGGAGATGACTTTAGAACAATAATCTGTCCCTTAAAGCAACATCTGGAACCTTTCCCTATAGAACTTGGAGATGATTTTAGAACAATAATCTGTCCCTCTAAGCATTAGACTCTACCTAGTCCAGTCAGATCGTTCTGTGCAGCAGGATGAGGTCTGCAATCTGTCCCTAAAAGCAGCAGTACTAGTAATCTCTACCTAGTCCACAATCAGATCGTTCAGTAATGCAAGATGAGATGTTATATAATATCTGCAAATCTGTCCCTCACAGAGCCAGCAGCATCCTCTCCCTAAACTAGCCTGAGAGTATATGACATGCAGCACGGTGACTCCAGCCCCATATAGAGGCTGAGTCACATGATGCACTGGTCAATCACAGCCATGCCATTAATAGGCATGGCTGTGATGGCTTCTAAGGGCAAATCAGTGAAACACTTGTTGATTGGCTGCCCTTGGCAGCTATTCAACACGTGGAATAAAAATACCAGAACCCCGAACCCAAACTTTTTTTGAAAAGTCCGGGTTCGGGTCCAGGTCCCGGACACCCCAAAGTTAGGTACGAACGCGAACTTTACAGTTCGGGCTCGCTCAACTCTACTCATGAGCTTCCGGTTGCTGGGAGACACCTGCCGGAGGACACTGGAACTGCAGCCCATGGATCCAGGAGCCACAGTGCCCCCAACAGGTGAGACTTCCTGACAGTACCCCCTCTAAGGAGCGGCCTCAGGATGCTCCAAACAGCAGTAACTGAACCAATCCATAAAAACTGTCTTTTGTTACATAAGTTCACAGAAGAATTTCCTTGTAAGCTGAAGAAGTGCCGGGTTCCAAGCAAGATGCCCTACTGCCAAGATCCATCCATAGGTAAAGTGTCCCCCCACTTGGGTCAGGTAACTGGTTGGATATTCCACTGTTGGGGTCAAGCCACTGGCTGGGTGTCCTGCTGGCCAGATTCCCTTTGACGTACCGAATTTGACACATCAAGTCCCTAAAAACAGCAGATACCCCCAACACTGGGGTCCCACGGATTATCTCTAAACTTAGCCCTGGGGTCATGTGACAATACCGGAATACCGTGTCTTGTCATAACTAAATATCTTGCCTAGTTTACAGAACTTGCACTGCACATCAAAAGCCAACTAGGTCTTTCCGAGGCACTGGTTACCCAACCTGGGTCCCCTAGTACACCCGGAGCTGTGACAGTTACTCCCAGATCATGGCAAGGCACAGATCGCACTCTGCCATTCCCTAGGAGCTTACCACGACCAGGGCCATGAAGGCAAATGCAGCCATTATTTACCAAGGGTATGTCCAGGCCACCTGGCCATAGGAGCAACACACTGCCAGAGGGACTCGACCGAGGCAAATCTCAACTGAATCTTTGGCCAAGCAGGTAACCCATATAAGGCACATGAGGGTTCAGAGCTTTCAGACCCAACAGCAGGTGGACACTTAGCCCTTGCACAATAATCTAACTGAGCAGCTGGCATATAGTCAGTAGAACTCAGCTGTGTGGTAGGGAGAAGATAAGCAAGATCATCAAAGGTAGACTTGTCATTGGGCAGCCATCAGAGGCAGGTAGGTTGTTGGGCACAAAATGTCCAGAGGCACACTGGGCATCAGGGATTGGATCATCACACTGGACAGCGGGCAGAGGCACATCAGGCTGGGCAGCGGGCATAGGCACATCAAGCTGGGCAGCAGGCAGAGGCACATCGGGGTGGGCAGTGTGCAGAGGCACATCAGGCTGGGCAGCGGGCAGAGGCACATCAGGCTGGGTAGCAGGCAGAAGCACATCAGGGTGGGCAGTGGGAAGAGGCACATCAGGCTGGGCAGCGAGTAGAGGCACATCAGGCTGGGTAGTGGGCAGGGGCACATCAGGCTGAGCAGTGGGCAGAGGCACATCAGGCTGGGCAGCGGGCAGAGGCACATCAGGCTGGGCGGCGGACAGAGGCACATCAGGGTGGGCAGAGGCACATCAGGCTGGACAATGGGTACCAGATCATCAGACTGGACAGTGGGCACGGGGTCATCAGACTGGACAGCGGGCAACGGATCATCAGACTGGGCAGCGGGCACCAGAACATCAGGTTGGACAGCAGGCACTGGAACATCAGGTTGGACAGCGGGCACTGGATCATCAGACTGGACAGTGGGCACCGGATCATCAGACTGGACTGCGGGCACAGGATCATCAGACTGGGCAGCGGGCACTGGAACATCAGGCTGGACAGTGCGCACTGGAACATCAGGCTGGACAGGGGGCATTGGATCATCAGACTGGACAGCGGGCACTGGATCATCAGACTGGGCAACGGGCACTGGAACATCAGGCTGGACAGCGGGCACCGGATCATCAGACTGGACAGTGGGCACCGGATCATCAGACTAGACAGCGGGCACCGGATCATCAGACTGGACAGTGGGCACTGGAACATCAGGCTGGATAGTGGGCACTGGAACATCAGGCTGGATAGCGGGCACCGGATCAAACTGGGAAGCGGGCACCGGATCATCAGACTGGGCAGCAGGCACTGGAACATCAGGCTGGACAGCAGGCACCTGAACAGCAGGCTGGACCACAGGCACAGGATCAGCAGCATAGGCAGAGGGCACAGGATCAGCAGCATAGGCAGTGGGCACAGGAACAGCAGAATGAACAGCAGGCACAGGAACAGCAGGATCGGCAGTGGGCACCGGATCAGTAGGCTTGGCAGCATGTTCGGGTCTGTCAGACGAAGGTCAAACCCCATTGGCAATCAGGGAGGTAGACTGAAGCAGATTGTCTGGTGTGGAGTCAGGCTGGAGCAGGTCAGCTGGTGTGGAGGCAGGCTGGAGCAGATCGGCTGGTGTGGAGGCAGGCTGGAACAGATCGGCTGGTGTGGAGGCAGGCTGGAACAGATCGGCTGGTGTGGAGGCAGGCTGGAGCAGATTGGCTGGTGTGGAGGCAGGCTGGAGCAGATCAGCGGGTGTGGAGGCAGGCTGGAGCAGATTGGCTGGTGTGGAGGCAGGTTGGAGCAGATTGGCTGGTGTGAAGGCAGGCTGGAGCAGGTCGACAGGTGTGGAGTCAAGCTGGAACAGATCGGCTGGTGTGTAGGCAGGCTGAAACAGATTGGCTGGTGTGGAAGCAGATTTGAATAGTGGCAGGATTGTGTAAGTTGGGAAAAACTTCAGTTTCTTTTTTGGTTTAGTTAACAAGGTTCTATATGTGGACACAGGGCTGCAAAAAGGGGGTGCAGCAGATGGAAACAAAAAGCTGAGGGATGGTGAAAAAGAGGGAGCAGTTGCTAAGGAAAATTTCTGGGGGATTGCCGTAGGTAATGGGGAAGAGGTATTTGTCAATGGATTAAAGGTAGGGTGCAGCATGTGGAAACAGGGTACTGACACATAGTTGGTAGCAGGGTATACTGGGCTGCAACTGTGGCTGTTGTGGATGATGGAGAGAGAGATATTTGAGAAGGCAGGTGTCTAACAACAGGAATGGGTTGGTGCAAGTAACGGCTGAACAAAATTCGGTTTATATGCGGTCTGTCTGACAAGAGACTGCACTGCGTTAAGACACTCCACTAGAACCAAATGAGAGCATGCTGAATAATACTCAAAGAAGTAACCTGCGTCATCCTCTAATAACCAAACCAGTGATTCTATATGAGCCATACTGAAGGGGGGAAGGAAGTCATCACTGTCTTTAGGAGAACTGGATAAAGCCAACTCTGCACAGACTTGAATTAATGGCTGAATGTCACCAAACAGTATACTGCCCTGATCAACTAAGGAATGAGCTAGATGAATGCATTCTAACAGCTGCTCACTAGACCACTCCTTCAGTATCTGGCGGCAATACTCTTTCTCCTCTGTCACCAGCAAGGAAAAGTATACAACCTCCTCTGGATGCATCTTGCCACAAACAACAGCAGGGCCTAAATGGCTTCCCTGTGCAGTCACATCTGGTCAGGACTGGCCTTGGTTTTATGTCAGCAGCTGGTGTGACCAGAGATGTGTGGACTGCAACAGAGAATGCCAGCCACAAGTATTGTAAAATAATATAATTTGTTTAAAAGGTAAGTGGATAAAGATGTAAACACACCTCCAGCATAGCAAACAGTGTAAAACAAGCCAAATGACATAGCCATAGTGACAAACAAAGAACAACTGCCTAAACAAAGTATATACAGTGGATAGGGAAATGCCAAACCGTAAACGTAGCTGAGCCAGGGTCATACACAGGAGATCAGCCAGAGGGAGCTGGGGGCAAGACAGGGCAGGAACAGATAATGGAGAGAGCAGGTGGGAAGGGATCAGGCTGCAAGACAGGGGTCCAGGAACAGATACAGGATACAGGATAACAGGCCAGGGGCACATGGAGACCAAACACCAAGGCACTAAGCACATAGCAGACAGGGTTTAAATATCCCTTCTTCAACGAGCATCAGGTGTTGACTCATGAGCTTCTGGTTGCTGGGAGACACCCACTAGTGGATACTGGAACTGCAGCCCATGGATGCAGGAGCCACAGTGCCACCAACAGATGAGCCCTTTACTGACACCCGCTGGTGGATACTGAAACTGCAGCCCATGGAGCCGGAAGCCACAGCCCCACCAGCTGGTGAAACTATTTCTGACACTAGTACAACGTGCAACTTATTAAAAATAGCTTTTTTAAAAATTAAGAGTTTTAGTGGTACCTACATGTCCCTCCTTCCTGTAACTCACGTCAAACGTAGTTGTGCTGTG
>BLSH010186187.1:114505-148844 GCA_018402905.1 Glandirana rugosa
ACCTGCGCTTACTTTTTTCACATTTACAAGGCGCGTTTGCCTATCTATATTTGATAATAAGATTCTCGACGACGGAGGTGGCTTGACGTGGTCTTCACATCAATATTATTATATTACACTAATTCCACCCTTACCGCGACGAGATAAAGAGACACCCTAATATCTGGATAACTATACCACTACTTATACATACTAAGGGACATCTGAACACCCATAGTCCGTTACCTTTGATTTGTGTTTACACGTCTATTTTTATTTTTAATTTTTATTTTTATTACTACACATCTCAACTCGCTTGGAGACCTTCAAGCCCAGTTCGGTGTCCGTGCGATCGTTCGGGTTCCGTCCGGACCCGGACCCGGACTTTGTCCCGAAGTTCGGATGGACCAGCAGAACCCGAACTTCCAGAGGTTCGCTCAACTCTACACATCATTATTTTTATTTTTAATTTTTATTTTTATCTGCACATTTGTGTTTAGTTTCCATTGCCTGATACCCACAAGTCTACAGGGAATCATACATATTCATCACCATATCAATAGGTCTATAATCCCACAGAGAAATAGAGCAGCGCCATTCCCACCTTAATCACATTATATTATTATAACTACACTTCTGGTGCAGTTCGGTGGAGGCAGCAGCTCTTAGAATAATAGTTTATATCTATCCGTTTGCGCGGAACATTTACACTTTTTTCATTCGCGTCCATATGTCCTCTTCCTTCTGGGACCGCGGACACCAGCTCTGTGACTGACTGGAGTTTCGTGACGTCACTCCCGCGCATGTGCATGGGAGCCGCCACTAACGGCACTCGCTGGTGAAGAAACGGCACAGAGGGCTGTTTCTTCACAGTGCATGCGCTGATGACGTCGGCACAAGCGTATTTAGTGAATATCTCCTAAACTGTGCAAGTTTAGGAGATATTCATGGTACCTACAGGTAAGCCTTATTATAGGCTTAACCATAGGTAAAAGTGGTTGTGCAGAGTTTACAACCACTTTAAACTGCTTTGTTAAAACTGCTTTAGCACTTGTTCAAAAAACACACTTAGACAGAAAAACATGCTCTCTGTGACTTGACCCATGTCTGCAACTTCCACATAAGCTGATCTAAATTTAAGGGAGACGGGGCAGGGAAGCATTTGTCAATTGATTAATTAAGAACTGATAAGAGACACTTGAATTGAAGGGGAAATTGTAAAATAAAAAAAAATAAAAAAAAGACCAGCCACAGACACAGGCCAAAGTCAAAAAACATAATTTATTCTTTGATCACTAAAGGCAAAATGAGGCAAGAATCAATGACCAAAAATATAAACAATATACACATAGACAATAATATAAACTTTCAATAAGGAATCATAAATGGCTAATTGGGGGTTGTTACAGCCATTAGAGGATCTGGCAGACGTGAGTATTGATAAGCAGAGCTTTAATTAGCTGGTTGAGAAAGACTAATGGCAACATACCAACAGCTAGGGAAAGCTAATAAAACAGATGTTATTTATATGACCGTCATAAATACATTCCACTGTTGAGTCTGGCACTCACTGACCTGGGGGTGGTCTTTCTATGCATCCATCTCTCAAAATCCACACATAATTTGTAACTCCTGACATGGAAGCACTAGATTATTAACAAGAAAATATATACATTTATCAAAAAATAACAGTCATGTAGGTACTGCAGGATGCTAATGTGGCACATTAACACTTCTGAGTAAGGCACACATAAGAGATAACTCATGATTAGTCTCTGTCAATTTGTGACTTAATTCTGTGAAATAATAAGCTGGTTATCTAACCATAAATTATGGTCATTTAGAAATGTCAATATAACTATAAAAGTGACATTGAGGGAGGGGTTAACCTCCCTGGCGGTAATCCCGAGTGTGGCTCGGGGTGGAATTTCAGTACCATTAGCGGTAACCCCGAGCCACACTCGAGATTGCATTGCTGGATCCAAGGCAACATTACTTACCTTGTCCCCTGGATCCAGCGATGTCCCCCGCCGTGTCTGCGGGCTGTGTCCGTCGCCCGATGCCTCTGTGTGCCGGGCTCAGTTCCCTGCGAGCGTCGCGTCGCACGGGGACGGAGACCGGCGGGAAATTCAAAAAGTGAAACACACAGCATACATACAGTACACTGTAATCTGTAAGATTACATTACTGTATGAAATCATTTCACATCCCCTTTGTCCCTAGTGGTTTGCCCAGAGCCCTGAATGCTCTTTTATATTATATATGTCATTCTTTCTGCCTGGAAACTTGATAATGTCCATGGCAACCAAAAAGTGTCCCTTTACGTCAAAAGTGGTTTTTGATCAGCTAGAAAACAGCAATAGTAAATAAGAATCATTTGCAGAATTGAGTGATGCTGATTTTTGGGGAAATTTATCATCAGACACTGAAAGTGACGACAGCGACAATTCTGCAACTGAGCAAATTTCAGTGTTTTTGGTTTGATTACATTATTGAATATATTTTAATACTATTACGTTATTATTTTTGATAATTATTTTTAGTTATTTATTATATTATAATTTATGATTTCATGTTTCAAACTTTATCATACCCGGGATGTCTACTAGACTCTTGTTTGGACAGATTTAAGTGAGTTATTCCTAAGAATTACAGGCCTACAATATAAAATGCCAAATTTCCATGCAAAATAATGTACTGCTTTCAGCACCAAAAATCTCAAATAATCATACCGCCAGGGAGGTTAAAGAAGTATAATCAAACATTTTAGCATTCCTTCCCTCAACTTAGCTCTTTTAATTGATGGGGAGGGCGTAGGGACGCTTTCTAAAAGTGCACCAGAAATCTGGTGCAACTGCAGTTCTGAAACTATTATTTTCTATCGAAACATTGCACAAATGTCAAAAGTTATTCTGAAGGCCAATGACTAATACACAGGATCAGACAGTCTACAATGAACTAGGCTTTTCCAGAATCTTGTTAAGTACTCATCCTTTTTGTTTCAATTTATTTTGCTGTTGCTTTTTGTCTTTTTGGTAATGTCTTTTCTGTAGAATTTATTTTAATCATGACCAGTTACATATATATTCTTTTACGGGGTTTTAAAGGTACCATTCAACACATATGTCACATTTCATAAACATGTTTAATTGTTTTAATGCACATAATTTTAATTTAAAACATACAATATCATATCATATTGTGTGTAGGTGAAGGGCTAACTATGGAGATAAATGACCCCACTCACAATTGCTCTCAGTCTGTTAGCCTTAGACTGATGTGTCACAATGTGACGTGCATGTGACAATGTGCAGGGCAAGGTTGAGAGTGCCATCGCCACATACAGGTGACACTAGTACAAAAGTAGATTAGTGACCCTAATTTGTCACACATATATTGCAGTCACTGGGATGTGACACTACTGTTGTGAAATGCCCCCAATTTCAATTTTGTGTAGCAGGCAAGGAAGGAGCTTCAGCAGGGGAAAGGTGCATATCAGGTTGAGCTGATCCCATGGAACAGGGCATTCAAATCTCTCCACTGTTTTGTTGTACCTGGAAGTCAGGAGGTCCACATCCAGCTTCCTCAAGCATGAATCAGGTTCACTTCTCTTTGAGCTGTGTGACTTCTGGTGCCCCCTAATGGTTGATGGAATGCATGGCCATGGCATTGTCCAACTTAATCCTGGTCGGGTGACCTCAAAGCTAAGATGTCCAGCAATGAAGGGACACTGAACTGCTCTAAGCACCAGAATATTGATCCCAAATCACTCTGATGACCAGGTCCCCTACACCTAGAGGGCATCCAGGACCCATCCCAAGCCTGACAGGCTGGCACCCATTTTGATCCCCCACAGCACCCATTTTGATCCCCCACAAGACCATCAGTAAAAAGAATGTCCCTGATTCCATGGCTGGGCTGCAGGTCATGATGGGGCAAGTTTGGTCCTGCTGGCCAGGCTCAGGAGACAACCCAAACACTGAGCCTGTTTGTCCCACGCTGCCAGAATGTTGAGCTGCAATGATCTGAAGTGAAACTTGGTGTAAGGGACTGCCTGTAAGGAGGCCACCATCAGTCCCGAAATCCATATGCAATAGCAAATGGTAAGGTAGTTCCTGGACCATATGGTCGAGAGGACAGAGCAGAGACTCTGGAGATTGACTGGGGGAGGGAAGACATAGGAAAGGGCAGTATCCAAGATTTGACCAAGATACTCTAAGCAATACGTTTTCAGCACTGATTTCTGAAGCTTTAGGATCCATCTGAACAATTAAACAAATAAATCTGAACCAAATCTCTATATGGTCTGCACTGTCCAGCTGACATTAGTATACAAAGCCTGAGCTGACTTTATCCTTAGCAGAAGGACATCAAGATATCCCACAGTGGGGATGCCTTACAAATGAAGCAGAGCAAGAACAGAGGCTAGCGCATTGATGAAGGCCCAAGGTGCAGTGGATAGGACAAAGATAAGGGCAACATATCAGAAATGTCAAGTGCTTATAGCAAAAAGATGTGTTGGAAATATGAGGATGTGTAAATAAGCATCTTTTATTTACAAGCAGGACAGACAATCTCCTATGTGAAGAGAGGCAATAACCACCTAAGCAGATTCCATATGAAATGTGTTACCTCCAAGGAATTAGGGGTCAAATCAAGCAAAGTTTAACAGAGCTACTGGCAGATCCATTTTTGCCAGCACTGGATCCCTCTGTGAACTTTTGGGTAATTTGATTGACAATCTGCTGTAACAACTACTGTGGGAAATGGCCAAATATTTACATGACATCAATTCAGGTTATAACTGGTTAGTAATGTTGCATTGCTGTACTCTTGCAAACCCCATACTTTGAATCAGAGAGCCTTGCAATATTATCTAGACCATTATACCGCATAGTCTTCAGATCTAAAAAAAAATGTTAGAAATTTTAGACATCCCAGTTATTTTCTATTTAATGGGGTTTTATTATATCCAGAAGTGGGGCACTTGTATGGGGCAAAGTTTGCCCTTACTTATGCCAACCTCTATATGAATTGGTGGAAGGATCGCCACAATATCAACCCCTTCAAAGATTGAGTAAAACTATTTTTTGTTATATTGACAATTCAATCTTCATTGTGCAATAGGATTTAGTAGTAAGCTATTCTGTCTATTACTTTAATTATAGTAACTACAAGAAAGAAAGAATCAAAGAATTTATGTGAATCATTTTGTGAACTTTTATCTGAGAACTCCTTTTTTCTGCATTTAGTCAGCTGCCACCAGGTGCATGTTGTAAAAGCTGTTCCCAAGGTTCCATTATTTAGGGCTCACTGGAACTGTTTGTTATTGGTAGACTTTAAACAGGAGGTAACTGACACGGGGAAGAGGTTCCTTCAAAGGGGATATAGTCCTTATATATTATCAATCAGGCTCTAACAAATTCTAGAAATACTCCCAGTAAAGATTTTTTTAAATGTTTTACAAGAACAAAATAACAAGAAACAAAATAAGAGTAAGGCTGGGTTCACACCTATGCAAATTAGATACGGGTTTCCCTGCATCCAATTCGCATGACAGGAGATTGTGACTGGCTCTCTATGGAGCCGGTTGACACATCTCCGTGGTGGCTCCGGAGTGGCTTGCACAGGAGTCCTGTGTGTCTCTGGCTCTGTTTCAGGGCTGAATTCAGGCAAAAATTTGGCCCTGTTTCGTCCCTGAAATAGAAAACAGGGATCCACTGAACCCTCTGCTGTGAGCCAATCCACATGGAGGTGTGTACCCAGCCTAAATCATCGTCTGTTTGCTTTACTTCTTTATTCAGTTCAGAATTTAATGAAGTAAAAATTAATTATTTGCAGATTTTTGCCAATATTAAAGGTGAAGTAGCGTTGAATAGATTTTTATCTTTATGTGTACAGTTTGTGGCAAAGAAAGCACCCACCATTGACAATATATTATCCCCTAGCGTGTTTCAGTCCAAGGGAAGATCATGCACATGGTTGAACACTATTTAGATGTGGTTTTACCTGATGTTCAAGTTGTTTATAGCTTAGAGATTCCCGCTGTGTTCAGTCTTTAATGAACCGTCATTCATTCGGAATTGACAATTGGTTCACTGTCAAACTGCTGTATATACAGTCATCTATGCAATTTCTTGTATTGTCTGTAAAATTCAATATGTTTGGAGGACCACAAGATGTCTAGTGATTGCCTTAGGTATCACCTTCATAATATTAGACCTAGCAAAAATACAAATGTCATTTTGTGGATGTACATGTGTATAACACAGATTCCCTTAAGATAAAAATTATTGAAAAAATTGAAAAACCCAATAAGAGGAGGGAGTCGTTGTTCTCTCTTTAGCAGGAAAAAGGTGTTTTTGATCTTCTTGTTGTAAACAAAGATCCCAAAATAAATTAATTCAAAATGGGACATTACCCAATATTATTCTCCATTCACAATAAAGTGATTTGAGATGTGACTTGAGTCACACAGAATGGCATGTCAATGGAAATCGCATTGTTTCACAGGTGTCCATTCATATCAATGCAATTCAGCACAATACAATTTTGGAAAAGGTTCCTGTACTACTTGGTGTGATTCCAGTGCAATTTTAGCCCCATAGAATGTGCCAACCACATCCAAGTTGCACTATATAATCGCACTGAAAATCAAATGAAAATATCATAATCAGGTTACGGAAATATGAACCTAGCCTTATGAGTAGCTTACCCCCCTCCCCCCAACCTTATTTTCTTCCTCCATTTAACCCCTTTCCATCCTTACCTCCCTCGTTCTGCCATTTTCTTTATTTCCTCTTTATTTCCATTTTTGTTTTCCTCCCCCTCTTCCCCTTCCTCTCTCCATTTGTAGGGGAAACATTTTTTCAAGGGTGGAGTCTGTCACCGTATAACACAGGCTTTGAAAAAAAAAAGTAAACTAGAAAGGTTTAGCAGGCTGAGGCATTTTTGGTGATTTAAGGCTGGTGTCAGGTTGATGCAGGTTGCTCTAGGACAAGGTACATGCACATCAATAGTATCCTTAGGTTTTGGAGAAATATCAGTAGATTGAGTCTTCAGAATTGGACAATGTACCATCTACATCCTCCTTGTGCAGTGCAAAAGTCAGAGGGGATTAAGATATGGAGGGTGAGGATGAGGGCATCTGCTTGCAGGCCATGCAGTCTGAGGTTCCCAAAAGAGGGCTGAAATCCTACCAATGAAGTAGTCATAATAGTTAAAAACTTCTCTCCGGACAAACAGAAAAAGGGGGATGCTCCATAACTACCGGAGCAGTCACACACTGAGTTCCAAATAGGGCTGAGCCCCGACTTATACTCAATATTTGCCCTGGACCCAAATAGCACCCTGTGGCTGACTCATGGCACTGCATTCTGTGTGTGGGTGAGCAACAAAAGCAAGTTCCACTGTCCTAAGCAACATACAGGTCCACTCGACATCTCCTTCCCTGCACGAGTAAGGTCCTCCAAAGCTCAGTCAACAGTTAAAGTGTTACTAAACCCACAACAGTAAAATCAGTTTGTATATGCAGCATAGCATGCTTGTGATACTCACTGTGAAACTTAAGGGGCTAATCCTCAGCGTTGTGTAAAAAAGGCTGTTTTATCCTTTATGGATAGATACTTCCCTCCAGCACTGTTAATCTGAGCAAGTCCATATAATACACAGCAGGGTGGTAAAGCTACACATGCTCAGTTTGGTCTCCTATGCTGGATAGAACATTTCCTTTTTTCAGTTGAACTGTTCAGGTCACATGATATTGACATCACACATGTGGGTGTGTATAGAGGCTGTAGTGGAAATCTCCTCCTACGTGAGCACACAGCTATGGAGAAACTGTGCAGGTTATCAGGAAGCCGTGGTATACAGATCATCCCAAAAGGTATATAGTGGCAATATTTTAATGTAAAAAGAAGATTTATAAGCTGTGGGCACTGTGGGGTTCAGATAAACTATTTTTGTATTACTGGGTTTAGTAACACTTTAATGATCCTGAAGGGGCAAGCTGCAGTGGTAATGTATAAACAAAGAGATCATGGAGAATACTTTGAGAAAAAAAAGGGGATAAATAAAATGGAGTTTGTTTCTCTCAAAGCAGAGAGATGAAGTCCAATTTCCGAAGGACACTAGCAAAGAAACTGAAGCATGCTGCTAGTGGGTGGTTGGGGGGGGAGGTATATAGGATTGTCCTTACAGCTTTGTTTGCCTGTGTCAAGTCATCCAAAGGCAGCGGCATAACCCACTGGTCTAAGACTTAATGCGGTTGTATACCCTCATTTTTAACTTTTACCTACAGGTAAGCCTATAATAAGGCTTACCTGTAGGTAAAATGAATATCTCCTAAACCTGCATGGTTTAGGAGATATTCACCCTTCATGCAGCCGCTGATGTCACTGTGCATGCACAGTGAGGTCCCAGAGAAGGCCCAATGCATAGCGCTGGACTTTGCCGGAAAGACGGGCTCCAGCGTGCATGTACGAGAGTGATGTCTCGCAGCTCCGGCCACTCACAGCGCTGGAGCCTCGTACCCGAAGGGATCCCCCGAGGGAAGATGTCAGCTCCCTCTGCAGGGACCAGGCGGACCTGTTAGGGGGCTTCGTTCTAAGGTAAGTATTTCATAATGAGCTAGTATGCAGTGCATTACTAGCTCAACTTGCACTAGCTCAACTGTGTCAACAATTGTGCATGCCACTTGTCTCATCCTGTGGGAAGAACTGAAAAACATAGTAATGCCAGAACCAACAGCCAGTGTTTGGGACGAAATAGCCAAAGAATTCTGTGAGAAAACGAATTTTCCTAATTGCATCGGTGCACTAGATGGTAAACATGTTTGTCTCATCAAGCCACCTAATTCTGGTTCCCAATCCTTTAACTACAAAAAATATTTTTCTATTGTTATGCTGGGACTCAGTGATGCCAATATGAGATTTATAGCGGTGGATGTTGGGGACTATGGAAGTTCTGGAGACTCGAGAATATTCCGTAATTCAGAGATGGGTAGTCGTTTCCAAAATTGACAATTTGATGTGCCACAATCACGACCTCTACCTGGTACTGATGGGCCGGATCTGCCTTTTGTACTCATAGGAGATGAAGCATTTGCTTTATCCACCTACCTCCTCAGGCCCTACACCATGCATGGACTCACTTCCAGGAAACGCATTTTTAATTATGGGCTAAGTAGAGCACGCAAATGGTGGAGTGTGCTTTCGGAATTTGTTCTGCAAAATGGTGGGTATTATTAAAATCAATGCACCTGGAAGTAGAGCATGCAGTCAATGTAGTTTTGGCGTGCTGTGTGCTACATAATTTTTTAAGGCTAAAGGAGAATGTATCCAGTGAAACTCCAGAAGTGATCCCAAATGAATTCAGAGCTCACCTGATTGCCACTTGTTCCAGTAATCAGGCACTCCAAATACGTGAACATTTTACCAACTATTTCCTTGGGACAGGTTCCATGGCAAAATAATGTAATTTAATATGCGGTTGTCCTTAACCACTAGAGATCCGCGCTATAGATGAAAGACGTCTACAGCGCGGATCTGAATATCCGGGTAGACGTCCATGGACGTCCGCCCCTTTACACGCCCCCTGCGCGCACTCACAGGCGGCGGCGCGCGCGCGCGGCCGCCGCACGCTGTGTGGGCGTGCCCGCGGGTCGGGCGGACTCGATGTCCGCTCCTGACCCGCGATCGCCTGTAAAGCTGTAGAACGGGGAACCGCCAATGTAAACACGGCGGTTCCCCGTTCTGTGAGAGGGGGACAAGCAGATCTACTGATCCCTGTCACTGGGATCAGTTAGATCTGTTATGTCCCTGCCAACCCCGCCCCCCCACAGTTAGAACACACCCAGGGAACATTGTTAACCCCTTCACTGCCCCCTGCAGATTAACCCCTTCACTGCCAATGACATTTATACAGTAATCAGTGGACATTTAAATTTCTGATCCCTGTATAAGTGCCAATGGTCCCAAAAATGTGTCAAAAATGTCCGACATGTCCCCCCCAATATCAAAGTCCCGATAAAAATCGCAGATCACCGCCATTACTAGTAAAAAAAAAAATAATAATAAAAACGCCATAAATCAATTCCCATAGTTTGTAGACGCGATAACTTTTCCGCAAACCAATCAATAAACGCAGATTGCGATTTTTTTACCAAAAATATGTAGAAGAATATAAATCGGCCAAAACTGATGAATCATTTTTTTTTTTTTTGGATATTTATTAGAGCAAAAAGTAAAAAATATTGTTCTTTTTTCAAAACTGTCGCTCTTGGTTTTGTTTATAGTGCAAAAAATAAAAACCACAGAGGTGATCAAATACCACCAAAAGAAAGCTCTATTTGTGGGGAAAAAAGGACATCAATTTTATTTGGGTACAACGTCGCACGACCGCGCAATTGTCATTCAAAATGCGACAGCGCTGAAACCTGAAAATTGGTCTGGGCAGGAGGGGGGTTTAAGTGCCCAGTAAGGAAGTGGTTAAGCACAGTTTTACGTTTACAGTTTTATGTTTATAGTAAATGTATACCAATTTGATGTCATAAAAAAAAATCTACACTATTTTCCAATTAGATTGGATTTATTTTTATGTTTGCTTTATATATAAACTTTACAAATATTATAAAAATATTTTTCCCATTTGGAATGTTTGGAAGTATTTTTTATGTTTTCAACACTATGTTTGACTGGTATCGAAGCTGTGATAACATGAGGCACAAAAATGCCTTGCAAAACACAACATTTTTATGAATTTCTGTAAACAAAACTTTTTTTTTATTAATATATGCGAGCTTTATGGGGTTGATTTACGAAAGGGAAAACGACTGTGCACTTTGCGAAATGCAGTTCACTCTGCAAGAGCATTTGCTTCAGAGCTTAGTATATGAGCTTTTTTCCTTTAGTAAATCAACCCCTATGAGCCTTCCCGCTCACCGCCTCCTATGCGACATGCCCACAAGGTGACTCCACCTTGCACATGCTGGAAAGACTGTACAAGCAGCAGCAGGCAATAGTGGAGTTTCAGCTGCAGCACGCACGGGTCAGTCACTCTGCGGAACAGCAACACTTCACCACCAACGAGTGGGCCTCCATGCGAGACCTGTGTACCATATTGCGGTGTTTCGAGTACTCCACCAACATGGCCAGTGCCGATGATGCTGTTCTCAGCGTTACTATCCCACTTCTATGTCTCCTTGAAAAAACACTTCAGGCGATGATGGAAGAGGATGTGGCACAGGAGGAAGAGGAGGAGGAAGAGGGGTCATTTCCACGGTTATCAGGCCAGTCATTCACAAGTGGCTCGGAGGGTGGGTTCCTGCACCAGCATAGGCCAGGTAAAAAATCTTCAAACCAGGGCACAGTTCTGGAGGATGAGGAGGATGAGGATGATGAGGAGGAGGAGGAGGAGGAACCGTGTTCACAGCAGGGTGGCACCCAAGCAGCTTGTGGGCATCAGTGGAGCGTGGCTGGGGGGATACGGAGGACACGGATGATACACCTCCCACAGAGGACAGCTTGTCTTTGCCTCTGGGCAGCCTGGCACACATGAGCGACTACATGCTGCAGTGCCTGTGCAACGACAGCCGAGTTGCCCAAATGTTAACTTGTGCTGATTACTGGGTAGCCACCCTGCTGGATCCCCCTTACAAGGACAACGTGCCATCCTTAATTCCCTCACTGGAGCGTGATCGAAAGATGCGCGACTACATTCGCACGTTGGTAGACACGCTGCTGAGGGCATTCCCAAATGACACCGGGGGCTCAGTGGAAGCACAAGGCGAAGGCAGAGGAGGAGGAAGAGGTCGCCAACACAGCTGTGGCACCGCCAGCACCACAGAAGGCAGGATTAGCATGGTCGAAATGTGGAAAAGCTTTGTCAGCAGCATGCCACAACAAACAGCACCACCAGCTGATAGGCAACGTCTTAGCATGAGGCAGCATTTCAGCAACATGTTGGAACAGTATGTGTGCACACGTCTACAAGTACTGGTTGATGGGTCTGCCCCATTCAACTTCTAGCTATCCAAATTGGCCAGATGGCCTGAGCTTGCTCTTTATGCCTTGGAGGTGCTGGCCTGCCCTGCAGCCAGTGTATTGTCTAAACGTGTGTTTAGCACGGCAGGGGGCGTTATCACAGACAAGCGCAGCCGCCTGTCCACAGCCAACGTGGACAAGCTAACCTTTATTAAAATGAACCAGGCATGGATCCCACAAGACTTGTCCTTGTGCAGAATAGATGTTTAGACCGGCCTCACACAGCCATTGGTATACTTAAGTGAACTTATTCATTTTTTTTTTTTTTTTATAGAACATAAGTCTTTATTGGAATTTGTAACAGGAGAAACATGAAAAATAAACCATGGTACGTTTTATATGGAAAAAGTGAACCTGTGCTAGAACATCTCTGGGTTTGTCTACAGATAATGATCTTTTTTTTTTCAATATGTCTCAATATTTTGGGCGCTACCCCAATTAGAAAAAAAAAAAAACAAACAAACAAAAAACAGTGTTGGCTACCTCCTCCACCGCCACTTCCACCTACACCACCACGGTCACCGCTTCCTCAACCCCCTACTCCACATCCACCACCTCCTCCATTTTTTATTTTTTTATGTGATTTTAAGTTATTTCCCTATCCACATTTGTTTGCAGGGCACTTGTCCTACTCTTACCCCCATGTTGCTTCCTTTTGCAGACCTCAAGCCCTTTCCAGGACTTTTTTAGAGCCTTTTTAGTGCCCAAAAGTTCAGGTCACCATTGACTTCAATGGAGTTCGGGGTCAAGTTCGGGGTCGAACTCGATCTTTTTTGCGAAGTTCGGCCAAACCCGAACATCCAGGTGTCCGCTCAACTCTAGTTGTGAACGCTTAGGCTGGGTTTACACTGCGTGCAGCTATGGGGGAACGGCCGGGGGTCCGTTGTGTCCCCGTTCACCATTTCAGGTCTGAATTTTTGTCTGAATACGAAGCTGAAAAGGAGCCAAAGATGTGCAGGACTCTTCTACTGTGCGCTCCATGGCCGCCCCGGAGATGTGTGAACCGGCTCCATTGAGAGCCGGTTACAGTCTGCTGTCATGCAAATTGGATGTGGGGAAACCCGCATCCAATTAGCAATAGTGTGAATCCAGCCTAAAGGCTGTATGCCTTTATTAAGGTAAAAAAAAAACTTTCATGTTCAGCTCCCCCGTCCCCCCCTAAATACTCTCCTGAGCCAAATCCTGATCCAGCTCTGTGCCCAGCAGCAGTGCTGCTCTCTTTCTCTCAATCTCTCCACATAGGACTCCAAGGTAGCTGTTAATCAGATTCTGTGAGTACAGTTGAGGAAAGGACTAGTGCAGGCTGTGTGTGTCAATAGACATACATAGCACCAACTAGCGATCGAGCATGCACATGTATTGCCATAGCAAGCGGCTTACTATTGGGGTGCTTTGAAGGGAGGAGGAGCCGAGAACAATAGTTAGGGATTCCAGAAGAGGAGGTTTGTGCAAAACCATTGCTCAGAGTGGGTAAGTAAAACATGTTTATTATTTTTAGAAAAAGCCACAAGCCTTTACAATCACTTTAACCACTTCCTTACTGGGCACTTAAACCCCCCTCCTGCCCGAACCAATTTTCAGTTTCCAGCGCTGTCGCTCTTTGAATGACAATTGCGCGGTCGTGCGACGTTGTACCCAAACAAAATTTGCGTCCTTTTTTTCCCACAAATAGAGCTTTCTTTTGGTGGTATTTGATCCCCTCTGCGTCATTTCTGATCGCCGCTATAAACAAAAAAAGAGCAACAATTTTGAAAAAAAAAACAATATTTTTTACTTTTTGCTATAATAAATATCCAAAAATAAAAAATAAAAAAACAAATTATTCATCAGTTTTGGCCAATATATATTCTTCTACATATTTTTGGTAAAAAAAATCGCAATCGGCGTTTATTGATTGGGTTGAGCAAAAGTTATAGCGCCTACAAACTATGGACATTGATTTATGGCGTTTTTATTTTATTTTATTTTTTTTACTGGTAATGGCGGCGATCTGCGATTTTTATCGGGACTGCGATATCGGGGCGGACATGTCGGACGTTTTTGACACATTTTTGGGACCAATGACATTTATACAGCGATCAGAAATTTAATTGTCCACTGATTACTGTATAAATATCATTGGCAGTGAAGGGGTTAACCAGCAGGGGGCAGTGAAGGGGTTAACAATGTTCCCTGGGTGTGTTCTAACTGTGGGGGGGCGGGGCTGGTCGGGACATAACAGATCTAACTGATCCCAGTGACAGGGATCAGTAGATCTGTCATGTCCCATTCACAGAACGGGGAACCGCCGTGTTTACTTCGGCGGTTCCCCGTTTCTCCTCTCTGAAAGGAGATCGCGGGTCTCCGGCGGACATCGGGTCCGCCCGACCCGCGGGCACGCTCCCGCGGGAGCGAGCGGCGCGTGCACGTGCCGCTCACGCCCACGGGAGCGCGCCCAGCACAAGCCAAATGGGAGGACGTCTATTGACGTCTATTGTGCTTACAATGATCAACTTTTTTTATTCATGTAAAACCTTTATCCCAAAAGAGAAAAAAAGGTTTGCTGTAACTGACTATAATATGTGAGCTAGTGTTTGGCTTCAATTTGTTAGTACACTTAAATCTGCTAGTACATCTAACTCTATCCTCCCCCATACTGAAAATGCTGCTGTCCACTGTGCCCCCTGTGCTCATTCATCCAGAGTGGGATCACTCTAATACAGGAGGTGTGTTACTGGCCAGATCACCAGGTGAAAACAGATGGAAAAAAGCCTAAACAATTCACACACATATACTTCAATTGTGAATTTAGCTGTTTGCCCTCAGTTCTTTTGGAAATCAGGCACCATGAGATGATTACATGAGGTGGGTGCTTTTATCATTCCATGTGCACTGGGAAACTCCATAACTAGGGGGCCTTTTTTGCCAATGGCGGCTTCCATCAGTCAGGCAGAGATCTGGCGTTCCTCCAACTTGCAGATGCTGATGAATGTAAATAATAGGAATGTTCAGGAATTTCTTAGATCCTGTTTTTAACTTTTTGTGTCAGATTTGTGACAGAGTGAATAAAGTCCATGAGTTCCATGATGCATATTTTAAATATACTGTATAAAGTATCTACATACTGTATACCAAGTACAAACATTTTAGGAAAGGTTTCGTTTAACCACTTAAGGACCACTCGCCGCAGACATACTGCAGCAGCACGGCTCTATTGCGCAAAACGACGTACCCATACAGCGTGGAGCAGGAGCCGATGCGCGGGTCTGGCGGCCACGATGTCCGCCAGCCATCCACGATCGCTCCACAGAGAGGCAGAACGGGGATCTGCCTATGTAAACAAAGCAGATCCCTGTTCTGACAGGAGAGTACAGAGAGATCATCTGTTCCTAGTGATCAGGAATAGCAATCTCTCTGTACTCCCAGTCAGTCCACTCCCCCTACAGTTAGAAAGCACCTCCATAGAACACACTTAACCTTTTGATAACCCCCAGTGTTAACCCCTTCCCTGCCAGTGTCATTTATACATTATTCAGTGAATATTTTTAGCTCTGATCACAGTAATAATGTCACTGGTCCCAAAAAAGTGTCAGTTAGGTGTTCGATTTGTCTGCCGCAATGTCGCAGTCCTGCTACAAATCACTGATCATTGCCATTACTAGTAAAAAAAATCATAATAAAAATGCCATTAATCTATCCCCTATTTTGTAGATGCTATAACTTGTGCCCAAACCAATCAATATATGCTTATTGCAATTGTTTTACCAAAAATATATAGAATAATACATATTGGCCTAAACTGATCAAGAATCTTTTTTATTTACATTTTTTTTTGGATATGTATTATGGCAAAAAGTTAAAAATATTGTTTTTTTTTTTCAAAATTGTCGGTCTTATTATGTTTATAGCGCAAAAAATAAAACCCGCAGAGGTGATCAAATGCCACCAAAAGAAAGCTCTATTTGTGGGGAAAAAAAGGACATAAATTTTGTTTGAGTGCAGCGTCGCACTGTGCAATTGTCGGTTAAAGTAAAGCAAAAAAAGGCCTAGTCAGGAAGGGGATAAAACCTTCCGGAGCTCAAGTGGTTAAAAACTTACTGAACCCCAAGCTTACCCTTGCACGTGTTCTTATAACTTGTTAAGCTGGATACACACTATCCAATTTTCTGTAGATTTTTTCCTTCAGATTTACCAAAATCATATAATATGAGGTCAAACTTTAGGAGTTTCAGTTTGTATGTAATCAGGCAGGCCCTTGCACTGCATGGTTTTGGTAAATTTGAAGGAAATCTGACAACAAAAGTTGGATAGTGTGTATGGTGTCTTAGTATGTGCTACCCCATAAAATAGTGTACACATCAACTTAATGCATATTATCTTCCTTTATAATACTGAAATGAATTAGCCCAACCACACTGTACACACAAATCTTGTGTTCAAATATATGAAATAAAATAATAATAATGCTGCCAGCTGACACTAATTAAGGCTGGATTCACACCATTGCGGTGCGAATTCCAGCCTGTCTGCTGCCGAGAAGGGGGCGGAGCCGCCGTTCGGCAGCTCCTGTCCGTTCTCCCAGCTCATCAGCTGCGAGGGGAGGGAGGGGGGAGGGGCCGCAAGCAGGGGAAAATATCCCCGTTCAGTTTCGGAGTGCATCTCCGTTTTAGATGCGCTCCCATTGAGCACAATGGGCTGGGAATTCGCACCGCATTGCACAGAAAACGCACACATTTTCTGTGCAATGCGGAGTGCTAATGCACCGCACATATGTAAACCAGACACTTTGAAAGCAATGTGTTTTCAAGTGTCTTGCGAATTGGATGCGGTTTAAGCTGCATCCAATTTGCATAGGTGTGAACCCAGCCTAAGTGAAATCACAACACTTTTCAATACCATAAATAAATAGTAAAGATTGCAGCGCAACAAAAATCAGTCTCTTCACTATGTACACCAAAATAATTTTAAAAAGTGCTATACTCATCTAATACAATTATAATATGCAACAAATATGATAGTTCACAAATTGCGTAAATTAAAGTCCAATCAGTATATGCAATCATCACTGTGATACTGCGATCCAAATAGAGGCGTTCCATGTTCCACCACCATAGAAACTGGCTGCTCACCTCAAAGACATAACCCTTGTATTACCAGAAGGTCAAATTAAGCAGTGTGCCCCTAATAGCTCTGGCAGATCCTCACTCCTCTTTTCCCATAGAAAAGGTACACAGGTCCTCAAGCACTCAGAAACACCTGATGTATATGGGAAGAAAAGGCAAAGACAGAAGATCTAATGCTCTCTCTCTGCAGCCAGTGCTAGCTCAAATGCACACATCAAACATATGCTGACCCTCGGCTCAATGGTAAGATGACGTGCATTTTTTTTCTGAAGCCAGTCTGTGGTGGATTTGCTTTCATGCTTAGGCTGGGTTCACACTATCCGACAAAAAAAGGGTCCAACTTTGATCCTACTTTGCTGTGCGAGTTACGGTCCTACATAGGGTCAAAGTCGGACCGTTTGTCTGTGAACAGGGATCCGACTTTGATCCCGACAATGGCAGGCACCTTGTGCTCTGGGGATCTTGAAGGGGAACTCCACGCCAAATTTAAAAAAAAAAAAATGGTATGGAGTCCCCCTCAAGGAGCATACCAGGCCCTTTGGTCTGGTATGGATTTTAAGGGGAACCCCCACGCCAAAAAAACTTCAGGCATACAGCAATGTTTTTTTTTTTTTTTTTTTAGAACAGCAGATTTTTCTGTGGTGTTTTGACATGAAGGGCCTATTCACACCTGAGCTGGAGGGGAAAAAAATCAATGATTCTCTATGGAGACGGTTCACATCTCCACTCCAAAACACCTGAAGCCAAACGCCTGAAGCTCAAGCTACCTCTGTCTATGTGATGGTGATGTATGCACTTTTTTATTTTTTTATTTTTGTACTCTAATACATTTTGCTTATTTTTTATATATACAGTATACAGTATCCCACAAAAGTAAGTACACACCTCACATTTTTCTAAATATTTTATTTTATCTTTTCATCTGACAACACTGAAGAAATGACACTTTGCTACAATGTAAAGTAGTGAGTGTACAGCTTGTATAACAGTGTAAATCTGCTGTCCTCTCAAAATAACTCAACACACAGCCATTAATGTCTAAACTGCTTGCAACAAAAGTGAGTAAACCCCTAAGTGAAAATGTTCAAATTGGGCCCAATTAGCCATTTTCCCTCCCCAGTGTCATGTGACTTGTTGGGGTTACAATGCCGCAGGTGTGAATGGTGAGCAGGTGTGTTAAATTTGGTGTTATCGCTCTCACTCTCTCATACTGGTCACTGGAAGTTCAAAATGGCACCTCATGGCAAAGAACTCTCTGAGGATCTGATAAAAAGGATTGTTGCTCTACATAAAGATGACCTAGGCTATAAGAAGATTGCCAAGACCCTGAAACTGAGCTGAAGGACAGTGGCCAAAACTATACAGCGGTTTAACAGGACAGGTTCCACTCAGAACAGGCCTCGCCATGATCGACCAAAGAAATTGAGTGCACGTACTCAGCGTCATATCCAAAGGTTGCCTTTGGTTAATAGACGTATGAGTGCTGCCAGCATTGCTGTAGAGGTTGAAAGGGTGGGGGGTCAGCCTATCAGTGCTCAGACCATATACCTCACACTGCATCAAATTGGTCTGCATGGCTGTCATCCCAGCAGGAAGCCTCTTCTTAAGATGATGCACAATAAAGCCCGCAAACAGTTTGCTGAAGACAAGCAGACTAAGGACATGGATTACTGGAACCATGTCCTGTGGTCTGATGAGACTAAGATAAACATATTTGGTTCAGAGGGTGTCAAGCGTGTGTGGCGGCAACCAGGTGAGGAGTACAAAGACAAGTGTGTCTTGCCTACAGTCAAGCATAGTGGTGGGAGTGTCATGGTTTGGGGCTGCATGAGTGCTGCCGGCACTGGGGAGCTACAGTTCATTGAGTGAACCATGAATGCCAACATGTACTGTGACATACTGAAGCATGACCCCCTCCCTTTGGAGATTGGGCCGCAAGGCAGTATTCCAACATGATAATGACCCCAAACACACCTCCAAGACGACCACTGCCTTGCAAAAGAAGCTGAGGGTAAAGGTGATGAACTGGCCAAGCATGTCTCCAGACCTAAACCCTATTGAGCATCTGTGGGGCTTCCTCAAATGGAAGGTGGAGGAGTGCAAGGTCTCTAACATCCACCAGCTCCTTGATGTCATCATGGAGGAATGAAAGAGGACTCCAATGGAAACCTGTGAATCTCTGGTGAAATCCATGCCCAAGAGGGTTAAGGCAGTGCTGGAAAATAATGGTGACCACACAAAATATTGACACGTTGGGCCCAGTTTGGTCATTTTCTCACTCAGGGGTGTACTCACTTTTGTTGCCAGCGGTTTAGACATTAATGGATGTGTTTTGAGTTTTTTTGAGGGGACAGCAAATTTACATTGTTATACAAGCTGTACACTTACTACTTTACATTGTAGCAAAGTGTTATTTCTTTAGTGTTGTCACAAGAAAAGGTATAACAAAATATTTACAAAAATGTGAGGGGTGTAGACACTTTTGTGAGATACTGTATATTGTGATTTGCCTTTAAAGTCCCATGTATCTGGGGGTACTCATTGTACTATACTTAGCTAATAGGGATGTTGGCAAGAGTTGAGTTTTTTACCCAGGTGGTTTATATAATTTTCTAGTTTTGATAGGTACCCACTCCCACTCTAGGCGATCTGAGTGAACGTTCTCCTCTCCCCCTCCCTCCCTGCACTCTTCTGGGACACATCACAGGTCTTAGAAGACTGCCGAACATTCAGTAGGTGCAGCGCGACTGTGAAGCTGCAAGCTGTCACAGCTGGGTGCCCACAGTTGAAATGCCGGCGCCGGGGAGAGAGGGAAAGAAGCAATAGTTTGGGTGATTACATGGCTGGATCCTGGGACAGGTAAGTGTGTGTTTATTAATAGTCAGCAGCTACACTTTTGTAGCTGTTGACTTTTAATAAACGCGAAAACGTCCGGAGCTCCGCTTTAAGTCTCTCTTCTGCTGATACACCTCGCATCAATGCTTTGATTTGCATGCTGTGCTAAGTTTGTTGCAGGCTGGTTGGTAAGTGAAAAAACAGATAAAACAGTGCTGGTATACCCCTATTACCCTTAAATATATACCTTTATAGGTATTGCAGCTTACGCATTTATATGCAAATGTGTGCAAACTAAACCCCTGGTTTTAACGTGAACTGTTAGACAGGACAATTCAGTTTGTTGAAGGCTGATTGGTAAGTTTAGATTTAATCTTTGATGTTTTTTTTTTATGATGTTGCCATTTATTCTGCTCCTGCTCTTTATCTAGCCCTTCATCCGGTTCCCTCTACCCTACTGCCGTACATCTGCTCACCTTGTTCCTGATCTCAGTCCTGATTCCCCCCTTCCTTGCATCTCTGGTATTCCCTGTGACCTGTGCTCCCCCCATCTTGTATATATTGTACATATCGTATATAGCTAGTTTGTTAGGTTTCCTTTTACTTAGATAGGCATTTTGGTTATATGGTTGTAGTTCATTTGTATCTTCATGTTTGCTTGTTTACTGGTGTGTGAATGTATTTTGTTTTACTATTAATATATTTACTTCACTAAATATATAGTCTGGCCTCAGTTTCTAAGTGTAATCATGGAGATCTGGCCACCTCTGCTGCAGGTTCCTGACACTTACGTATGGTAGACTCAAGAACAGGGAATGTTGCCAGTTTCAGTGATGTCTTCAAGCTTTTATCTGTTACTCATAGGTTCCACTTACCTCACTGAGGATTCTGCTTTGTGCCTTGAGAGTCATCTTGGCTGGGCATCTATTTCTAGGAAGAGTAGCCACAGTATTAAACTGTTTCCATTTACAGACAATTTGTCTGTCGACTGATGGATGCCTAAACACTTTGAGATTGCTTTGTATCCCTTTTTAGCCTCATGCAGATCAACTACTCTTGATCGTATTTCTTCAGAAAGATACTTTTTGCAAGGCATGGTTCATATCTGCTGATGCTTCTTATGAACAGTAATCCTAAAATATTTGAGTGTCTTTTAGCAATCAAAGTAGCTCTAATTCACATCTCCAAAACTCATTTCATTAATTGGACTCCAGGTGGGCAAACTACCGATTCCAATTAGCTTTCGTTGAAGTAATTAGTCTATGGGTTCACTTACTTTTTCATCCAGCACTGTGAATGTTTGATGTTAATGTATTCCGTAAAGACACAAGAAATTAGAATTATTTGTGTTTTATTAGCTTAAAGTGTTACTAAACCCAGGACCCTGCATACACTACATCTGGTCTCCTATGGTACAAAGAACATGAAAATGCAATTGTTTTAGTAAATATAAACAGCTAAATACCTTTTCTCATCAGCTGTATATAGTAGTCTTGTGACTTCTATCAGCGTATGGCCAAGCACTGGTTAAAGCTTATAGGAGGAGTTTTCATTCTTCTCTGACTGTCCTATGAGGCTGCATGACCCCTAACCCTCTGTCTGGACAGTACTGATTGGCACTGTGCCGTTTACATGCACCTTCCCCCCAAAACAATAAAGAAAAAACTCTCTAGCAATCCATACCAAACTGAGCATGTGCAGAGTACCTCCTAGGGCTCTGTGCTATCAGGAGATGGATTGGGGACCGTGGAGGAAGGGAAGGATCAGAGAAGGCAGGATCAAACTTTTTTTTACAGAATGCACAGGATTAACCCCTCAGGTTCCAGAGTGAGTATAACAAGCATTCTTTACTGCATATGCAGACTGATTTTTACTGTTGTGGGTTTGGTAACACTTTAAGCATGTTGTGATTGTCTATTTTTGTGACTTAAATGAGGATCAGATCACATTGTATAGTAAATTACTGCAGAAAACCAGTTAATTCCCAGGGGTCCTTATAACTTTATGTGTCCCTGTATATCAAACTGACTGTTGGATCACACTGGAGATCTGGACATAAAGTGCAGCAGTCTGACATTTCCTTTTACAGTGCCCCAATCAACAAAGGGCTCAGGGAGAGTGAACATTGTTGATTGGATCTCTGGGTAAGGGGTACCACTGAATTTTTGGGCTCCTTCACATGAGAGAACAGCAGTCCAAGCATGCTGCTGGCACAGGGCAGTTTAATATATTTTTAAAGCACTATCACATTTAAAAATTCTTTACTTTTTATGCAGCCTGACTGCATAGCAATAATAAAAAAAAACAGTTTCAGTTGGGTTTTACGTGCTTTTTGCGTTGACTCTCAAGTATGTTTTCTGTCTATGAACATCTGTACAAGCCTGTTAAGCATATTTATGTGTCTAAGTGTATATGATTCTGTGACAGATACAAATGTTCACAATATCTTCATGACATGCTATTATGCTTACTCATGTTATTTGTTATTTTATGACATAGAGCAAATCCTGATATAGTTTATCTGTAGTAGTTAAGAATTTGTGTATTCATGTGTCTGCATTTTGCATATTCCCATTCATTAGTCTAAGAAGTGGTTAATCTACTCTGTACGTGCTGATGTGAACAATTTAACTCCTCCCTTAGCTTATACTGTGAATCCTACATCAATATGAACTGAAGGCAGCTATAAGCTTCAGTTGCAAGCACCGCTCGGTACTGCTCTGCACTTTTAAGCAACCCTTCCACAATGGAACTTAGCAGAAATCAGCATTTTCTGGAGTGCCCAAAAGGGATATTGAGGATTTGAAATATTTCAGAACTAGAAGAATGCGAATGGAGAAGACAGATTACATGCATAAACAGCCTGAATGTGGAGTACAAACCCTGGCAAAAAAAACAGAAGATTTGTCTTTGGATTTATTGCCATGAAATAGGGTTAGAGCATTTTTTTAATTTTCTTTCTCCTTGGTTATAAATGTGAACTAGATGCTTTTAGTGCAGTTACTTATACAGCTATTATCTTACAAAGTCGATTTGTCATGCACTTTTTGAAAAGAAAAACATCCTACTTTTGCTTTGCTCTTTCTATGCTGGTAAGATGAATTTTCTTTAGTGTTAGTAGTTTCAAAGCTCTGTATATAATTCATATATCCTTTGCTTATGGAAGAGTTGAACACAGATCGGACGTCAGGTGTCAACAGTTTATAATACTAATTTATGATTTGTATACAGGTCTTCATTAGTAAACTAAGCAGCCAGGTAATTAAAGTATTAGATCAGCAGATTAATTTGCAATTTGGGTACATTATTATAACTTATGTCTTCTTGATGCTTGGGGATCATTGCAGACACCCCACATTTTAGCTTCTAGAACCTTAGGTTTTTGCATTTTACTTGTTTGTTTGTTGTTTTGTCTTTTTTTTATGAGTCTGTGTTTTGTAAAACTCTTAACCGTAATACAGTCAGGATCAGTTGGATGTTATGGTGCTGTTTGATATATTTTTCAATAACAATATCTATTTTACAAGAAAAGACCCATAATACAATGACATACAGTAGATAAACTTGTGAGTCAGTATTTCTCCCAAATTTTACTTGAACTGTTACCTCTGCACAATAATACTGCTACAGCTTGCTTTATGTGGATGAGTCAGGCTTTAAACAGTCACCCTGACCTGCTTATTATATTGATGCATCTCTTTAGAGAAACAGACTTGTTTTCTAGAAATGGAAGCTTTATATAATGATATGATTAATGAATGTTTAGATTATGGAAAAAAAATGTAACCATGGTGTAATTTAGGTTTTTGCCTATCTATATCCTAAGTGATCCTAAGTAAAATGCAACTGAATAGCTTTCAACAATTGCATATTGACTGAAAGAGAGTGTGCAATATTGACAATTAATAGCGTCATTGGAAAATAATTTTCAGTGTGCTGATTGTATTTAAACACTTTTTGAAAAGAACAGAGAATGATCTTGTAAATTTGCTGTATGCTGTGTTGTGATGATCACTGCGTAACAGAGCATGTTAAGAAGATTCAAGGACATGCTGTTTCCATCTACAGTATGTGATTTTCCTATGTTCGGATAGCCTAGAAGAGAATGAGCACTAATTGACCAAAAGTAGGAGCAAGCAGCTGCAATTTCAGTATGTGATGCTGGTAGATTCATAAACTGTAACTATTAACTGATTCCGTGATATTTTATTGTGAATATTAAAGCGGAGTTCCACCCAAAAATGGAACTTCTGCTTTAAGGGAAGGTGACCCCCTGACACGCCACAATTGGCATGTAATTTTTTTGGGGGGAGACCAGGGACCCTGTTTTCACAGGGTCCCAGGTCCACTTCCTCTCCTAGAGCCGCGGCTCTGGAAAGGAAGTTCACCCCCCCTCCCCCTCTGCGATCTTCTGGGACACGTCACAGGTCCCAGAAGATACGCCGGCCATTCACAAGGTGCAGCGTGACTCCCGCATGCTCAGTGCTTCAAAGCCGGGTGCCCACACTTGTGATGCTGGCGCCGCCGACGGAAGGGGGAGAAGAGCGAGCCCTCGGGCGACCACATCGCTGGTGAGTGTCCGATTGTTAAAAGTCAGCAGCTACACTTTTTGTAGCTGCTGACTTTTAACTGGGTGAAACTCCACTTTAAATCCACATAGTAATATACTGTGGTTAGCAGGTTTAAATGAATTCACAAAGTTCAACCAAATCTTAAATAAAACTCAGGTATACAGCTCTTGATGAGCAACTTCCTTCTACATAAGGATAAACAAATTCTGCTTGACCCTAGTGAAGACAGTCATATGAATTACCTGTATCAAATACTCCAACAATTCTAGTAAATATCATTAGAGATATCTTTTGTACTAAAACGTATCAAACCAACATCTACATTTTTACATAAAGAATCTTTTTCATTGTTAGTGGACATTAATTCTGATCAATAAACCCTTGTGACTTGCACAGCCCTAATCAGAAAAAAGAACACTAGTCACTGGGCTCTTGTCATTGATTACTACTATGTTTAAAGGGTTAGTCTACCCAAAATAGACATTTGCGTTTTTGGTACATGACGGAGAATTAAACAACCTTGATTGATTTCCTGGGTCTGTACACCTGCCATAACCGTTATGAGAGGATCACACTCTTTTCGTTATCATTTTTATTTATGTTATTATGTTTTACATTATGCTAGCAGGTGGACAAGCAAGAAAAAATACTGCTCCGACTCTCCTATCACTGATATTGGTCAACATGACATGTAATATACTGGCACAGATAGAAAAAAACAGCTTGTCAGGCTACAATATGCTACAGAAAAATGGCAACTGATTGCACACAGGACTCAGACTCACTGTGACCACAAGTAAACCAGGTATAGTAATATGGCTTCAGCTCTGCTCTCCACCTGCAGGAGAATTCCCTGAGACATATTTCACCCCTAGTGGGCTTAATTTTCAATGATTAGGCCACTAGGGGTCAAAATGCCCTTCAGGGACCTCTCTTGTGGGTGGAGAGCTAAGCTAAAGCCATCTTACATTACCTGGTTTAGTTTTGGTCACAGTTAGTAGACGTCCTGTGTGCAATCGGTTGCCATTTTCTGTTACATTATGCTATGTCAAGTTATGCTTTGATTGGCTTTGATTGACAGCACCAGGAACCAATGGCTCCTGCTGCCTCAGCAAAGCCTATGAGACCAGGAAGTGAGGGGATAAAAAAGTTGTATATGGGCACAGCCCTGGATCCAATGAGGGCTCAGGTAAGTAAAAAGTGTTTGTGTGTGTGTGGGGGTGGATACTTATGTATAAACATTTTTTACTATAATGCAAGGAATGCTTTAAGGTAAAAAATATTTTGGATTTATAACCACTTTAGTTCAGCTTTAAGGGCAACATTTATAATGGGTCTTCTATTTCGGCTTAAAGGACACCATTAAAAGTACACAATTAATTTAAATAACATTCTTAGGTGTGTGAAGTAGTACACATGTAGGGTGTTCTCCAACAAAAGTGTCTGGTATGGTATTTGGGTGGGCACCATTCTTTGGTTGTCTTTTGGTATTGGGGTGCCCCTTAAAATTTATAGCAAGCCCCTATCTAAAATTTATAAAAAAAGCAAAATCTACACCAGACACTTTTCCTAGGTAGGGTTCTGGAATGGATTTTTAAGGGAATTCCCATGCAAAAATACTGTGTGGTTTCCCCCAAAAATCCATACCAGACCCTTACCCAGGCATGCAGCCTGGCGGGGCAAAAAACAGAGGGGCAGTAAGAATATGACCCTCCTGCTGAACCATACCAGGCCACATGCCCTCAACATTAAAGTAGAACTATATAAATCCTGGATAATAATAATCATTTTCTCCCTCAGGAGAGATTATCTTCCTCTTCACACCCCTTCCTTCCGCTGCCAGAATAGGGCTTTCTTTTTTTGCATGTTTGTTTTTTTTATTATAAAAGTGTGGCCCTCCCTCCCCTTGCACATCATTTGCTAGGCGAATGATGTGCACTGTCCTCCCTTTGGCTTCTGGGAAGTGCATGTACATATCCCAGGAGGCAAAATGCCTAATTCAGAAAGAAGGGGGGGGGTGTGCTTAGTGATGCATCATCACGAGGAGCGCCAGCTGAACCAGGTAGAGCTGCCGGGCTTCCTGATAATGTAATCATCAATATTGTGGTGTGGTACAGAGAGGTGTCAGAGAGCAAACGGAGCTTAGTGGGACAATGTTGGATCCACTGGGTGGATGAGTGTTGAAAACCTGCACAGCCTACACAAACCTACATGCTGGGGAAGAGGGGGGATGCAAAAAAAGTGGGATGGGTGGGTGGGTGTAGGTTTTCTCATAATCTGGAAGCCCCCTTTAAAATAAAACTCACTGACACTGAAGAAAAAGTGTTTTTTAAAAAAACAACATGTCCCACCATTTAAATTCAACAGACAGCAATGTGGCTCAATCGTCAAACGTGATGAACAACACCCTATTGACCCATCCACACAAACAGAACAACCTCTGCCACAATGATTCTCTCTTGTCAAAGTCCTATCGCAAAGGACAACTCCTTGACTTGCAACTGAATGATAACAAACCGGCTGGGGAAACCGGGGGATGTCATTGACCAAATATGGTCATGGACATATTAGATCAATCTTGTCACCCTGTGTGCTGCTGTCTTGTTTACTAAATGACTGCTTCTAGTGGGTGGCTATAAGCTTTCATTTAGAGGCTGTATTAATACTACCATTAATGTAATGACTTTCAGCTGCAGCAGACATATGTTTAGACAGGTGGGAAAAATTGTCCACTTGATAAACTGCAAAATGATTGAAACTGAGTTGAACTCATGGTTGACCTAAAGTTCATCCCTAGTGACATTTTGGTATGTCTTGGACATCTTGCCTAGGTACCATGGTTGGAAACTGGGGAAAAGGTTAGTATATTATCTAACCCCCCCCCCCCCCACATAGTCTACTTTAATCAGTTTACTGCTGTCACTGTAATTACCATTGTACAGCAATAATGGGATGTAAAATAGCAATAGCAGCTATGCTTTAATATACGTGTTTAATATTTGCAGAGCCACTTCTATATAATATATGTTCTACCCCATAGAAGTCCATGGCCCATGCCATGGACGTTCTGGGCCCTTACATTACACAGGTTGTCTTCAGGATGGAGAGTGGATTTCTAAATTTCCCCTGTAAGTAGTGAGATCAGATGTGCTCTGCTCTGAGCTGTTCCAGTTTCAGAACTGCCAGATCTTACCTTCGAAAAACAGCAAAGCATTTCATTGTTAACCTGTTTAGGCAGAGTACAGAGGTGACTTTAGGAGTTAATGACCCAGCATAGCAATTCTGAAAACACAGCAGCTGCCATGTGACATTTTATTCCATATTAGACATGACATCCTAAATGAAATCCTAAAATCAGCTTAAATGTGTTGACTGAGATATCTACTAGTACCACAGACCATTTAAATATAGAAAATATGAGGTTTCCCTGTTGTTTTGAGTATATCTTTATGCAAAGGGGACGATTAGTACTTTTTTTTACAACCATACCAAATAATAACAATAAAGAATACAAACTTGTCCTGCACTTTTAACAGGCAAAACTCTGGTAGCTTTTGGTGGTGATGGAACTTGCTGTTCACTGTCATATCTGCACTTTCATATTGGCCAAAGGGACAGTACTTATAGTGCAAAAATGGAATGTGAGAGAGAGAGCATGAACCTACCTAGAAGTGTCAGGGCTTTGTCTGTTTAGAACAGCCTAGCATTCGAGCACAGCAGGAGGAAACAAGAGTTGCAGCAGTTAAGTGCAGGCACCTCTAGGTACTTACTCTTTATATCTGCAAGCAGCTCTCTTTCTTTAAGTGTCAGAGTAATTTCAGATTTGCCTCCAGATGTGTCTAAAAGAGACTGTCGTAAAAAAAAAAAAAAAAGGAAAAACTGCTGCAGATATAGATTGCAGACGCCTAGATGTGCCTACACTTACCTGCAGCAGCCCCCAAAACTATCCTATTAAAGGTGAATTTGAGGCTGTTTTGATTGATAAAGCTCAGACACTTTGGTGTAGTATCAGAACTTGCGGCTAAGCCCGATCTATAATGTACAGGAGGGAGGAATGAGTGGTCAAGCTTTGGCAATATGCGGAACAAACTGGCATTTATCTTTGACTGGTGGGTTTGGGAGCCTGTTTCAGGTATGTGCACCTTTATAATTCATCATTTGACACCTGCAGTAGTTTATTTTCCCTTTGACTCTTTTTAAGGCATCTGATCTTGGTTAGGTCTTGTTTATTCATTCCAACACCTTTCTACAATGCTACAATTCAGTTTTAGGTTGGGTTCACACGATTGCGAATTGGATGCGGGTTGACTATTTCCAATTCGCAATAGCAGGAGATTTTGACTGGCTCTGGAGCCAGTTCACATATCTCTGCTGCGGCTCCAGTGCGAATTTGCACAGGAGCCCTGTGCATCTTTTGGTCCTTTCCAGGTCCAAGTTCAGCTAAAAATTCAGGCTGAAATTGGACCTGAAACGGTGAATCAGGACCCCTACCAGGAGCAGCGATGGTGTGATCCCAGCCTTAGTGTCATAGACAAATAGACTGGTGAAAATCATGTTTATTGATCCAGATGGATCTGGGGAAAGGAGGAAGACAATCAAGTGTACTCCCAATCCTACTATCTGCAATTAAATGTCAATCTGAGGGATTTCCTGGGTCTATAGGAAGCCAGGTCTGATTCTTATATTGATACTGAATTGTCTAGCTAAACAGATACATGCATATTTGAAATACATTTTAATGTTTTACCAAGAGATTTAAAATTCTGTACAGCCAATATTGTGGTATACACATATCGTTGTACACTACACATGCTGAAGGCAAAAGGGGGAGTCCTTGGGCCTATGCCATGGACATCACAGGCTTCCACAGGAAAGGTTTATCAGGTAAATCAGTACGCATATAAATATATTAACCATGTACTTTGATGTTTGCTTGGAATTCTGTTTGTTACGTTTAATACTACAACTTCATCTAGTACCGCAAAAGTCTAATAAATTGAGCTAACCAAATATTCAGTGGTGAGTAGTATCTGATAATTGACAGTGTTGGGAGATTCTTAACGTGGATCTGAACTGTAAAAGATTGGAGATTTATTATGCTATGAGGAAAAAGGCAGAATAATATAGCGCCATTGCCTTTACAATTTTATACAACCAATGCAGAAATGTTGTTTAATTGTGCCTTACAGTGCCCTGAATGATATACTTTAGTCTTTGATTCCTCCTGAGAAATAGCAACGCACAACCTGATATTTGAATATACCTTAAGACTCCAGTACTTTGAGCATCATAGCTGTTTATTTGCACTGTGAGATCATCTAAGTCACTGCTGCCTCTGACTGCTGGTGCCACAAAATTTAAAGTGAGAGTTAATGACGTCACTGCTATGTTGTCACTCTTTACTGGAGGCTCTGACATGATGAAGCAAAATCTCTGTCTATGCCAAGATGATTGTCTCCCCAAAGAAACACATGCAGGGAGAAACCAGTCACTGGTGAGTTATCCTTTGCCCTCTGACTGCCTTTTTTGGACAAAACTTCAGGTCCTCTTTAAATATTCTACTACCATTCATTAGATCACAAGTTATCTGGGGGCAGCTCTGACATGAGAAAGCAAAACCTTGCCTCTACCAAGATGGCTGCCTACACACAGAGGCACTTTGCTGAACGGGGCACTATAAGTTATTAACAAAGTAGGAGGAAAAGAACAGCTGCAGAGAGACCACAGGCCATACCAATGACTGGTATTTTGCCTTCTGCTTGCCTTTTTTCTACGCACCTTCCACAGTTCAGTTCCGCTTTATCTTTTTTTTTTTGCCACCTCAGAAGATTTCCTAAATATATTAATTTGGAATAAGATACTGATCTGTAAATAGCCTCAATAGGTTATTTTTTTTTACCAACATCACTCTTTATCCATTATTCACCTTTAAGGCTGATCCTGTACAGTATATGGATATTTTGTATTAGGAAATACTACCTTTAACTTAAGAAAACATACATTTTTTTGTTTTTGACATTTTCAGGATGATGGAAAATATAGAGATAATGACACCTGTATGCAGGCTTACGAAATGTATTGAAATAGCAAGCTTTAGTTCATTTTGGTCTGGTGAGATATGGTTTCATCCTTAGGACAGCCAAGCTTTCCTTAATGCTTACATTTTAAATCTATTTAGCCAATAAACTATACTGCTTACTTTACATCTTCCTATTTCTATGGTAGGCTAACAGTTGAAGATGCTAATACGCATAGCTGCAGGATAAAATATGTTAACCACTTCACCCCCTGAAGGATTTGCCACTGTAGGACCAGAGCACTTTTTGCGATTCAGCACTGCTTCGCTTTAACGGACAACTCTGCGGGCGTACAACGTTGTACCCAAAGCAAATTTGTGTCCTTTTTTTCCCACAAATAGAGCTTTCTTTTGGTGGTATTTGATCATCTCTGCATCCTTTCTGATCACCGCTATAAACAAAAAAGGAGCGACAATTTTGCAAAAAAAACAATATTTCTTACTTTTTGCAAAAATACAGATTTTTTTACTGGTAATGGCGGCGATCTGCGATTTTTATCGGGTCTTTGATATTGGGGCAGACATGTCGGACAATTTTGACACTTTGTTGGGACCAATGACGTTTATACAACGACCAGAAATGTAAATATCCACTGATTACTGTATAAATGTCATTGGCAGTGAAGAAGATATCCTGCAGGGGGAGATCTAGGGGTTAACTGTGTTCCTTAGACGTGTTCTAACTGTGAATGGGCTGGGATACCATGGGCATAAGAGATCTAACTTATCTCAGTCACAGGGATCAGTAGATTTCTTACATGCCCACTGACAGAGTTCTTCCTCTCTGGCAAGTCATCGCAGCTCACCGGCGGACATCGGGTCCGCCCGAGCCACGTGCACACTCCTGCAGAGTGCAGTGGGCTCAAGAGCGCACCGGCGGTGGCGAGCTCCCGCCCGCTAGCTGCGCACATGCAAATTGCCACTTATATACGGCGAGTCACGGGACAGCGCCACACTGCCGAAGTAAATATGTGGCACACAGTCAGGAAGCAGTTAAACAAGCACTTTATTGTAAATAAATATCTATATTACATTACAGTTACTACAAATTTTACACAATAGTAACTTAAATATGCTCAGTATACCAAAAGATTGATCTCATGCAAAGTCCACATTTATCTCTATACTCCAATTTGATTCTCAGGTGGAGCACAAACTACAAGTAAAAGCTGTGTTACCACAGCAAACTATTCCTACTAGAGATGCTAACCCCAAGGAGGGATGCTGGATTTTGGGTCCCCCTATTCCTGCAAGCCTGGCAACACACATTTTCCAACTTGCATTCAGAGACAAAGAATCAGTCCATGGGCTTGTTTTTATGTTGTTTTATTGGGGAAAACAATTTGGATAGGGAATAGGAATTATGGGATGCCTGACTTGACTTGAAGAACAACGATGACAAAAACTTCCTTTCCAATGTACACCGCAAAAATGACAAATCCTTGACTGTATTCCTTCTGGAACAGCAGCACAACAGTCTTTCTGGAATTGGCAATGGAAATTCCCCTTGTATGAGCTCTGTGTCCCCTGGGTGGAATTTTTAGCAAAGCCCCAATTTAAAGGAGCTCTCTTTCCCCTCTCTTGAGAATACCAGCCCACCTGCCTACTTGGTGAAATATGACAGAACAAGGGGTTTGGCATTAGCTTGTTGGCACTGTCTTAGAAAGCTGGCTGGATATTACATCGGCAGCTTTATCACTTTTTAAGCCCTGGGGTGTAGAGGTACTCACACTGTCCCTGGAAATCCTGGTGCTTTTGAAAATACTGCTGTTCAGGCCTCCTGCTGTCCAGGTTCTCCCATGCAAGCCAGGGTGTCTCCTAGAAGAGACTGTGGGGTTGTGGAGATCCGTCTGTCCTTTATCAGTTCCTAGCCTGGAGGCAGAGCCCCCTCAGCCCTGGGGTCACCTCCCAGGTTACACAACACAGCATCAATACTCCATCTTCCATCTGACTCTCCTGCTGGCCAGGCTCCACAATATTTATGGGCTGACCCAGCCACCCTGCCAGGCCTTCTGCCTAGGAATGGCCAGATTATAATATAATAATAATGCAGTTCAGGACCTCCTGGCCTCCACCCACTATCTTCCAGAGACTTCTCCAAGCGTCTAGAACCAGGGAGAGTTACTAGAGGCCTGACCTGTGGAGCCCTCCAGTCTGACCTACAGTAACCCTGACCAATTAACCAGACTCACCAGCTACTGTGAGTCAGAAATAAATTTACCTACACTAGTCTGTACTGTAGTCACTAGGGTGTGTTACACTACCATTAGTTCCATATTACTTTTGGATTGAGAGACTACATCCCAGTATGCTTCTTGAACCCTTAAAGATGTCATGTAAATATGGACATTCACAAAATCAATATCTACTCAGGGATAAGCACAACTTCCACAGTACAGTACTCAGGCTTAGCAATCACTGGCTCTGGCATCATTTCCCCATATTCCAAAGTTTGGTTTTTGGTAGAGTTCAGGAAGCACCTTAGAGTGTCTTCTCTAAATCAGCAAGCCTAGTCTGATGTCTTAACACAGCATAAAGGGTTACTATGAGTGGTTTTAGCACAATATTTTAAAGAAACAGAGACATGTCTTCATCTACTGTAGTGGTTCTCAACTCTGGTCCTCGGGACCCCCCAACAGGCCAGGTTTGCAGGATGACTGAAATACATCACAGGTGATATCATTTGCTGCTTAGTGATTGCAGTGTTCTAGTCTGCATCTCCCCAAGGTAATACTTAAAATCTGGCCTGTTGGTGGGTCCCGAGGACCGGAGTTGAGAACCACTGATCTACTGAGTAGCTAGTACACCGCTGGTTTAATGACAGCATGGGTGCAAATAAACCCGTGTATTGCAATAAGGCTTTCACTGTGCTAAAAGGGGCAGTTTATAGCATCCAGAAGGCTAATACAATGACTGTTCCAGAAACTATTATAGACAATATAGAGTATTAATCAGACGTGCTGTAGTGCTCACATTGAAGACTGCAACAGTGACATCTGCAGGTTATAAAAAACAGTAAAGCTAAATAAAACAAAAAGCACATACAACTAAAATGTAATGAAATGCTTTTTTATTAAATAATTTATATAGCTAATTTATATTAAATGTATGCATATAATGCATTTATGCATATACACACAGACACACATAAATAGATAAACAGTGTATGCATATTACATGTTTATCTCAATGGATAGATTCAATATTTATGTATTCCATTTAACTGCTCAGTCATGTTACTGCATAATTGTATTATTTTGCTGCACTGCACTCACCTATTTTTGTAATCTTACTTTAACATATACATACAGTATACTACCAGTTTACTCAGGTTGCTGTCACCTGGGGCGATAAAACATTGTGTCGGGGGGGGCCCCCCAGTAATTTTTTTCACCATATAACACTACATATAATGGCAACAGTAGTGCCGTTAGCAACTATCAAGCAGCTAGCAACTTTGAATAACAAAATAGAGCTTCCCCAGGAAATAACAACCCCCAGGATCAGTGCCAGTTTTTGCAATAACAATCCCCAGCATTGCTGTTAGTTTCCGCAATTATAATCTCCAGCATTGGTGTCAGTTGCAGCAATAATATCCCCCCACATTGGTGCAGAATTCTAGAATAAAAACTTCAGCATCTGTACCAGTGTACATAATAATGACCCCCAGCACTGGTGTTAGTTTCCACACTAATAACTCCCATATTAGTGTCAGTTTCCACAAAAAATAACCCA
>BLSH010186187.1:182754-192850 GCA_018402905.1 Glandirana rugosa
ACTGAGAAGAGAAACAGAGAGACGAGAGAGGAGGATAGTCGTACAAGGAACGTGACATCGGGTGGACTAACTGAGTAACACGACGAAGAGGGACGGTAAGAGACTAAAGACAACATATTCCCTGACTTTTACCCGTTACAGTTCATTTCCAATCTATAGATGTAAGAAACGCATAGTTGTTTAGTTGAATTATTACGTAATGTCTTATGTCTTGACGTCGGAAGTGGGAAATTTGAAGTAAAATGACTGTAAACTAGTCTAAACGGAGGTACTAGACAGAGTGTCATTTTGACGGTGAAGTTAACGTTTAATAATACGACAACCAAAGTAACCTAATTTCCGTATTGTATTCACATCGTGATTGGTAACCCGAACGATTTTTGAAATGTCCGGGTCCGGGTCCGTGCCACGGACACCCTAAAGTTCGGTACGGACCCGAACGTTACAGTCCGGGTTCGCTCAACACTAGTGGTTAGTGCTACACTTATGTTATGCCTTTAATCCAATGAAACCAACAGCATAATAATTTGCAATTGAAGTGGCAGTTTTACTGTGAGACAGATCATGGAGGCAAATCTGATCAAATGTCAGTAAAATGAAGTTTAAAGGGTGAAGGCTGCAGTTCTGTATTCTGTAATGCATTATTAAGTTGATTTGTTGATACGCAAAGAATGTAGATATCTAACCTTTACTTGACATTGCCCATTTTCAGTCCCTTATACAACAGAAATCAGAGAATGGCAGGGAGAAGCAGCACAATGAGTCAATCAGGTGGGCTACAGTGCAAGGAACATGCTGATAGGAGGAGAGAGCAGAGAGACAAAGAGAAGAGTCAAACGTGTGCCGCTCCTTTTGCGTCTCAGAAAGGTTTCCTCCCTTTCCAGCTAGGGCTGTGTGGTGTGGCAGAGCTGTGTATGTCTCACTACTGGATAGGCAGGAATGCAAATCCTCTGGCAGATAAAACAACTCTTTTATTTGTATCTCCCCTGTGCATTTACCATTGCTATTTGTCCTTTCAGTCAATAGTTCTTGTATTACAACTTTCTATGTCTTGTTTAGGGTGTTGTCCTCTTCTCTCTCTCCCTGTACAATACCTGATTTAATGAAAGGAAGGCATATAGAAGGTATCACTTAGGGTTGCCACCTGTCCGAGACTCACCCAGGCAGTACAGGTTTTGAATCCTCTGCCCGGGTTTCTGTCTGCCCAAGACTCAGACACATCAGCGGCAGCCCCACAGTATTAATCCTCCTCTCCCTTACTGTCGGCTTTTACCTATAAGGGAGGGGGACACTTTAACTCTCTGCACATGCTTCTCCCCGCCTCCACCCTGGATCCTCCAAGCTCCTCCTTGTGCAGAGCCCAGGATCTTCTGTCCCGGTACAGCGAGTGAAGGGAGAGAGGTTTCAGCAGCGTGGAGAACACAGAGAGTAAAAGCAGCAGTGTCTGCCCAGAGCTCCATTGCAGACATCAGAGCTGTGCAGGAATTCTTCCTCCTCATTAGGTTTGCCACCTCATCCCTTTAAACCCGGACACATATGAATTACACAGGTCCTGGGGTTAATTTAATGAAAATAAGGCACTACGTGAGTTTAATTACCACCTTAATCAGCCACTGAACCCATGTAATTCATATGTGTTCGGGTTTAAAGGGATGAGGTGGCAGCCCTACTCCATATCTGCTACTGTGAGTCACCCCTCCCACTCCGGGGCTGCTGTGGGTGTATGGCTCTCTGGATCTGTTCACACTCACTACACACCTTTCACCTTCTCCAGAGGGAGGATGGGGGCAGCTGCCTGCAGTCTTCCTGACCAGTGCTCTTTTTCTACTAGAGGGGGGTGAGCAAGCCCCCCATCACCCCTCCGCAGTCCTCCCAGCTAGGGGTCTTTTTTAACTGGTGGGGAAGGGAGGGGAGTTCCTATTTTCTTGGATGGGGGTCCCCTAATATCACCCCCTGCAATCCTCATAGCTGGAGATCTCCTATAACTGGGGGGGAAGAGAGGGGAATTCCTTTATTGGGGTCCCTTCTTATCACCCCCCCCCCCCCACAGTCCTCCTAGCTGGGGGGCTTCTTTAACTAGAGGGACATTCCTATGTTCCTGGATGGGGATCCCCTCTTATCTCCCCCTGCAGTCCTCCTAGCTGGAGTTCTTCTTCAACTGGAGGGAGGGGAGTTTCTGTATGCCTGGGTGGGGGTACCCTTCTGATCAACCCCCCCACAGTCATATTATCCAGGTGGCTCCTTTACCTGGAGGGAGGGAAGTTCCTGTGTTCCTGGATGGGGAACCCATCTCATCACCACCCTCCAGTCCCCCTGGTCGGGGGACTCCTTTAACTGGATGGGAGTTCCTGTATTCCTTGATGGGTGTTTTCCTGTATTTGTCTGTATTCCTGGATGGGTGAAAGGGGTCCCTTCTAATCACCCCGTGCACTGCTCCTTCTCATTTCCAGGGGGAGTCACATTTTGACACTTTTTTTCCCTGGGCACCGGCTGACTTTGTTCCAGCACTGGCTGCAAGGAGGCCACAGTGGGATTTGCCTATAGTAGATTCCCCACCACTGTCCAGATGGAGAGTGGGGGGCTGGTAAACATGTCAATCCCCTCCTGAATGAATGCAGTGAACAATCAGTATCTATTGCCCGTGTGTTCATTCATCACTGAAACATAATAAACAGTGTTTACTATAGTTTGGCTTGTGAATGAATAGAAAGTCTCTTTACAGAGACTTTTAATCATTCATACGCAGTGCAGCTGAGGCTACAGAGAAAGGGAATGAGGACTATATGTCTTAAGTTACTTTCTTTGTCTCAAAAGACTGACAGGGGAGATTATACTGGGGAACAAATTGACCTGGGAGGGGGAAGGATTATACTGAGTTACAGACCACCTATGGGGGATGTACTGAGCTATAGACTGATCTGGGGGGATTATACTGCAGGACAGACTGACTTGGGGAGGGATGTACTGGGGTACCCTGGGGTACAGATTGACCTGGGGGATTATACTGAAGGACAGACTGACCTGAAGGGATATACTGGGGGACAGACTGACCTGGGGGGGGTAATACTGGGAAACAGACTGACCTGAGGGGATTATACTGGGGACAGACTGACCTTGGGGTATTATACTGGGGGACAGACTGACCTGGGGGGATTATACTGGGAAACAGACTGACCTGGGGGAATTATACTGGGGGAAAGACTGACCTGGGGGGGATTATACTGGAGGACAGACTGACCTGGGGGATACACTGAAGGACAGACTGACTTGGGGGGATATACTGGGGGGCAGACTGACCTGAGGAGATTATACTGGGGGACAGACTGACCTGTGGGGATTATACTGGGAAGCACACTGACCTGGGGGGATTATACTGGGGGACAGACTGACCTGGGGGGATTATACTGGGGAACAGAGTGACCTGGGGCGATTATACTGGGGAACACTAAGAACTGGGTGGGATTGCAGTGGGGACAGACTGACCTTTTGTCCACACCCACTGTTTATCACTGTGCTCCATTACTACTCTTAGGTCTTTTACAATTATATAATGTATACTACAAAAAGAAAAATTGCAGTGTGCTGCTGATGTGTTCAGGTTTGGCTTGACGAAAAGGTGGCAACCCTACTACCACTGCTGACTTGTTTTTAAAAGCTGTAGGCTTCAGGACACCCATTCTGATCCTGGTTAGATTATCAATGAGTCGCTTACCTGGGATACCCATGGGACCAGTTATGTCTAAAAAGTCTGAACTCCTACTCTTATGCTTGTGCAAGGTACAAACCTCATTAGGATCAGGAAGATGGCCTCACTGTCTGGGCCTTTTCAAAATAACTAAGCTGCCATGTTTCTTTTCTCACTCTTTTTAAGGCCTAAATATATTTGACAGGTAAGAAAGAGTAAATATATGCTCTTGGATCATACATCTTGGATGTATATATAACTCTTTGCACATCAAAATTTTATCAGTTCAAAAATTACCTTCTTTACTGACTGGAGATTATAAATAAAAATAAACCTTTCTATTCATGCAAGCTAATGGATTATATATATGCTAGAACCAGATCAAGGCAATACGTTTCTCTGTAGGCATTCCATTTTCTATATTCCAGTATTAAGGTATAGGCAACCATAAATAATTAAACTAGGTCTTACTCTCTTTGATTTAAATTGGACATTTATTTCATTTTAGTGGATCATTTGATATTTTATCGTGATTCCTCTTGGAAAGAAAATCATAGAAAAAAACAGGCAGGAAAGCAAGGCAGACGGTAATAGCGTTATATGAAAAAATGTTATGCTAAAACATTATTCCCTTGAAGGGTAACTCCAATTTCATGGGAGAAAAAAACAGCAAATAAAGAAAGAACAATACAGAGTATACAATTGCGACAAAAGTCATTGTAATTGAATGTTATTAAAATTACCTTTCCTTTGCTATCTGCAGCTCTGGAATTTTCTGAAAATGCAATGCACCTAGAGGTGTTCTGTACACAGAATGTGTACAGAACACACCCAGAAAAATACATTCCTGCTTGTGTGATTGGCTCAGAATTTTCCCAGAAGTACCCTAAGATACAAGTCAGATTTCAGGCATCCCCTGCAACAAAAATGTCATTTTTGGTGAGATACTTCCAATAGGAAATCACATCTAAAGAGATGCATGCTCAGCAGCTTTCCTCAGTAGAGCGCTGCAGGTGTGTGTGTATGTGGACTTTTAAAGGATCAGATCTTCCCTTCCTCTCTTCTGCAGGAAAACTGAAATAGCATGGGAACCCCTCATGGTATAGTATGTAAAAGCATTTATTTGATAAACAAAAAATATTGCACTTACAATAAGGTTGGTGTCATGTACCTGGTCGGAGGGCGAGGTGCTGAGAAGGCTTCCCTTGAGTGCAGGGCACCCCTGAATGTGGTGACAAGAAGTGCTATGCCCCAAGAAGCAGGGGTTGCCAGCTTTGACAGGCTGAGTGATGAGATGTCTGCTGGATGGCGGCAGGGTGAGCAAGATGCACTGCTGGGCAGGAGTCCCTCAGATGTACCAGATGAGACTTGGCAGAAGGTAGAGCCAGGAGCAGGGTCAGGAGCTAGGCCAGTAGTCATACACAGAATATTAGCCAGGGGTAAGGCAGCAAGCAGGGTCAGGAGTAAACTGGGTCATATACTGGTAATGAGGCAGCAGTGGGGTCCAGAAGAGCAAGCCAAAGGTCATACACAGATGAGCAGGCAGAAGCAGAGTCAAGGAGCATCACTTGAGCAGTCTGGAAAGCTCATTCAATATTTCTCCATAATGATCCCTGATACACATGAAACAATAGCTTTGTCAAAAATTGATATTTCATTACTACACATTGTTTTTTAAACAACTGACCCTGACCTTTGACCCAGTCCAGACCTTAGATCTTTATTTTTGTTCCTTACACAGATACACAAATATAGTCACAGTGAATACAGAACATGATCAAGAGTCAGTCGTCTTGGTTCCCAATCATTAGGAGAAAACCAGGAGCTGTTGATGACAGCAGTTCAATTCCAGTACATCCAGCACAAACTCCAAATGCCAAAAAGGCCCACTTCCATGATGTAGCATATGTGTGTGACACTGGCAGGAACTAACATCAAAACCTAGTAAATTCTGTGCTAGGTGTAATGTAAAATAAACAAAGGAAATATCATGCCAAATATAATATTGAGTTACAGCAGCCTTTTAAAATATCCACTTCTACTAAAAAAAATTGTAGCACTATCACTGTAAAAATGACTAAACCAAAAAATGTGTGAAACAAATAAATTCCTTTAAGTAAAGCCCAATGTGATCCTAATCTTGTGTGAAATCACTTCATATATCACTGTGCAGATTGTTACAGGGTGACAGTCTTATCCACCACCAAAGGTCCTAAGCAGCTTACCAAAGGAAGAGACCCCTTAATTACAGGAGGTCATACAAGCTTGCCCTTCATCATAGGGTAAAATATGGTGTAAAATAGATGATTAACAGCAGGACTCTCCATGTCTTATAATGGCTCCAAGGACTCAATTGGACTCATAACCCATTAAGAAGAAAAAGGACAGATCGCACGTAGTGTAATAACGTAATTAAATTGTAACCTTATTATAAACTTTTATATACTCTCAAAACTGTAATTTGAATAGTGTAAAAAAAGGCACAAAATTCCAGTGTCATGGCCTCACTCACACGACGTGAAACACCTGGCAAAAATGATACTGATCCACCACGAGAAAGGCTTATATGCCACTTACCAAAGGCTGAGACCCCTTAATTAAAAGTGGTCAGATGCGCTTGCTCCTCATGATATGATGGGTCAAAATGTATCATGGATTCACCAGGTACATTGGTACATTTTTATTCCTTCCAATGGTTTTAATCATTAACATGTATCAGGCCCCAGGGGAAATAAAAGCTAAACCGCACTAAACATAATACATATGACTTATATTCTGTGTTTATTTAGTAAAACACATACTCACAAATGTGTCTATTAGACCTTCAATGTCTCCCCTTCCTTCTAATGCAGCGAATCAAGCATAGATCTACAGGCCATAGTAGCCCGGTAATGACAGCTGTGAACTGGGAAGTGATGTAATACACATTGCTTCCCTGGTTCAATTGTTGTAGGGGAATAAGGAAATGTATGCTCCCCAATCACCTCCTGCTCTCAACGTTACCACTATTTACCATGGTCCAGTTTTAGGAACAAGAGATTCAAGAAACATGTTTCACTCCACCCCAGAGCTTAGTCATGGGAACATGAAAACCTTGGAAACCGCCACAAGCAGTGGCGGCGGTATCTGGCCCTTCTCACCATTGTAAAAGCGGTCACTTTTACTTACCAGCTGATTGCCAGATGAAAAAAAACCATGCAGCTACGGCATGACCTTGTTTTAACTATTTCAAGTCCAGGGATTTTAAAATGTCCCAAGGATGTGATGTGGTTAAAGTATGGAACCCTAAATGACTCTCATCTCTCCCTATGCAGTTTTCACATTTCCCTATGCTTTCCCTGGAACATCGTCCATTTTAGTGACAGTATTGCTGCTTTGTGCCCCCTTTTATAGTGAGAGGGCTGGCTTAACCAAAAGACCACTTATTGGTCTTTCTAAGACTATTGGAAAAAGTTCAAAGCCAATGCAGTACATTATATATTTAATAAATTCTCCCCAATAGTGGCAAAATCAAACCATCGTCACTACTGCTGGTTATTTTTAGTTTTTTATATATTTATTATATTTATTTGTTATTTTTTATATTTTTGTATTATCAGTGGTCTCCTAAATCTTTATGAGAGTTTGATAGAAAATGGCCGGTGGCAGGACAGTTTTGCATCAATGAGAACAGGAGTGGCCTTAGTAAACTACTACACAATTTCTATAAATAGTACAGGGTGCCAGGCATGGGTTCTGGATGGCAGATACTGTATGTTTCTCCTCTATTTTGGTTGTGGTCTCTTTAAAGGGAATGTTAAAAAGCATTTTTATTCCTCAGGGGTCCTCACCCATGCAGGGTGAGGGGTTCTGGAATAGTCCAGTTTTCTGATTTACAGTATTTTCAGGATTGTTAAATCCTTACTTGGGACCAGGAATGTGGAGGTTGGGAAAGTCTTTGTTTGGGAAAGAACCTCCAAACCCTGATTACAGGGACATTGGTCCCGAAGGGGTTAAGCCCCCTGCAAGAGAGTCTTGAGAGGCAGCAGGAAGGAAGAAGCACCTGTCTATGAAGGGGTGTGTGAGGCAATACACAGCTAAGAGATAGTGTGGACATCCTATCATCTGAGACTATGTTTGCAGCCTTTCTTCTACCCCAAAGTGGATGGGAACCTTAACCTAGGTATGAGATAGACATTAAGGTGATGATCTCAACAACACTTCCTACACCAGTGTTTTGATGATGGATACAAAATGCGATAAGATTAATTTACTAAAGGTGTGTAGGCTGTTTAGTTAGCAAAATGAATGTTTAGTGAGCTCAATAAAAAAACATGAATCTGTGTTAAATACCCAATCATGTGCAAGGTGCAATGTGAATTTAAAAAAAGGATTTTTGCTTGACAATTTAAGGGAAAGCACACTTAAAAAGCTAATGAAATTGACTTTCCTAATTAACAGTCCTTCTTCCTTTAGTAAATCAACTGCAATATTTGGATAGACAGGCAGAGAGATAGACAGATGGTCTATGATATAATAGATAGAAAGATAGATAGATAGATAGATAGATAGATAGATAGATAGATAGATAGATAGACTTTTTGTTCTACACAGTTTTGTATTCTACTAAATAAATAATAAATTATATCGACTTTCCTAATTAACAGTCTTTCTTCCTTTAGTAAATCAACTGCAATATTTGGATAGACAGACAGACAGATAAAGAGATAGACAGATGATCTATGATATGATAGATAGATAGATAGATAGATAGATAGATAGATAGATAGATAGATAGATAGATAGATAGATAGATAAATAGATAGATAGATAGATAGATAGATAGATAGATAGATAGATAGATAGATAGATAGATAGATAGATAGATAGATAGATAGATAGATAGATAGATAGATAGATAGACTTTTTGTTCTACACCGTTTTGTATTCTGCATTTAGAGACTTTGCATTTCTCTATTGCCACTATTCTTACAATGCCGTCAGCACTGGAAATGTAAGTAATAAACTATTACAAAGGCTCCCTCATGTGGTTGAATGTTGAAGCATTAAAAGAGAAATTCATTCTATACAGTCATCATCAGAAAAATTATGTATTAGATACTTTTGTCAATCTGGTAGTTGATTGTTGTATTTTTGAGCTCCTGAAGTCCCATTATGGAAGTTTAAACATTACCAACTTTAGTTGCCAACTGCTTCATTGAATGCCATTGCTGAATTTGGCTGTAATTATTTTTGATGAGATCACAGAATTGCGCACAATCAGGAACACAGCAACATTGTATTGAATATACACAAATACTCTGGAGTTGCTGGAAGGTCTTTCGAGTTAACATAGTCTAAAATTAGATGTGAACGTTGGCTTCTCTAATAAAGAAGTTTATCCAAAAATAATATAAAACGTTCAGATAGATACACGTATGTCTTATTAATTTCTGTGTTGTGTTCTTTTTTTTTAATTGGACATTCAATGTAAAAATATGATTTTTTATTTTTCATAGCATTTAGACATAGCAGATGTATTGGCAACCTTGATTTTGTACTGAAATGCATCTTCACGTTTTGGCTATTTTTTAGAATAAAAAATAGTAGATATTCATTAAAACCATGTACTAAATACAATTATGGGGTTGATTTACTAAAACTGGATAGTGCAAAATCTTGTGCAGCTGTGTATGGTAGCCAATCAGCTTCTAACTTCAGCTTGTTCAATTAAGCTTGGACAATAAAAAAATGGAAGCTGGTTTCTATGCAGAGCTGAACCAGATTTTGCACTCTCCAGATTCAGTAAATCAACCCCTAGTTGTTCTGTAAAAAATGGTATACATATTTTAAGTAGGCAAATTAGGTTATTGTTAAGTTAAATTAAGCTGCTAAATTTGTTTTCTGTATTTAAGATTATAGGTGCACCTGTGCCCATTTAGGCTTTACATATTCTTAAAAGGCAGTAACAGAGATTTCAAATGAAACTGGGAAAGCAGCTATTTTTCCGCGTTCCAGCAAAAGATACATTGTTTATTTTTATCTCAGGCTGAGCAATGTTGTGATAAACTTGGCAGGCTGCCTCGTTTTCTTTTTTTTTTTGACAGCTGTCAGCTGTGAGCAGAGAAACGTCTTTGCACTGAATTGTGGAAATGCTGGATTAAGATTGTGTGGGGAGTTGAATTGAGATTGTGATTTTTTAATGAATAATCATGCAGCTCTACTTTCTGCTATACTTAAAAAAATGGTTAAAAATATTCACATGTACACGATGAAACATGCGCACTTCAAACCATAAAAAGTTCAGGTTTTGTAATCCAGTCTTTCCTGATGAATAAATGCAGATCCCTGTTCACTCTCCTCTCCTCTCTGAAAAACCACACCACCCCAGCCTCCACGTTATACATTACGCCCACAGGACATCATCAGAGG
>BLSH010186187.1:197078-209326 GCA_018402905.1 Glandirana rugosa
TTTCTTTCGAGATAAACACACTTTTTTCTGTTTTTTCAGTATACCCATGTCACAACGTACTGACTCATTAACAGTAAGTTTTACACTCTCGTGACTTTCGACTTTTAACCACACCAACAATTCCCCCAAATTCACGGGTCACCAGTTCACCAATTTATTGTGTCGTCCTCCCGTCACCCGTCCTAATTTAGTGTCGGTTAACCACCCACCCGTCTTAACGTACTTTGTCACCCGTACGTCCGGTGTGTGTCATTGAAGGGGTTAATACACCCGAAGCAAGGTCTTGGCCGACTTTGTGGCCACGCTGCCTCCCAGCTCATTTTAGTAAGAAGCCAGTCTTCTTTACACATACACAGTGGGGAAGTTATGACAGCAAGGCTCCAACTGGAGGACATTGTCAAAATGACAGCCGGTTCTGGAACGAAGCCCACATAATTGGGGAAGTTACTGTGTGTGGCCTGCATGCCCACTGTTTCATGCAATTCTGCCCACCCACCAATTGGCTGTGATTTAATCCTGCCCACTGCCCTCCTGCTGTGTTATTTAACCACTTGACCACTGGGCACTTAAACCCCCTTAACAACCACACCAATTTTCAGCTTTCAGTGCTCTCACATTTTGAATGACAATTACTCAGTCATGCAACACTGTACCCATATGACTTTTTTGTCTTTTTTCACACAAATAGAGCTTTCTTTTGGTGGTATTTAATCACCGCTGTTTTTTTTTATTTTTTGTGCTATAAATTTAAAAAAGACTGAAAATTTTGTAAAAAAAATGCATTTTTCTTCATTTCTTTTATAACATTTTTGCAAATTAGTCATTTTTTTTTCATAAATTTTGGCCAAAATTCATACTGCTACATATCTTTGGTAAACAAAAACCAAAATAAGTGTATATTATTTGGTCTTTCTGAAAGTTATAGAGTCTACAAGCTATGGTGCCAATCACTGAAAATTGATCACACCTTATGTACTGACGGCCTATCTCATTTCTTGAGACCCTGTTATGCCAGGAAAGTACAAATACCCCCCAAATGACCTCTTTTTGGAAAGAATGCATTCCAAAGTATTTAGTAAGAGTCAGGCTATCCCACTGGGGCCCGCATTCCAGGACCCTTCTACAGCTCGGTAGCCACCCATGTAAGACACCATCATATAATCGTTTGGCTTTGTTTGAAAATATTTTCTACGTGGGAGGATATTGTATACTAATGTGTATTCCCTTATTTTCTTTCTTTCATAGACTTTTGTGCACCATACTCCTGATGAGTAGCATAAGCTACGAAACGCGTAGAGTTTTAATTAGGGTGCTCGAACTATATGTTATTTTTATTGACATTGTATGAAATTTTTATTGTTTATTATGATATATGGGTCTGGACTTGTGCATCTATTTATGATTATATCTTTTTGGTTAAAACATTTTTGACCATTTTTGATATTTATACCCAACCATGTCCTTTGAATAATTTAAATGACCATTATCTTGTATACATGTTATTATGAATTTCTTATGATCAAATTAATAAGTATTTATAATGTATTATATATACCATTTATGGCATTATATTTGTGGCAGGTTTCTTGAGGTATGTGTATCAATATGGTTTCGAACTTAGTTAGTATTAATGGGCATGTCAGCCTCATTTAAAGCCCCACTATTTTCTCCTTTCGCTTTTGTATACATACAATAGGGGTGGAGGTTGACCATTGCGGTTTATGTCAGATCACTAAACCCTCCTTACTATAAGAGGCATGGTGAGTTTTTTGAAGTTGTAATTTTTTCCCACAATTCTTTGCAAAATTAAGATTTTTTTTCTTTTTTTTCAGAAAATTGTCATATGTTAACAGGTTATTTCTCACACCCAGCATATGCATATCACAAATTACACCCCAAAACACATTCTACTACTCCTGAGCATGGTGATACCACATGTGTGAGACTTTTACACAGCCTGGCCACATACAGAGGCCCAACATGTAGGGAGCGCTATCAGGCATTCTAGGAGCATAAATTACACATTTTATTTCTTGATTACCTCTTGCACTTCTGAAGGTCCTGAAGCACCAGGAAAATGGAAACGCCCAAAAAATGACCCCATTTTGGAAAGTAAACACCCCAATGTATATTCTAGGAGGCATAATGAGTCTTTTGAACATGTCATTTTTTCCACAAGTTTTTGGAAAATGTATATAGAAAATGAAAATGCCGGCTTGTTTACATATGATCGCTCCGGTGGTCAAGGATGTTCCCGAGTGCGTGCCCCCTGGGACGCACGATTCTGGGAGGACGTCATTGTACGCCCTCCCAGAGTTAAGCAACCGCTCTGTAGCCGTCATTTGGCTATGGGCCGGTTGTTAACCGGTTAAGCCCCAGATGGGGAATTTCCCCATTGTGTATGTGTCCACAGCCATACTAAATAGACATGCTCTCATCTGTGGTGAAGGGGGGCATGTTTTTCTGTCATTTCTGTCATATGACAAAAAAACAAAAGATTAAAACAAGGTAAAAAAATAAAATGTTTCCAGAAAATAAATGTGTTTTGCCTCATGTAATTATATTTGTTGTACTACAATGAGCTTTTAAACCATTGTGTTCACAAATACTTTAATGATTTTTAAAATAATTGAATTGTACAATTTTTACAATTATGATATTAAACAGAGGCACACTGCCATCATAAAACCTACCTCCTAGAATATTATGGGGTCGATTTACTAAAAGCAAATAGCCAGTGCACTTTGCAAGTGCAGTTGCACTTATTTTCCCCAGAGCTTAGTGAATGCGGTGAAGCTTCACTTTATAAAGAATACCCAGTCAGGTGCAGGGAAAATAAAAAGAACAGCATTTGTGCTTGCACATGATTGGATGATTGAAATCAACAGGGCTTCACCACCTCACTAAGCTCTGAGGAAAATGAGCATGACTACACTTGCCAAGTGCACTGTCTATTGGTCTTTATTGAATCAACCACTATGACTTTAAAAAGTTCATTTGGACCAAGCTGTCCTGAACCAACAATTTCCTTTACTAATCAATCAGCTACATTCAGTATACAGAACAGTGTTCTGGCAGCGGTATAGGGACTTCCCATCCCATTGCCAGAACAAATCAAGTACTGTTGAGTCCTGCTCATCCATTTATAGGAAACCTTGTATTTGTATCAGTGAATACAAGGCTTTCTCTGCTAATGTGGAGAGGCAGTGGATGCCGTTGTCCTCTCCACCTCAGCCAATTGGAGGAAGCCTTGTATTCATTCACTTAAAAAAAATACTACTTATGTTTTGCTGATGTAGCCTTGTGCTCCCTTAAGAGTGGCTGAAAGTTGTGGTCCACCCACCTGCTGCCCTCAATCACACGTATTTCACACATCCAAAATCACTGAACAGGCGGTACTTTGTTTTTGTTGTTTGATTTAGGGGTTTGAACTTGGTTAGGGTTTAGGGATGACTGTGGGATGCCCAGTAATTGAACATAGGACATGCTATATACACCTCCATATATACAACTCTTCACCTCCAGCACACTACTTGCTGACCGTTACACTTCTCCTGTACTTCTCTCCAGTACACTACTTGCTGACCATTACACCTATCCTGGTCTGAAGGGAAATTTATCAGACATCATGACACTTCTTCTTCACCACAGCTAGCACATGGCGAGGCCTGCTGCAGCCGCTTGCAAGGCCTCTGAACTACCCTTTGTGGGTGAGTGCTGCAGGTTTCTCTCATTGAAACCAGGCAGCATCTCGTGTGTAGCAAAGTATGTTGGTGGTAGCTGGGCCTTCGGATAAACTACTACTCCCAGCCCATCCTCCAGACCCATCAGGTCTGTCCTGCAGTCTAATGGCTCTCCTTCCCCTTGGTTGGCTCCTCCTGGCTTCCACAGACTCCTCTCTCTCTCTCTCCCAGACTGTCCCAGCCATGTCCTCCAACTCCCAGGGGCCTGCCACTCACCGACTTTATGGTGGATTCCTTTAAAGAGTCTCTTTCCATGTAGGCCTCAGCTGCTCCCCTGCTTCTCCTGTGCAGCACCAGGAGCAGATTCCCGCTCCTAGCTGCACCTAAGCCCCAGACCTCAGGTTCACCCCCCCAGAAAGGGTATCCCCTCCCGGACGAGGCCTGCTCCTCAGCTCCTGACTACATCCTCACTCTTCCACCCTGGCAGATTGCTGTATTTAAGGAGGCCTGTCCCCTGCCATTCCAGCCACTGGATTGGTCAGAGCTCCTTGTCATACATCAGGAAGTGACACCTCCTCCTCCATCCCCCTTTCCAGAACTTTCCAAGTTTAAGGGAGAGGACTCTCCAAGGGGTGTTCCTTCCCTCTATCTCCAGCCCCTCCCTGAGCTACTCCCCTAGCCCAGATCAAAACATTCAGGCCTGCACCTACAGTCAGGCCTGATTAGTTTTTTCCTTTCTAATCAAAAATCTACAAAAGTAAAGCACCTATACTATGGGGGCGCTACACTGAGCAGCACTCAACCTGACTCAATCCTATTTCAGGAACAGGGTGAGAGGTCCCTGTACCACTGCCAGAAAAATTGTTGTATACTGTATGTAGCTGATGTTGCATACAGTTTATACAGCACTTACATCTGCTGCTTTGACAAGTAAAGGAAATAATGTGTTTGGGACAGCTTGGTCCAACTGAACTATTTACAGTCAAAGTATTTCAAGAGTTAGGCTTTAAAGTAGTAGTAAAGGCTAGAGGTTTTTACCTCAATGCATTCTCTGCATTAAGGTTAGAAACCTTCTGTTTTTAGCCAAGCCCCCCCCAAATACTTAAATTAACCCAATCTCAATCCAGCGCTGCTCTCTCTCTCTCTCCTTACTAGACTCAGTGAGAGCAGCAGGAGCCATTGACTGCTGCTGCTGTCAATCAAATCCAGTGATGAGGATGTGGGGACAGAGCCAAGCTGCACTGTGTGTGTGTCAATGGACAAACAGAGCTTAGCTCGGCTTTAAGCCCACACATGAGCCACCATGGGAAGCAGCTTGCTATGGTGGTATGCGGAGCAGAGAAGAAGTTCAGAACACCAGCATGGAACCCCAGAAGAGTAGGATTGGGGCTGCTCTGTGCAAAACCAATGGACAGGGCAGATTTGTTATGTTACAAAAACTAACTTTACGATTGCTTTAAGGCTGCAGTGGCATCTGCAGGTGAAAGTACAGTTTTTAAATGAACCAAAGCATGTGATATTTAGGACACTATGCCCCTTTGAAGAGGAAACATAGATTACCATTCTCTTTGCATGGGGTATTGTGCAGGGAAATGTGTAATCTTCAGGTTTCAGGCAGGGGGATGTTACGCTAAATGAACATTGAATTTGCACATTCTCAACCCCATCAGTAAATCACCACTGTTGAATGTATTGTTCAAGTGGTTTATACGAGAATGGGAAAAATGAGACAACGCAAAATCAGTAGACACCCTTAAAATAAATATAGCCATTTTAAAAAGCTTCTAACATGTCTGTGTTTTGGAGGTTATATACACATCACCACTTGAGGAATAATGTTTATACAATGTTTAGTGAATGCTATCAAAAGCAGTAGCCTGTGTTAAACATTTATGCATTGAAGTGGTAAACATCTAAAATAAGGATTTGCTGTGCTATGTTTAATATGATGAAAGCCAAAATAGTCCTGAAATACACATCAATCATTCAAAAAGCCATACACTGTCATTCCAAATTGAAATTGGCAGTTATATTATGATAGATAGTTAGAGTTCACCGGACACCTTGATGTTTGAGTTCGTCGGGTTCGGCCGAACCTCGTGAAAACGTTTGGGTTCGGCACCGAACTCGATCCGAACTTGACCCCGGACACCGAACCCCATTGAAGTCAATGGTGACCCAAACTTTTGGGCACAAAAATGGCTGTAAAAAAGTCATGGAAAGGGCTAGAAGGCTGCAAAAGGAAGCAAAATGGGGGTAAGAGTAGGACAAGTGCCCTGCAAACAAATGTGGATAGGGAAATAACTTAAAATCACATAAAAAAAAATAAAAATGGGAGGAGGAGGTGGATGTGTAGTAGGAGCCTAGAGGTTGACTGAGCCGTGACTGTGGCAGTGTAGGTGGAAGTGGCGGTGGTGGAGGAGGAGGAGGAGGAGGAAGTAGCCAACACTGTTTTTTGTTTGTTTTTTTTTTTAGAATTGGGGTAGCCCCCAAAATATTGAGACATATTAAAAAAAAAAAAATACCAATGGCTGTGTGAGGCCGGTCTAAATGTTTATTCTGCAAAAGGTACAGACAAGTCTTGTGGGATCCATGCCTGGTTCATTTTAATAAAGGTTAGCTTGTCCACGTTGGCTGTGGACAGGCGGCTGCGCTTGTCTGTGATAACGCCCCCTGCCGTGCTAAACACACGTTCAGACAATACACTGGCTGCAGGGCAGGTCAGCACCTCCAAGGCATAAAGGGCAAGCTCAGGCCATGTGGCCAATTTGCAGACCCAGAAGTTGAATGAGGTAGACCCATCAGTAAGTACGTGTAGGCGTGTGCACACATACTGTTCCACCATGTTACTGAAATGCTGCCTCCTGCTAAGACGTTGCCTATCAGCTGGTGGTGCTGTTTGTGGTGGCGTGCTGCTGACAAAGCTTTTCCACATTTCGGACATGCTAATCCTGCCTTCTGAGGTGCTGGTGGTGCCACAGTTGCTTTGGCGACCTCTTCCTCCCCCTCCTCTGCCTTCGCCTTGTGCTTCCACTGAGCCCCCGGCGTAATTTGGGAATTCCATCAGCAGCGCCTCTACCAGAGTGCGCTTGTAGTCGCGTATCTTCCGATCACACTCCAGTGAGGGAATTAAGGATGGCACATTGTCCTTGTAATGGGGATCCAGCAGGGTGGCCACGCAGTAATCAGCACAAGTTAAAATGTGGGCAACTCGGCTGTCGTTGAGTAGGCACTGCAGCATGTAGTCGCTCATGTGTGCCAGGCTGCCCAGAGGCAAAGACATGCTGTCCTCTCTGGGAGGCGTATCATCTGTGTCCTCCGTATCCCTCCAGCCACGCTGTCACGTACCTGACGGTGGAGTCTGTCTTGTGCAGGGAACAACCGCTCTTGCGCACCCGATTCAAGGACCCCTGGTAGTGGGGACAGAGGCCCAAGAGTGCGGGATGGCACGAGGGCTGGAGGGTCACCGATGACTTAGCGATGCTCCAGGAGACGTGCAGGTAGAAGGATGGTCGTTCAGGCTGGGTCGGCAACAGGCTGGCAGGAAGGTACAAAGGATCAGGCAAAAGAGTAGTCAAAGTCCAAGCAAGGTTCGTTAACGGGCGGGCAGCAGAGGTACAAGGGAGCAGACAATCGGATGGTCGTGGGTAGCCGGGGTCGGTGCAGGTAGCGGACAGCAGGTCAGGACAAGCCGGGTCAACAGGAGGCAGAGCAATACGGGAACAGGTATCCAGAGCCGAGGCTTACAGGTCGGGAACGCTGTAGAGCGAGCAGCACTTGGTCTCAGAAGTCTCCAGGCTTAAATAGGCCCATTTGGCGCCGTTTTCCGGCGCGTGCGCGCGCACGGGAGCGCGCGCACGCGCACGGGAGCGCACGAATGTGCGCACCACCGCGGAAATGACAGATTTTAGCCAGAAATGGTTCCTTTTCCTAACACACGCTCTGGTGATGCCCATGAGCTGCGTTGGGTGCCACGCTGCTGTGAACACGGTTCCTCCTCCTCATCATCATCCTCGTCCTCCTCATTCTCCAGAACTGTCCCCTGTCCCCCACATCCTCTTCCATCATCGCCCGAAGTGTTTTTTCAAGGAGACATAGAAGTGGGATAGTAACGCTGAGAACAGCGTCATCAGCACTGGCCATGTTGGTGGGGTACTCGAAACACTGCAATATGGTACACAGGTCTTGCATGGAGGCCCACTCGTTGGTGGTGAAGTGGTGCTGTTCCGCAGAGCGACTGACCCATGCGTTCTGCAGCTGAAACTCCACTATTGCCTGCTGCTGCTCGCACAGTCTTTCCAGCATGTGCAAGGTGGAGTTCCACCTTGTGGGCAGGTCACATAGGAGGTTGTGAGCGGGAAGGCCGAAGTTCCGCTACAGTGCAGACAGGCAAGCAGCAGCAGGGTGAGAACACCGAAAGCACGCACAGATGGCCCGCACTTTCTGCAGCAGCTCTAAAATATCTGGGTAGTTTTTTAGAAATTTCTGCACCACCAAATTCAGCACATGCGCCAGGCAAGGGATGTGCGTCAAACCGGCTAGACCCAGAGCTGCTACGAGATTTCGCCCATTATCGCACACCACCAGGCCTGGCTTGAGGCTCAGTAGAAACAACCACTCATCAGTCTGTTGTTCACTGCCCGTCCACAGCTGCTGCGCAGTGTGGGGTTTATTCCCCAAACATATCAGTTTTAAAACAACCTGCTGTCGTTTCCCCCTGGATGTGCTGAAGTTGGTGATGAAGGTGTTATGCTGAGCGGATGAGGAGGTGGCAGAGGAGGAGGAGGGAGCGCAGTAGGAGGAGGAGGCAACAGGAGGCAGAGAGAAATGCCCTGCAATCCTCGGTGGCGGGAGGACATGCGCCAAACGGCTAGCCGCCTCAGGCCCACCCACCACTATATTTGCCCAGTGTGCAGTTAGCGAGATATAGCGTCCCTGCCCATGCTTACTGGTTCACGTATCAGTGGTTATGAGGACCTTGCCACAGATGGCGTTGCGCAGTGCACACTTGATCTCGTCCCCGACTTGTTTGTGCAGGGAAGGGATGGCTCGCCTGGAAAAGTAGTGGCGGCTGGGAACCACGTACTGTGGTACAGCCACCGCCACCATGTTTTTAAAACTGTCCGTGTCCACCAGACGGAATGACAGCATTTCAAAGGCCAGGAATTTTGAAATGCTGGCATTCAGGGCCAGGGATCGCGGGTGGGTAGAGGGGTACTTCTTCTTTCTCTCCAGTCTTTGGGAGATGGAGAGCTGTAAGCTTCCATGGGACCATGTGGAAGTGCTTGGGGACGTGGCGGACATGGTGGCGTTGCTGTCACATCGTCTGTTTGCTGGGTGGCAGGTGACACTGGCACTGTAGAGGTGGAGGAAGGGTGGAGGAAGAGGCCGAGGCAGCAGCAGAAGAGGAAGCTGGAGGAGCCCAAGACCTTTCTTGGATTTTGAGGTACTTATTCCACTGCAGCAAGTGCTTTGAATTTAGATGCCTGGTCATGGAGGTTGTGCTCAGGTTTAGAACATTTATGCCTCGCTTCAGGCTCTCATTGCACAGTGTGCACACCACTCGTGTCTTGTAGTCAGCACATTGTCTGAAGGACTGCCACGCCGGGGAACGCCTTTGAGCTGCCTTTGGTGTGCTAGGTCCCTGGGTGAGGTGGGTAGTAGCAGGCGTACTGTCTAGGGGACGCTCGGTCCGCTTTTGCAACCTGCTTCCTATTTTGCTGTGCTGGTGGATCTGGGCGACCACCACCTCTTCCTCCAAACTGCACACGTCACTCGCATGACGCTCATTCCATGTGGGGTCTAGGACCTCATCATCCTCCTCCACATCATCTTCCACCCACCCTTCACCACTGCCCTCCTTGTCAGTCTGCACACTGTGGAAAGCTGCAGCAGTTGGCACCTGCGTTTCGTCATCATTAGAGACGTGCTGCGCTGGTGTTTCCATGTCCTCATCCTGCAATAGAAGTGGTTGGGCATCGGTGCACTCAATGTCTTCCACTTCTGGGGCAGGGCTATGTGGATGGCCCACGGGAAGCACACCAGGAGAGTCATCAAAAAGCATAAGAAACTGTTGCATGGCTTGGGGCTCAGACTGCTTGGCTGATTTACAAGGGGCTGAGGTGAAAGACAGATGGCCATGGGGTTCAGGTGCCAACTCTGAGCTTTCATCAAGGGACCGGGTGGGAGACAATGTGAAGAACTGGAGGCATTGTCAGCCACCTAATCTACTATCGCCTATAGTTGTTCTGGCCTCACCATTCCTTGAGCACCATTCGGGCCTACCATATAACGTTGAAGGTTCTGTCGGCTACCTGAGGAAGGTGTTTCACTTGTGCGAGTAGCTGGCACAGATCAACCTCATCCTTTCCTTGCAACAGGAGCTTCAGCAACACCACCAACACCAGCAGCACCAGCAGCACCACGACCACGTCCCTTATTTGACGCTCTCCTCATTCTGGACACAAATGTACTATGTAGTACTATTTATTAATACTAAAAAAAAGAATAATAAATTATTATTCTTTTTTTTAAAAAAAAGAAAATTGTAGATGCACTTTTTATTTTTGTGCAAGAAATGCACCACTCACACCAGCAGCAGGAACCTCTCCACTGCTCACACCAGCAGCAGGAACCTCTCCCTACACCAGTATGATATGATTTTAGAACGATAATCTGTCTTTCACAGCACCGACAAGAACCTGTCCCTACTGCAGTATGAGATGATTTTAGAACAATAATTTCCCCCTCACAGCACCGACAGGAACCTCTCCCTAATGCAGTAGTAGATGGTTTTATAACGATAAACTCTTCCTCACAGCACCAACGGGAACCTCTCCCTAATGCAGTAGGAGATGGTTTTATAATGATAAACTCTCCCTCAGAGCACCAACAGAAACCTCTCCCTAATGCAGTAGTAGATGGTTTTAGAATGATAAACTCTCCCTCAGAGCACCAACAAGAACCTCTCCCTAATGCAGTAATAGATGGTTTTAGAAAGATAAACTCTCCCTCAGAGCACCAACAGGAACCTCTCCCTAATGCAGTAGTAGACGTTTTTTAACGATAAACTCTCCCTCAGAACACCAACAGGAACCTCTCCTTAATGCAGTTGGAGATGGTTTTATAACGATAAACTCTCCCTCAGAGCACCAACAGGATCTCTCCCTAATGCAATAGGAGATGGTTTTATAACAATAAACTCTCCCTCAGAGCACCAACAGGAACCTCTCCCTAATGCAGTAGTAGATTGTTTTAGAACGATAATCTGTCCCTCAGAGCACCAACAGGAACATCTCCCTAATGCAGTAGTAGATGGTTTTTGAACGATAAACTCTCCCTCAGAGCACCAACAGGAACCTCTCCTTAATGCAGTAGTAGACGGTTTTAAAACAATAATCTCTCCCTCAGAGCACCAACAGGAACCTCTCCCTAATGCAGTAGTAGATGGTTTTAGAATGATAAACTCTCCCTCAGAGCACCAACAGGAAACTCTCCCTAATGCAGTAGTAGATGGTTTTAGAACGATAAACTCTCCTTCAGAGCGCCAACAGGAACCTCTCCCTAATGCAGTAGGAGATGGTTTTAGAACGATAAACTCTCCCTCAGAGCACAAACAGGAACCTCTCCCTAATGCAGTAGTACACGGTTTTAGAATGATAAACTCTCCCTCAGAACACCAAGAGAAACCTCTCCCTAATGCTGTAGTAGACGGTTTTATAACGATAAACTCTCCCTCAGAGCACCAACAGGAACCTCTCCCTAATGCAGTAGTAGATGGTTTTAGAATGATAAACTCTCCCTCAGAGCACCAACAGGAACCTCTCCCTAATGCAGTAGTAGATGGTTTTATAACGATAAATTCTCCCTCAGAGCACCAACAGTAACCTCTCCCTAATGCTGTAGTAGATGGTTTTAGAACGATAATCTGTCCCTCAGATTACCAACAGGAACCTCTCCCTTATGCAGTAGTAGATGGTTTTAGAACGATAAACTCTACCTCAGAACACCAACAGGAACCTCTCCCTAATGCAGCAGTAGACGGTTTTAGAACGATAAACTCTCCCACAGAGCACCAACAGGAACATTTCCCTAATGCAGTAGTAGATGGTTTTAGAACGATAAACTCTCCCTCAGAGCACCAACAGGAACCTCTCCCTAATGCAGTAGTAGAAGGTTTTAGAATGATAAACTCTCCCTCGGAGCACCAACAAGAACCTCTCCCTAATGCAGTAGTAGATGGTTTTAGAATGATAAACTCTCCCTCAGAGCACCAACAGGAACCTCTCCCTAACGCAGTAGTAGACGGTTTTATAACGATAAACTCTCCCTCAGAGCACCAACAGGAATCTCTCCCTAATGCAGTAGGAGAAGGTTTTATAACGATAAACTCTCCCTAAGAGCACCAACAGGAACCTCTCCCTAATGCAATAGGAGATGGTTTTATAATGATAAACTCTCCCTCAGAGCACCAACAGGAACCTCTCCCTAATGCAGTCGTAGATTGTTTTAGAACGATAATCTGTCCCTCAGAGCACCAACAGGAACATCTCCCTAATGCAGTAG
>BLSH010186247.1:13886-25180 GCA_018402905.1 Glandirana rugosa
CCCCCCCCCCCCCCCCTTTTTTTTTTTTTAATTATCAGCTGCAGTTTTTCTGACGTCCCCCCTTTTTTTTATTTATTTTTTTGTTTGTTTTTAATAGTTTTTACATTTCTGTCAGCACCAATCCTCAACTTAAAGTGCAACAAACACCACTTTTCATTCCATGAAGTGCATCCAATCACATTTCCCAGTTTCTATTCAATTTGGGTAATAAGCCCCCCATCACGCCTGGGAGGCCAATAAGGAGAGGCAAACGTTCTCATGCCACTATGAGGGGGCCAGCAGTGTCCAGAGGCAAAGGTGGACGTGGTCTGCCCTCAGGCAGGGCACATTTGTCTGTGTTTTAGAGATGTTGACCGTGGTATCCTGGCACAGCATGTAGAGGAGGAGGTGGACTGGTTTACTAAACCATCCTCCTCTTCCATGACCCAAGCTGACACTAATGCACAGTCCACTGCAGCTGCCAGGACAGCGTATTCTGCCTCCTTGTCCACAGCTACCCCTAACCTCAGCATCATACAATGGGGAGTCAGCTAGATTATTTGAACAAAGGGTCAGCCACACACATGCAATCTGATTCTGCAAATCGCACTGTGTTTTGCAAACTGATTTTGGGGGTCAGCAACTTTAACATACACACCTACAGCAGCAGTGCTGCCAACCTCCCACAGCGTTTTTTACTGGCAAAACATGGAAAATTTACTGGCGGAGCACATTTTTTACTGACAACCTGAAAAATAACTGAACTCCTATTAAAAATTAAGATAATTGATATTTAAACACAACATGGAAACACTGACAATACCCATATCAAGTAGTTTGCCTGGTTTACACTTAACAAGTCAGCACAGCATGGCAAATTATCAGACCCTGATATTTATAGACAGTTGTAAAAATCACTTATTTTTACAAACTGTCAGTAAATTTACTGGCGGTTGGCAACACTGTACAGCAGTTTGCATGAATGGGGTATGATTTTGATGCGGTGCGGAAACCACACGCAGAGTTCACTGCGAATTCCGCACCGCATCAGTGTGAACCGACACTTAAGGCAAGTGTGATTGTGAAGTGTGTGTATCTCTCTCTCTCTCTCTCTATATATGTATCTCCAGCCTGAGTGCCAGTTCACACTAATGCTGTGCTGAATTCTCTGCGGTTTCCACATCGCATCAAAATTCCATTCTGTTTGTGTGAACCACTATGGGTGTGAATGTTAATGACACCCCTGAGCACCCATGCAGTCAGACTCTGGTGCGACAGAAAAAAGGACCTGCATGATTTTTGTGCTTATGTTGTGCGATTTGAGCCATACTGTATGGCTCAAATGGAAATGCTGGAGAATCGCATGTGATTTGAACAGGGATGCAGTGAGATTTCTGTTCAAAAATGCATGTGATTCCTGCACCGCAACATTGTGAACTGACACTAAAAGTAAATTCTAAAAAGCTGTATATAAAACACAGTATACCAAGCATAAGAAGTGAATATAGCATAAAAAAGTAAACTAAAGGTGAACTATATACCCAGAACTAAAATATATAGAATGACATTTCTTTTTAAATCACTGTAATGCTTGATTAATGCTAACAAGACAGGACCTCTTTGCTGCCAGCAATCATCCTTGAATTATAATGATTGGTCTTATTAACTTCACCTACAATCTGACACACCTGTATTATATGTAGGATGATTGCCATTGGCTAACCAATGTGAGCAAAGCTATTTAAGGTCTTCTTGAACAAGCGCAGGACTGAGAAAGTTGTTGTCATTGATGCTGCTGAAATTTGTTACCAAAATGCAGTTATTCTCAGAGAATCCTTTATTAGACAAATTAGATTAAACTCTACAAAAAGTGCAGACCACAGATTTTTGTTCTTTTAATTTTGTTTGCTATCTTGTGTCTGCAAGAGTTTACTGTAGATTAGAGCGCTTTTCACAGAATTCGATCAATCAAATTATTTTATTGAATTTAATTTTTTTTTTATTTATCCCCATTTTATTAAAGAAATTTGTATCAATAAATAGTTTTACCGAGAATGAGCAAAGAGCATGTAAATGATGTGGATTAGACAGATTTTCACTCAAAATGAGATTGCCTTTAACCCCAGACACAATCACAACGAGGAAAATGTCAGGGGCAGGATTTGTATTCTCACAAAGTTATTAGAAGCTCCATGCACACTGTAAGCTATAAAAAAATGCAAGCAAAATGCTGGATGGAAAATGCTGATAATAGCACTTTTGTGACGCTTCTAGTAGCATTTTAGAAGCTTCCAGGAGCATTAGCTTTTTATTAGCGTTTTTGCACTATGAAAGAAGAAATAAAAGAGCTGTTAGTAGCATTTCAGTAGATTTTAGGAGCATTTCTGCTGGAAAAACACTTTTTTTTTCTGCTCCTAGAAGCTGAAGCTCAAAAAATGCATATAGCCTAAAGTAGTGTGCATGGACACACAGGATAAAAAAATGATTTGCACGATTTTTGTGCAGATGCGGTGCGATTTGAGCCATACTGAATGATGGTTCACATCACACTGCTGAAGAATCGCATTTGTGATTTGAACAGGAATGATTCCTGTGTAAAATTGCATGTGGTTCCTGCACCGCATCATTGTGAACCGACACTAAAAGTAGAATCTAAAATAATCTGTATATATAAAATACAGCATACCAAGCATAAGAAGTGAATATAACATAAAAAGTCAACCAAAAGTGAACTATATACCCAGATCTAAAATATATATAGTGATATTTCTTGTTAAATTACTTTAATGCTTGACTAACACTAAAAAGACAGGACCTCTTTGATCATCCATGAATTACAATGATTGGTCTTGTTACCTTCACCTGCAGTCACTGACACACCTGTATTATTATATGTAGGATGATTACCATTGGCTAAACAATGCGAGCAAAGCTATTTTAAAGTCTTCTTGAACAAGCGCAGGATGGAGAAAGTTGTCATTCATGCTGCTGAAACTTGTTACCAAAATGCAAAATTGTCAGGGACCTTTATTAGGCAAATTAGATTAATATCTAGCAAAAAGTTCAGACCGCACATTCGTTTTTTTTTATTTTCTTCTTAATTTTATTTGCTATCTTATGTCTGAAAGAATTTACTGTAGATGAGACTGCTTTTCACAGAATTTGATTTATCTAATCTACTGTATCCCTAGAAATATTTTATTGAATTTCAGTTTTTTTGGATTTATCCACATTTTATTAACCACTTGCCGACCGCCGATCGGCATTTGACGGCGGCAAAGTGGCTCTTTAAGGCAAATCGCCATCATCTGACGGCGGCTGCCAGATCGCGCATCAAAATGTTCCGACATGTCTGCTGAAATATCGCAGTACCGCTAAAAATCACAGATCGCCGCCATTACTAGTAAAAAATAAAAAAAAAATAAAAACCCCAAAAATGAATTCTCATCATCCGTAAACGCGACCACTTTTGCGCAAACCAATCAATAAACGCAGATTGCGATTTTTTTATCACAAATATGAGGAAGAATATAAATCAGCCAAAACCGATGAAAAAAAATGTTTTTTTATATTTTTTTTTGGATTTGTATTTTAGCAAAAAGTAAGAAATTTTTATTTTTTTTGCAAAATTGACGCTCTTCTTTTGTTTATAGCGGCAATCAGAAATGATGCAGCGGTGATCAAATACCACCAAAAGAAAGCTCTGTTTGTGGGAAAAAAGGACGCAAATTTCGTTTGGGTACAACGTCGCAGGACCGCGCAATTGTCAGTTAAAGCAACGCATCGCCGAATCGCAAAAAGGGCTCCGGTCCTAAAGGGGGAAATCCTTCCGGGGCTGAAGTGGTTAAGGAAATCAATCAATAGATAACCGAGAATGAGCAAAGAGCATGTAAATGATGTGGATTAGACAGATTTTCACTCAAAATAAGATTGCCTTTAACCTCAGACACAAACCCAATGAAGAAAATGTCAGGGGCAGGATTTGTATTCTCACAAAGTTATTACAGGCTTCATGCACACTGTAAACTATAAAAAATGCCAGAAAAATTCTGGATGGAAAATGCTGATAAGTGTTGTGCCAGCGTCTAGTAGCATTTCAGTAGTGTTTTTACAGTAATGAAAGATGAAATAAAAAAAAAACTGTTAGTACCATTTCAGTAGCTTTTAGAAGCAGTTGGGAGCATTTCTGCTGGAAAACTTTTTTTTCTACTCCTAGAAGCTGAAGCTCAAAAAATACCTAATAGGGTGTGGCTTGGCGACCAGCGGACATGGATGCTTGAGAGAGAAGGTCTGCCAGACCGCAGCAGCTTAATTAGCCCTTCCAGCAGCTGAACCTTGCCATGGGCAGACGGGATAAGAGCACCCCAATGCGTAGCCAACACTGGTCATACTCGGTCCCCAGACATCGCAGCATTTCTGAGCTTTTGCTGATTCAGACCCCGCAGGCCAGAGGCCGCGCCGGATCCAAGATGGCACAGGCACACCATGAGGTTGCTCTAAGCGAGGACTCCCTATCCGCATCGGAGGACACGGTAAGGGACGCAGCACACCCTGACCACCCTGTACAGCTATTGGAGATGACACAGCTGCAGATATAAAAAAACCACTTTTTCGTCAGCTATTACTGTCCTCAAGGCTGACCTGCTCTCTGTCTGACCGGCTGGTGACAACGGAGAGAGCTGAGGCCAAGAACAGTAGAGCCTTATCACGCGTGGAGATGGAGGTCTCCTCTCAGAGTGCCCACTTAATTCAAATCAACAGGCACCTGGAGGACCTTAACCACTTGCCGACCGTCAATCGGCAATTGACGGCGGCAAAGTGGCTCTGTAACGCGGATCGCCGTCATATGACGGCGGCCGCGTGATCGCGCCTAGTGAGCGCGCGCGCCGCCGGAGGTGCGCCCGCGTGCTCCCTGTGTTCGGGGAGGGCCAGGGAGCGGGTGCGGCGGCTTCGATTGCCGCCGGCTACCCGCGATGGCCCCCCCGGAGTGAAGGAACAGAGGTCCGTGTATGTAAACACGGACCTCTGTTCTGTGAAGGGGAAAGGGCTGTGATCACAGCCTTCCTGTATACGAAGGCTGTGACCACTTCCCTTCCCCAGATAGTGCAGTCCCCCTACAGTTAGAACATGCCCAGGGAACATACTTAACCCTTAGAGCGCCCCCTGCAGATTAACCCCTTCACTGCCAATGGCATTTACACAGTAATCAGTGCATTTTTATAGCACTGATCGCTGTATAAATGCCAATGGTCCCAAAAAAGTGTCAAAATGGTCCGACATGTCCGCTGAAATATCGCAGTACCGCTAAAAATCGCAGATCGCTGCCATTAATAGTAAAAAAAATAAATAAAAAATAAAAACCCCAAAAATGAATTCTCATCATCCGTAAACGCGACCACTTTTGCGCAAACCAATCAAACGCCGATTGCGATTTTTTTTATCGCAAATATGAGGAAGAATATAAATCGGCCAAAAACGGTGAAAAAAAATGTTTTTTTATATTTTTTTTTTTTTTGGATTTGTATTTTAGCAAAAAGTAAGAAATTTGTTTTTTTTTGCAAAATTGTCGCTCTTCTTTTGTTTATAGCGGCGATCAGAAATGACGCAGAGGGGATCAAATACCACCAAAAGAAAGCTCTATTTGTGGGAAAAAAAGGACGCAAATTTTGTTTGGGTAAAACGTCGCACGACCGCGCAATTTTCAGTTAAAGCGACGCAGTGCCGAATCGCAAAAAGGGCTCCGGTCCTAAAGCTGGAAATCCTTCTGGTCCTTAAGTGGTTAAAAACAAGGCAAGAAGGCAGAATATTGATTGACTTTGTTAGGGCTCATAGGACACTGTACCCACGCCCTGCAAACTCGGCCCCTCCCGAGGGATTTAGTATGCCGTGTCTACAAGGTTTCCCCCTGAAGGAGGAAATCCTTAAGCAAGCACGCTCAAACGAACAGATCATGTTTAACTACTTCAATACAGGGCACTTAAACCCCCTTCCTTCCCGGACCAATTTTCAGCTTTCATCGCTGTTGCAGTTTGAATGACAATTGCGTGGCTATGCGACACTGTACCCATATGAAATTTTTATAATTTTTTTCACATAAATAGAGCTTTCTTTTGTTGGTATTTAATCATCCCTGGGTTTTTTATTTTTTGTGTTATAAATTAAAAAAAGACAGAAAAATGCATTGTTTTTGAAAATTTTCAAAGTTTCTGTTATAAAATTTTGCAAATAAGTAATTTCTCTCCATACATTTTGACCAAAAAGCATACTGCTACATTTCTTTGGTAAAAATAACCCAAATCGGAGTTTATTTGGTGTTGGCGGACAGACAGATGTGACGGGGACATACAGATGTTTTGTGTATGGTGACAGATGTGACAGGGACAGACAGATGTTTGGGGACTGTGACAGATGTTTTGGGGACTGTTTTATGGGGACACTTATGTGTATGGGGACAGGGGTATCAGTGTGCTTGGTGCACTGTGTGGGGGGCGATCTGTGACAGCTTTGATGAGGATTTCATGCAGAGAGCTGTCACATAGCTGCAGCTCCCCCTCCCCCCCCGCACTGAGCTCAGCGGGGGGAGAACTGTCACAGAGACGTCTGTCTCTGTTTACAATGTGACGGCTGTGATTGGACACAGCCGTCACATGATCGGGAGGGCCAGTCACTGCGCTCGTATCCCGATCTCTGCTCAGGATCGTGGCTGCGCTGCGAGCTCCCGTTCTGCAGGACGTGTATACATGTCCTGTCAGAACGGGGAACCTCCCACCCGGCCGCATATATACAGTGGGAGGTGGTTAATGAGCACATCATTAAGCTATACCAGGACTTTGAGAGATTGCATTCCAAATTGTGCCACCATCCTAATACATGAGAGAGTGTGAACAAATACGTAGAGCATCCCCATGTATGGTAAAGTGGACTTCGCGGGCACACACGAGACTAATGGATTTTGTTAAAAAAAAATTTGGAGCTTTTATAACCACAAGTAAGCATGAAGTTATGTATAGTCAAATAGATACTAATATGGCAATGTATACACACATACATATTTACAAGGTTGTATTTTAAGATATCTTCATATTATGTATACTTTTCACTTATAGTCTGCAAGAGAGAGGTCCAGAAGAAGCATATTTGCGAAACGCGTCAACCAATTCTACTTTTGTGCATACAGTTCTGGTACATGTATCATCATTTTCTGGCATAATGTAGAATTCACCTTGCAGAATTCAATCAGGGTCTCCCTATGGGTACCCATTTTATATACAATTGTACATTTTTGGATTTTAAATGACACAATAAATGTTATTTTTTAACAAAATCCATTAGTCTCATGTGTGCCCACAAAGTCCTCTTTACCATATATGGGGATCCTCTCCGTATTTGTTTGTACTCCTATACCAGGACTTGCTGCATATTGCTTTCAAAAACAGGCGAGCCGCGCGTCCCTTACTGGCGGCCCTGCGGGAGAAGGGAATCCCATACAGGTGGAAGTTCCCTTTCACCCTTAATGCCACATACCAGGGCAAACTGCTCTACTTGAGGTGCCCTTTTTCTGTGATCAATTGGAGCTACCACCGATCAAACTCCCAGATTGGTACCAAGAGTTTCTGACCCTGGCTGCAGTCCCTTCTCCAGAGAACTCACAGATGGCCTCCCCATCTAAATTGCCTTCTACCAAAAAAAGGCAAGTATGCCAAACGTTCGAGCCTACATCTAGCAAACCTCCGCAATCGGCGAGGAGCCATAAATTTGCGGATACTACATGATCGGTCTGAGTTTTGATAATGGAGGACTTTAGATGTATTACTGGCGAAACCGGCCAGAAATTCATACTTGCTGTACTGGATGGCCTGTGTCAGACTGACTGTTGTTCTGATGGCTGGTAGTTTTTGGCTGTGGGGCTTCTTTTATAGTTTCTGACACCAACCTCTTTAACCGCTATTTGCGGATTATAAACCCAATCAACTTTCTACCCCTGCCGGAATGGGGATTTCAAAGGACCAGGTTGGGTCTGGACAGGAGCTCCCTAGAGGGGCTAAATGTTTGGGACTATGAGCGGATCCATGGCCCCCTATAAAGTAACCGGGGTTAATTTGACAGTGCTGTTCTTGTTTATATTTTTTGTTTTTCCTGCCTCTTTCCCCATACCATTACAAGGCACACATTAGTCTGCAGCGGCCTGCTGGAACAAGTTCTGATCTGATGTGCGGGATGGAACTGAACTGAACAGACACCACAGGAGGCTGACAACGTGAATTTTCTGGGGGCATATCCTAAACTGAACTATCTGAAGAGAAGTGGCGTAGCGCTGTCTTTGTTAAGTAAATGAATGAAGAAGGAGTATGTGCAATGGTGCCAGGGGAGGGCTGGCAGCCGTAGGCCTGGGGGGCAAGTCCAGTCAAGTGGCCCATTGAACCACCGAATCAGCTCACCATCCATGCCCACCCAATGGACCTAGCGGGATCCATGGTAGGGCCGGCCCTTGGCGCCCCCCTTTGCCTGCAGCTAGTTGGTGGCTGCGCCCCTGGGCCCTATTTCCTTCCTCCATAAGAAAAAAAAGTGTGAGCAGGCAGCAGCCATCAGCCATTTTAAATGTAAATTAGGGTGGCCTGGGGGGCAATTGCCACCCTACCCCCTGGGCCAGCCCTCCCCTGAATGGTGCAGAGGTAAAAAAAAGGTTTTAACCTCCCAAATAGTATATAAATATATAAAAAGGGATGGAAAATATGTAAAAAAAAAAATATATATATATATATATATATATATATATATATATGTGTACAAATATACAAGACTTGTATAAGAAACTGTATAAAAATCGTATGTCAAAATTAGACTGCTGCCCCCATCCAGAGAACACCTGAAGGTATCCTCATAAGATAAAGATATAAAAGAAGAGACAAGATGTCTCACGATAAAATGGAACAATCGTGCCCAAAATTAAGGGATTTTTTGGTGTGCGTAACTCCCCTTAAGTGAATAAGCCCCTTTTGGGGAATGCACCTATTTTGGTGTATATACCTGGTGTACCAATTTTATTCGTCCAGCGATCGAAAAATAATGTTTCTACTTTTAATTTGTTTGCTAATATTTAGAAACACTAAATGGTACTGTAAAAACTTGCGTTCGTCTGGTGTTCCAGTGAACCCGTCCAGTAGTGCTTATGTGTTTATATGTCACCAGGAGTGCGAGTGTTGGGAAATAGGAGGTGAGTGCACATGCACCCCACAGTGACTGCTCACTCACGTATTAATCTCTCGTTCCGAGGGTGTCCCCCGGTTCACCTTATCTTTTCTCTAGGCGATCCACATATAAAGACAAGAAAACTGTTGGTTTAGCCGTGATGAGTATCCAGGAAGTCAGGCAGGCTATTTCACTTCCCTGCGTTCCACCTCGTGTTTTTCTGATAGTGTGTACTGACACTCACTGGCTCCGCCTGTCCTAAACTGACAGTACATGAATAACCTCTATTTTTGCCCCTGGCCTGTTTTTCCTTAAAGTGAACCCTGCTGGGAGTTTGTAGTTTAACATTTTATGGTTGAGGGGTAGGGATTATCGTGTCTGGGGCAGCTCCGGAGGAGACAATAGCGCGGGCTGGCGGCTGTGCCACTTTTTTTTTTTTTTAACAGGAATGTTTTTATTTTCAATATATAGAGAAATACAATCCAGGTACACATTGACAGGTTTCATTGTTACATTGACAGAACCTGAAAATCAGCACTACATTACAGTATTACATGAAATCGGCACACCGGTCTTAGTGACAGATACCTCTTACCCAACCTCTTCTAGGACTTAACCCACTTACCCCATATTTTCTCAAACTTTTTTGGACATTTCCTATTCATATAGGTGAGTTTATAAAGCGGTAAAACTGCATCAATCAAAGCTTTCCATTGCTGGACAGTCGGGGGTCGGCCCCCCTCCATTTCAGTAATAGGGCCTTCGTGGCATAGAAGGCGGCATAAAATATAAACAGCTGAACGTGTTTGTTGTTCGTGACCACATCAGTAATCCCAAGCAGGAGCACCCCCGGATCAAGACCCACTGACACATTCCCCACCAGGTTGATGACCGCAGTGACCTCTACCCAGTACCTCTGGATCACAGGACAGGACCACACCACATGTATAAAAGTACCAGGTTCCCCAGAACACTTCGGGCATACATCCGAGTTAGCAGGATATATTCTCGCCATTCTCTGGGGTGTGAGGTATGCCCTGTGCAAGAAGTTAAGTTGGATATATCTGTCCCTAGCCAATATCATTAGGGGGATATATTGTTTGTATACCCTCGTCCCAGTCCTCCTCCCCCAGTCCCGGGATATCTGCCTGCCACTTTGCCAACAACTCCGACCCTCTGCTAGTATTCTTTGAGGCAATCCTAAGGTACAGTGAGGAGAGGATCCTGTCCACCGAAGCAGATATAAGGTAGCGCTCCACCCCAGTTGACTCTATGGTTATCCCTTCTGGGAATTGCGCCTTAGCTGGGTGTCTCAGCTGCAGAAATCTAAAAAGCATTTTGTTGGGCAATTGAAAGGATTCCTTGAGTTGATCGAAGGACAGCAGGGTCCCCTCAGGCATAATATGCCTCAGTACTTTGATTTCATATTTGGCCCATAGGGCCGGGTCAGGTATAGATAGGAAATGTTTGAGTCTAGGATTGCCCCACAGGGGGGTATAGGGTGACCATGTACCCGATGCGTTTAAGTGTTTGGTCATTTGTTCCCACACCTTGGCCGTCGTCCGCATGGGAGCCGTAATGTTTGAATAAGCTTTGGGGCCCCTAAACACCAAATCACTTAGTGCCAAGTATGACCCCAATATAGCTGCTTCAAGATTCACCGCTGGGTTAGACTGGCTTTGTGTGAACCACCATCTTACCATTACCGTAACCGCCGCCCAATAGTACTTATGAAAATTAGGTAATGCCAACCCTCCCAGGGAGAGAGGCAGCTTGAGTATATCCTTGGCCACCCCGGGGGGGGGGGGGGGGCCACAAACAAAAGCGTTTGATAATTTTGTCTAATATCGCAAAGAAGGTGACGGGAATAGGGACAGGGGTATTTCGAAAGACGTAGAGAATTTTAGGAAGGAACGTCATCTTGATGAGATTAATTCTACCCACCGGGGTGAGAGGCAGGGAGTTCCATGCCTGGCACTTTTCTATAAGCAGCTGCAGGACCGGGTAGACATTATCTGCAAGGTACTGACAGGCGTCCCTCTTTTATCACTATGCCAAGATATTTGAAGCTATGTGTTAGGGCTAATGGCATATCCGCCTCCAAATCCGGGGGGGGGGGGGGGGGG
>BLSH010186247.1:25190-46364 GCA_018402905.1 Glandirana rugosa
CCCCTCCCCTCAAGAGGAAACAGGAGGGACTTAGTCCAATTGATTTTAATGCCCGAGAAGGACCCATACCGGTCAATAAGTTGTAGGGCTGCCCTCAGTGAGGAGGATGCGTCTGCTAAGTACAGAACTGCGTCGTCCGCATAGAGGGAGATTTCTGTCAGAGGGCCTACCGCCACTCCCCGGACCGCTGCTGAGGATCTGATGAGAATGGCCAGTGGTTCCATCACCAGCGCGAACAGCGCCGGAGATAGGGGGCAGCCTTGCCTCGTGCCTCTACCAAGGCTGAAAGGCGGAGATAGCCTCGCGTTTTGTCCTGACCCGGGCCGTGGGGCTAGCATAGACCTGTCTTATCCATGAGATGTATCTGGGGCCAAACCCAAATCTCCTAAGGACCTGCCATAGGAACTCCCACTCTTCCCGAGTCAAAGGCCTTCTCAGCATCCAAGGAGGCCACCACTCCCCTCCCCGTCAGTATCCCAGGCATAAGATATATTTGTAAGTACTCGGCGTAGGTTGATGTTGGTGCCCTTCCCCGGCATGAAGCCAGTTTGGTCACCGTGCACCAATGAAAGTATAACTGAGTTGAGTCTATTAACCAGTATCTTTGTTAACACCTCGGCGTCTACATTCAGAAGCGAAATCGGGCGATAGGACCCACAGAGCTCTGGGTTTTTTCCAGGCTTTGGTACCACCACGAGTACCACCTCCGACATTGACTGGGGGATTATGACCTCTACATGCTGTTTATAAAATTCCACCGGAATTCCGTCCGGACCCAGGGTTTTGCCTGTTTGGAGGGAAGCCACCGCCTCCCTAACCTCATTTAGCGTCAAAGGGGCGTCCAGCCTAGTCCTATTTGCAGTAGTTGGCCACGGAAAGTCAATTTGGTCAAGGAAGTGATGTAGGCTTTCTGAGGTATAATCCGCCCTAGAGGTATAGAGGGTCCGGTAAAAATCCGCAAATTGTGTATTGATCACCACTGGGTCCGACTGCAGCACCCCATCACCATCTCTGATATTGGCTATGTGCGTGGTCCCTGCCCTCTCCCTAGATAACCAGGCAAGGAGTTTACCCATCCTCTCCCTCTGTTCAAATATCCTCTGGGACTGTGACAGTAATATCTTTCTACAGGAGGAGGCCCTCAGCACCGAGATCTCTTTATAGAGCGTCAACATATGCCCATAGACCTCTGTACTTTTTGTGGCCACATATTGCGACTCAAGTGTATGAACCCTGCTCTCTGCCTCCAAGAGTGCTGCCTCCGTGTCCCTCCTGACCTCTCTGATCATTGTCTGGTAATGCCTCCTGGCCGATGCCTTAAATGCGTCCCAGGTATTTTGAGGGGAAGCCTGTCCCTCCCTATTATGTTCCCAATATTCTGTTAATGCGACCTCTATCTTGGTGGACAGCCTATCATCCGTTACCCAGTACCCGTCTCCACAGGGGGGTCCCGCCCGAGTGTCCAACCTGAGGGTCAGCAACACCGGGGCGTGGTCAGAAATCCCCCTGGGGAGTAACCCAAGCTCCTGAACCCAGGGGAGAAGGGAGTCACTAGTGAGTACAAGGTCAATCCTGGAGAAAGAAGCATATGTGGCCGAGTGACAGGTGAATTGGGACTGCCCCGGGAACCTCCACCTCCAGACATCTGTTAGCCCATACATCCCTGCCCACTTCAGCAATGGGGAGTCTGTGGCCAAGTCACCGCCGGACTTGTCCACACTCGGATTAGGAGTCATATTAAAATCCCCCGCTAACACTATCTCTGCTGTCGGGTACTGGGCAAGAACGGGCATCAATTTGTCCAATAGCACCACGGTGGCCGGGGGTGGAATGTATATTCCCACCAGGGACAGTTCAAGCCTGTCAAATAGAGCATGCAGCACTACATAACTAGATCCAAATTGAGGTCCAGGAGAGTGAATTGAACAGATTTGTGGATCAGGATGCTGACCCCCCTGGAATAGGTAGAAAACGTAGCGTGGTAGTAGGATCCCACCCAGGATTTCCTGAGGGCCAGCACCCTGCTCCCAGTGAGATGCATCTCTTGCAGTATACAGACCCGGGGGGAATATTGCTTAATATAATTAAGCACAAGTGATCTCTTGATTTTGGAATTCAGTCCAATGGAAAGGGAAGCCATCATGAGATTCCTACAGATAAATAATGCCCCCCCTCCCCGGCAGTACTTTAGTAACACCATAAAAGAGAGGCAGTTCAACATCACATTCCTGTTCGTGTACACAGTAATCTTGGCATAAGAATATAACACTTTGTCTCACAAAAAATGTCAGCCGCCATACGGGGTGTGAACTTCAGTCCACCAGAGTGTACAGTTTACGTGCCGTAAGTCACTCCAAATTGAGTTGCAGCCATGTCTCCCTCAGCATCCTCCGTCTGGGAGGCCATGCTGATGCCTGCGGTGGGCGGGGTTATCACGCTGGCCTGAGCTGGGGAAGAAGGCCCTGTATTTGCTCGTGTCAATTGGGTGCAGTAATGGCCTTTACCTTTCCCTCTGGGCATACCGCTCGCCAGAAGGCAATTCCCCGCGGTTTGAGCCGGGTAATGGTCCTCTGGCTGCAGGGAAGCCGGTGGAAAATGAAGATGGGAGCGGGAGCTCTTTCACAGCACGTCCGCTCCGGTGGCCATCTTGGACACACCCCCGCTGTGCCACTTTAATATATATGCTGTCCCATATATTATTTGCTTAAAGGTTATTACATTATTAGGGCAAGGTTTGTTTTGCATTTTACAGTATGAAAATGTTATGCATGCTGGAAGGGCTATCTCCATCTTTATGGGGATTTATGTTTATGCAGTTGTTGATGGTTTCGCATTTCTACAGTTTTTGCTTTTACTCTGAGGTGCTGTGGAGGGTGAATGAAGGTCTTGTAGACACAGTACTGTTAGACCAACCCGGTTGGCTGTGACTGGGACAAGGTGTCTTGGCCGGTTCACCTCCCATCGCTCCCCACAGTGGTGGCTGCCTGATCACTATTGAGGGGGCATCCATAGTATCTCCCTTAGGTTTTACTTTGAGATATTATACCTTATACTTTTTGTGTGGATACTCTGATCTACACCTGGACCTCCTCGGTCTAGTAACTTTCTGTATCTACTCTTCTCTTTTCATTCTCTTTTGTGCTCTGTTTTTTCCTTTCCTTTCTCCTATCTATACCAAGGCTCATTAACCACTTACTGGAGCAACATACCCCAGTCTACCTGGGAGATACTTAATATAGTTGGGGGAAACGTTCTCTGCTACATATCTGCAAGATGGCATATTCTTTGCTAGGCAACCGTCCATTTGTGGTCTCCCATAATGTTAGGGGTCTAAATATCCCAGAAAAGCATGTCTCCTTACTGAGGGAGTTACATAAAATTTAAATCCTTTAGTGTTTTTTTTTTTAAGAGACCCACTTTAAAACTGGAGCGGTACAAAAACTTACAGATCGATATTTCACTAAGGCCCTCCACACGACCAATCCAGATTCTAAATCAAAAGGTGTAGCTATACTACTCCATAAGGATGCAAATATTGAAATTTCACAACATTTGGCAGATTCTTATTCCTTAGAGGGGACTGGGCAGGGATGCCAATTACTTTGGCCAATGTATATTTTCCAAATAAGGCACTGATTTCCTTCTGTATCAATATGGTGAATGAACTTAAAAGTTTTGCACAGGGGGAATTGTCCTGGGAGGGGACTTCAACATACCACTGAACCCCTTGCAGGATACTTCTTTTTTGTTTACAAACGATTTTATTGGAAGATAGAAAAAAAGGTAGTACATTGTCATATATAATATTCATCAGATCAAAAATGCAGTTATTTTGAATACAAAATCTTTACAGACATAGAGATCATAGTAAACATATACAGGCATAAATATATCATATGAAAGACTGTTAGCTTATCTTAACGTTCAGGACTGTGGGAGCTGCCAAAATTTCCATTTAGCTTGGAAAATATGTAAAGTATCGTTGATAGTGTGTAAAATACTTTCTGTGGTTTTCATTGACTCCATTCGGGTCATAACCTGGTTCCAGGGTAAATTCGGCGTTTGCCAATTACAGGCTATGGTCCACTGTATTGAGCCCATCAGAGAGTGAATTAGCTCCATGATTGGTAAAGGGATGTCTGGGATTGTGGAATATAGTAGACAAATCTGAGGCGTTAAGACCACTGTCTGATTAGTTAGTTCTTTGATTAGTGAGGCTACATTTACCCAGAAAGAGTTCAGCAGGGGGCAGTCCCAAAAGATATGTAAAAGGGAACCCAGGGAACCACAGCCTCTAAAACAATTAGGAGAGACCGTGGGATAGAAGGAGTGTAGTTTTTGTGGTGTTAAGTACCATCTGGTAAGGATTTTAATGGGGGTTTCTCTAAAGGCTGGTGTTCTATTTGCTCTACATAGATTTGAGATCAGAGTGTGCCAGTCCAAAATGGACACAGTCCGACCCAAATCAGATTCCCATTTTATCATGGGGTTGGTTTTGGTGGATATGTTAATACTATTTAGATGTAGATAAATGGTGGAAATTAGACCTTTCCCCTTAGGGGATTTGATACATACTAATTTTGAAAGCGGAAGTGGTATGAGAAGTATGTAAAGGATAATGTGATTGATAAAAAATTTTAATTAAGATGCAATTCTCATTCTGAGAATCTGGGAAATTATATTTCTTTTTAAGACTTTCAAACGGTATAAAAAGGTTGTTTTTCATTATATTATATAAATATTAGATTGTTGGCGATCCAAGGTTCAAAATCTAAATTCCTATTAAAGGCTGATGTGAAGCTGGGATCTCCTAAAAATAGGCTAGAGGGGGATTAGGGGATGAAAGCTTGTAGGTGGAGTTGTTGCGGTGCCAGAATAGAAGTAATTGAGATACTATGGTGTTTCTGGGGCGAATATGTTTGCATAAGTTTTGATTTGACCAAATAATACCTTGGAGGTGATAAGGCATAATAGCGGTAGATTCAAAAAGTAGCCAAGGGATGTTTGGATCAGTAGAGAACCACTGTGTTATATGTGATAATCTAGAGGCTGCATAATAATGCCAGAGGTGTGGAAGGCCCAAACCTCCCTCTTTTTGCGGGCGGTAAAGTAGATCATTGCTATATTTGGGTCTTTTGTTGGACCAGAGGAATTTATTGATGCACCTCTGCAGGGACTCTATTTTATATCTTGGTATATTTATCTGTAAGGCCCGAAACAGAAAAAGAAGCTTTGGAAGGATACTCATTTTTATTGCACAGATTCTACCCAGAAGTGAGATACGATACGTAGACCAAATATTCAGGAGATTTTCAATTTTTGTAAAGAGACCTGGAAAATTGTTATGGAATAGGGCATTAAAATCAGGAGATATCATAACTCCCAGATATCTTAGCGGGGTAGTGCACCATGAGAAAGAGAAATTTAATTTGATGGTTGCAGCTATATCACTGGGGATATTAATTGGAATGATAGAACATTTTGAGTGATTAATCCCGAGGCCCGAAATATCTTTAAATATCTTAAGTTTGGAGATCAAAGTGGGTATGGACATAAGTGGGTTTTAGAGAAAAACAATAGCGTCATCAGCATATAAACTAATCTTGTACTCAAAAGGACCTTTGACGTAGCCAGAGATATTTGTGTTGTTTCTGATAGAACATGCTAGGGGTTCAAGTGCCAGGGCAAATAATAAAGGGGAAAGAGGGCATCCCTGTCTCGTACCTCTATTAAGTGAAAAAAATTGAGAGTTACTACCGGGGATTCTAATTCTTGTTTGGGGACAGTGATAGAGGGCTTTAAAGCCATGGATAAAGGTTCCAGAGAAGCCAAATTTATTTAGGATTAGGTCCAGATATTCCCAGCTCACGCTGTCAAAGGCCTTGTCAATATCCAGGCTCAATAGACAAACTTGGTGAGAAGAACGACAGGCATCTTGAATGATGTTATTGACCAGTCTGATGTTATCAGTGAGGTGTCTATCCCTAATGAACCCCGACTGGTCAATATGAACTAAGGATGGGATTATGGTGGCCAATCTATCAGATAATAGGCGACCAAAAATTTTAAGGTCATTAAGGACCGATAAGAGTCTAAAGTTTTGTGGGAGCGTATGATCTTTATGGGGTTTGGGTAACAGGGACATATTAGCTAGGGTCATTTCTGGAGGAAAATGGTTGCCTTTAAGAATAAAATTAAATAGTTTAGTTAATTGAGGGGCAAGTAGTGAGGTGAATTTCTTATAATAAGATGTTGAGAATCCATCAAGACCTGGATCAGTAGAAGATTTAAGAGATTTGATAATGTTTAGAATTTCATTGTCTGAGCATGGTTTATTTAGGGAGTCAGTTTGATGGCTATTGAGGGTTGGAAGATGGATGTCATTGAGCCAATCAAAAGCTGATGGGGTGGGGGATGGGTGAGGATTCGATAATAGTTTTTTGTAGAAGTCCAAGAAAATCTCCTGAACTTTGTTCGGATGTGAGACCACATTACCATTAGCATCCCGTAATTTATATACGTGTGGGGGTTTGGTGAATTGATTCAATTTCCTAGCAAACATGGTAGATATATTATTACCATGTAAGAGAAATTTAGCCCTGGAAAATCTAAAGAATTTCTCTGTATCTTTAGAGAGTAAAGAATCCAGGGCATGACGTTTAGTGTTAGTTGCAAAATGGGCGGAGATGGGGAGGAGCTGATTTTATTATAGAGCATATGTAGTTCTCTGGAAAGAGAGTTAATCTCAGCGATCTTTGCCTTGTTTTTGGTAGAGGCTATCTTGATCAATTGACCTCTCAGTACCGCCGTGTGAGCAGCCCAGAGAGTCGAGGGGGAGATGTCGTCGGTGTCATTGTATGTGAAGTATTCTCCAATGTTATTAGATATTTGTTGATTGATGATAGGATCTGTAAGTAAAGAGTCATTTAATCTCCAGGAGTGGGGAGAAGAAGGAAAGCCTATATAGGAAGTATCAAAGGACACTATATGGTGATCTGACCAGGGGCAAGGAACAATTTCAGCTTTATGTGAGTTAGCTAATATTATTGGAGTTGTGAAGATGTAGTCTAAACGAGCGAAGCTGTTGTGAGGATAAGAGAAATGAGTGTATTCTTTAATACCTATATTGTGTGATCTCCATGTGTCAATTAATTGGAGCGAGTTCAGAGATTTGTGTAGTGACTTGGAGAATGCTCTGGAGTTAGGGGAAGGAGAATTCATATCTAAGGAGTGATGTGCTACTAGGTTGAAGTCACCTCCGATAATTAGATGTGGGGAGATATATTTATCCAGGGAATTAAAGAAACTATTAAAGAAGGTGGAGTGGGCCTCGTTTGGAGCATAAACAGATGCAATGGTTACATTATGACCACCGATTCTGCCCTGCAATATAATGAAACGGCTCTCTGGATCCTTATATATGTGTATAGTTTCAAAAACAAGAGAGTTTCTAATAAAAATCGCTGTACCTCTGGTTTTGTTATGAAATGTGGTAAAAAAGAGCTGTTGGTATTTTTTGTCGAAAAATTTAGGGTGGTTGTTAGCATCAAAATGTGTCTCCTGGAGAAGGATAATGTCCGCTTTCATTCTCTTGTAGTGTCTGAAAGCTTTATTACGTTTATGTGGGGAATTAAATCCTTGCACATTGTGCGAAATTATTTTAATGCCCATGAATAAGTGGAGAAGTGTATGCTGATGAAAGAGTATATATTGAGTGGAGTAGTCTTTGAGTGAAAAACTGTTTAATGTATAGTAAGGCATATAAAAACAGTGTCTGATCCCATAGTCTATCTGGATGTACACATCTGACAATGCAATAACAAAAAGTCTTATATATCTATAAGAGAGTACTAATCTTCCAAAAAAAAGAGGGAGAACCAAATAAAAGATCAGGTAAATGATTTGTATATATCTGAGGAAGTGATGTATATGAAAAAAGGGAGAAAAAAGAAAAAAGAAAATGTTTTCTTCCCCCCTCCCTTAAAATAAGAAAGGGTGAGATTAATTGAATATGTTTCCTGTGACTTTAGGAAATAATGTTACGAGGCTGCTGTCTATTTCGTTTGTAGTCATTCCTAGATGAGGGTGTTGACCATATGGGTGAAGGTCTCGGGAAGGTTTGAAGATGGAGAGAAGGCTCAGGTTCAAGCAGGCCTAGTTTGATGAGGAGATCCTTTCCTTCAGCCATATTATATACTGTATATATTGTCCCATTGTGGGGGACTGTGAGCTTAAATGGGAAACCCCATCTATACCTAATCCTGGCACTCTGAAGAACCAAGGTGATCTCTTTCATATTTCTTCTGCACTCCAGGGTGGCTTGAGAAATATCAGGAAAGATCTGCAACTTGGCTCCATCCAATATAATATTTGAGTTGGATCTGGAAGCTCTGAGGATTTCCTCTTTAATAAGAAAGTCCTTGAAGCACATGATTATGTCGCGAGGCGGTTTATCTGATGGAGGTTTAGGGCGTAATGCCCTGTGCATTCTGTCACACATAAATGCAGAATCTGGTTTATCTGGGACCAGGGAATGAAACAGTTTCATCATAGAAGGGGTTAAATCAGTGACCGGTTCTGGGACGCCACGCACTCTGAGATTGCACCTGCGATTGCGATTTTCTAAGTCCTCCACTTGTGCATGAATCTGCGACAAATTGTCTGCTAAGGTTTCGTAATCTTTCCTCAAATTGTTGTGGGCTAGGGTCAGCTCATCATGCTAAGTCTCTAGGCGATCGGTGTGGATGCCAAGGGATGCGATTTCTTGTGAAACGCATGTGTGGATTTGCTAATCTCAGTATTTTACTGGCGATTCTTTCATACATGACAGCTAAACTGTCTTCCAGATCTGCTTTAGTGAGAGATGTAGGGGGTGAGGATGAATACTCACGGTCCTCTGTTAAAATCAAGGAAGGCTGACAGTCTTGTGAGTTGCATGTGGCAGAGGAGCCGGCGCCATCTTGAGCCATCTTCAGCTTCTCAGCAGAGAAGATAGGTCGTTAAGTTGCCCTGAGAGCGGCGATTTGAAGATTTCCTCCTTCCAGGCATGCACGGGTGTGTTTGCCAGGGGGTGATGTGCTTCAGATGTGGATAGTCAAGCTTATAGCCCCAGGATAGCCGCTATATGTGTCCGCTGCGCCGAAGCTACATGAGGACACGTCCGGACCGCTCCGCGCCACGCATGCGCCCTGTCTTGCAGGATACTTCTGATGGCTCCTCATGCATACCATATAAACAACTCCGCAAAATCAAGCAGTTACTGACATCACTTGCTCTGGTGGACTCCTGGAGAACGGTGAACCCCAATGGCAGGGATTATACGTATTTCTCACCTCTGAGAAACAAATATATGAGGATAGATTATATCTTTATCTCCCAAAGGGACTTCCCATTATTGAAACAGGCCAGTATTGGCATCCAGTCCTTCTTGGACCATGCACCCATTGCATTAACTTTAAAATCTCCCACTCAACATAGTAAACAGTGCTCTTGGAGACTGAACCCCTCCTTGCTGACTGACTTCGAAAGTCAATCAAAAATCTCAACAACCATTCAAAATTATTTTAGGGAGAATTCATCGGACGAACTTACACCTATGACAATTTGGGCAGCGCAAAAGTGTGGTCAGGGGTGAACTGATTAGAATGGAAGCCAGGAAGAAGAGGGAAGCAGGAAAAGCACTAAAGGAACTCATAAATAGAATAAATGCCTTGGAAGCCACCCACAAGCAAAAATTGGCTAAAGATTCAGCAATAGCGTTATTGGAGCTGAGGAAACAGTTGCAGACACATCTACATCTTAAAGCACAAAGAATCCTCCTTTCTAAAAAAAAAAAAGGTCTCGTTTATGAACACGGTAACAAAACTGGGAAATACTTGCCTAGAGCACTGAAAGAAACCCAATTATCCAATAATATCCCAGCATTTAAAACTAAAAGGGTCCATAACAAGGGAATCAGAGAAAATAGCGAAGGAGTTTCATGCCTACTATACGGCGTTATATAACCTTCCTCCCTGTCATCAGCCAGTGGATTTAGTGGGCACACACTCCTAAGCCATTAACCAATTTTTGACTGACAGTGGACTTCCGGTTTTGGAGGACGCAGACCTCGAACGACTGGAAAAGCCAATTTCTGAGGATGAACTGACTCGAGCTATTAAATCATTTAGGACCGGGAAGAGCCCGGGCCCTGGCGGATTCACGGCTAGAGTTGAGCGGACACCTGGATGTTCGGGTTTGGCGGGCCCGGATGAACTTCGCAAAAAAGTTTGGGTTCGGTACCGAACTTGACCCCGGACCCCGAACCCCATTGAAGTCAATGGGGACCCGAACTTTTGGACACAAAAATGGCTGTAAAGTCCTGGCAAGTGCTAGAGGGCTGCAAAAGGAAGTAAAATGGGGGTAAGAGTAGGACAATTGCCCTAGAAAAAAATGGGGATAGGGAAAATAACTTAAAATCAAATAAAAATAAAAATGGGAAGGGGGTGGATGTGGAGTAGGGGCCTAGAGGTTGACTAGACCGTGGCAGTGTAGGTGGAAGTGGCGGTGGTGGAGGAGGTGGTGGTAGCCACCACTTTTTTTTTTATTTATTTTTTTTTCTAATTGGGGTAGCCCCCAAAATATTGAGGCATATTCAAAAAAACAAGTATACCAATGGCTGTGTGAGGCCGGTCTAAATGTCTATTCTGCACAAGGTACAGACAAGTCTTGTGGGATCCATGCCTGGTTCATTTTAATAAATGTTAGCTTGCCCACGGCTGTGGACAGGCGGCTGCGCTTGTCTGTGATAACGCCCGCTGCCGTGCTAAACACACGTTCAGACAATACACTGGCTGCAGGGCAGGCCAGCACCTCCAAGGCATAAAGGGCAAGCTCAGGCCATGTGCCCAATTTGGAGACCCAGAAGTTGAATGGGGCAGACCCATCAGTCAGTACGTGTAGGCATGTGCACACATACTGTTCCACCATGTTGCTGAAATGCTGCCTCCTGCTAAGACCTTGCCTATCAGCTGGTGGTGCTGTTTGTTGTGGTGGGCTGCTGACAAAGCTTTGCCACATTTCAGCCATGCTAACCCTGCCTTCTGAGGTACTGGCGGTGCCACAGCTGCATTGGCGACATCTTCCTCCTCCTCCTCTGCCTTCGCCTTGTGCTTCCACTGAGCCCCCGGTGTCATTTGGGAATGCCCTCAGCAGCGCGTCTACCAGTGTGCGCTTGTAGTCGCGCATCTTCCTCTCACGCTCCAGTGAGGGAATTAAGGATGGCACGTTGTCCTTGTAATGGGGATCCAGCAGGGTGGCCACCCAGTAATCGGCACAAGTTACAATGTGGGCAACTTGGCTGTCATTGCGCAGGCACTGCAGCATGTAGTCAGCCATGTGTGCCAGGCTGCCCAGAGGCAAAGACAAGCTGTCTTCTGTGGGAGGTGTATCATCTGTGTCTTCCGTATCCCCCCAGCCACGCTGCGTTGGGTGCCACCCTGCTGCAGTTCTTCCTCCTCATGATCTTCCTCATCCTCCAGAACTGTGCCCTGGCTTGAATATTTTTTACCTGGCCTATGCTGGTGCAGGAACCCACCCTCCGAGCCACTTGTGAATGACTGGCCTGATAACCGTAGAAATGACTTCTCTTCCTCTTCCTCCTCCTCCTCATCCTGTGCCACATCCTCTTCCATCATCGCCCAAAGTGTTTTTTCAAGGAGACCTAGAAGTGGGATGGTAACGCTGAGAACAGCGTCATCCGCACTGGCCATGTTGGTGGAGTACTCGAAACGCCACAATACGGTACACAGGTCTCGCATGGGGGCCCACTCGGTGGTGAAGTGGTGCTGTTCTGCAGAGCCACTGACCCATGCGTGCTGCAGCTGAAACTCCACTATTGCCTGCTGCTGCTCGCACAGTCTCTCCAGCATGTGCAAGGTGGAGTTCCATCTTGTGGGCACGTCGCATAGGAGGAGGTGAGTGGGAAGGCCGAAGTTCCGCTGCAGCGCAGACAGGCGAGCGGCAGCAGGGTGAGAACGCCGAAAGTGCGCACAGACGGCCTGCACTTTCTGCAGCAGCTCTGACATATCCAGGTAGTTTTTTAGAAATTTCTCTACCACTAAATTCAGCACATGTGCCAGGCAAGGGATGTGCGTCAAACCGGCCTGGCCACCACCAGACCGGGCTTGAAGCTCAGTGGCAACAACCACTCATCGGTCTGTTCAATGCCCGTCCACAGCTCCTGCGCAGTGTGGGGTTTATGCCCCCAAACATATCAGTTTTAAAACAGCCTGCTTTCGTTTCCCCCTGGATGTGCTGAAGTTGGTGGTGAAGGTGTTACGCTGATGAGGATGAGCGCAGTAGGAGGAGGAGGCAACAGGAGGCAAAGACAAATGCCCTGCAATCCTCGGTGGCAGACAGACATGCGCCAAATGGCTAGCCGCCTCAGGCCCACCCGCCACTACATTTTCCCAGTGTGTAGTTAGCGAGATATAGCGTCCCTGCCCGTGCTTATGTGGACCTTGCCACAGATGGCGTTGCGCAGTGCACACTTGATCTTGTCCCCAACTTGTTTGTGCAGGGAAGGGATGGCTCGCCTGGAAAAGTAGTGGCGGCTGGGAACCACATACTGTGGGACAGCCACCGCCAACAGGTTTTTAAAACTGTCCGTGTCCACCAGACGTAATGCCAGCATTTCAAAGGCCAGTAATTTTGAAATGCTAAGGGGGTACTTCCTCTTTCTCTCCAGTGTTTGGGAGATGGAGAGCTGTAAGCTTCCATGGGACCATTTGGAAATGCTTTGGGACAGTGGCGGACATGGTGGAGTTGCTGTCACATGCTGTTTGCTGGGTGGCAGGTAACACTGTCACTGTAGAGGTGGAGGAAGAGGCCGAGGCGGCAGCAGCAGAAGAGGAAGCAGGAGGAGGTCGAGACCTTTCTTGGATTTTGAGGTAAATATTCCAATGCAGCTTGTGCCTTTTGAATTTAGATGCCTGATCATGCAGGTTGTGCTCAGGTTTAGAACGTTTATGCTTTGCCTCAGGCTATCATTGCACAGTGTGCAAACTACTCGTGTCTTGTCGTCAGCACATTGTCTGAAGAACTGCCACGCGGGGGAACGCCTTTGAGCTGCCTATGGTGTGCAAGGTCCCTGACTGTGGTGGGTAGTAGCAGGCCTACTATCTAGGGGACGGTCACTCCGCTTTTGCAACCTGCTTCCTCTTTTGTTGTGCTGGTGCCTCTGTGCGACCACCACCTCTTCCTCCAAACTGCACATGTCACTTGCATGATCCTCATTCCATGTGGGGTCTAGGACCTCATCATCATCCTCCACATCATCTTCCACCCAAACTTCACCACTGCCCTCCTTGTCAGTCTGCACACTGAGGAAAGCTGCAGCAGTTGGCACCTGTGTTTTATCATCATCAGAGATGTGCTGCGCTGGTGTTTCCATGTCCTCATCCTGCAACAGAAGTGGTTGGGCATCGGTGCACTCAATGTCTTCCCCTTCTGGGGCAGGGTTATGTGGCTGGCCCACGGAAAGCACACCAGGAGAGTCATCAAAAAGCATAAGAGTCTGTTGCATGACTTGAGGCTCAGACTGCTTGGCTAATTTACAAGGGGCTGAGGTGAAAGACAGATGGCCATGGGGTTCAGGTGCCAACTCTGAGCTTTCAGCAAGGGACCGGGAGGGAGACAATGTGAAGGAACTGGAGGCATTGTCAGCCACCCAATCTACTATCGCCTGTACTTGTTTTGGCCTCACCATTCATTGAGCTGCATTTGGGCCTACCATATAACTTTTAAGGTTCTGTCGGCTACTCACACCTGAGGAAGGTGTTTCACTTGTGCGTGTAGCTGGCACAGATCGACCACGTCCTCTCCTTCCAACAGGAGCTTCACCAACACCAGCAGCACCATGACCACATCCCTTATTTGACGCTCTCCTCGTTCTGCCCGCAAATGTACTATGTAGCACTATTTTTTTTAAGTATTTATTAATACAAAAAAAAATTCTTCTTCTACCGGAGCAGCAGGAACCTCTCCCTATAGAACTAGGAGATGATTTTAGAACAACAATCTGTCCCTTACAGCACCAGCAGGAAGCTCTCCCTTTAGAACTAGAAGATGATTATATAACAATCATCTGTCCCTTACAGGAGCAGCAGGGACCTCTCCCTATAGAACTAGGAGATGATTTTAGAACAATAATCTGTCCCTTACAGCACCAGCAGGAACCTCTCCCTTTAGAACTAGGAGATGATTATATAACAATCATCTGTCCCTTAGAGGAGCAGCAGGAACCTCTCCCTATAGAACTAGGAGATGATTTTAGAACAATAATCTGTCCCTTACAGCAACAACCTGACCCTATAGGCGTAGGCGATGATTTTAGAACAATAATCTGTCCCTTGCAGCAACAGCAGGAACCTGACCCTATAGAACTAGGAGATGATTTTAGAAAAATATCTGTCCCTCAAAGCAGTAGACTCTACCTAGTCCAGAATCAGATCATTCTGTAATGCAGGATGAGATCAGCAATCTGTCCCTCAAAGCAGTAGTAGTAATAATCTCTACCTAGTCCCGAATCAGATCATTCTGTAATGCAGGATGAGATCAGCAATCTGTCCCTCAAAGCAGTAGTAGTAATAATCTCTACCTAGTCCAGAATCAGATCGTTCTGTAATGCAGGATGAGATGTTCTTATATCTGCAATCTGTCCCTCACAGCGACGGCAGCATCCTCTCCCTAAACTAGCCCGAGAGCATGTGACATGCAGCACTACGTGACTCCAGCTTATGCAGAGGCTGGGTCACATGATGCGCTGGCCAATCACAGCCATGCCATTAGTAGGCATGGCTGTGATGGCTTCTAAGGGCAAACCAGTGAAATGATTGATTGGCTGCCCTGCAGCTATTCAACAGGCGAGATCAAATACCCGAACCCAGAACCCGAACCCAAACTTTTTTCAAATGTTCGGGTACGGGTCACGGACACTCCAAAGGTCGGTACGGACCCGAACTTTACAGTTCCGGTTCGCTCAACTCTATTCACGGCTCATTATGCTAAAACCTTCACTGGACTACTGGTGCCACACTTGTTAAAAGCCATCAACTCAATTAAAGATAAGTACACCCCAGACAAATTCCTAAAAGCACATCTAATCTATTCACAAACCTAATAAGGACCCCTTATTATGCTCCAATTACAGGCCCATATCACTGCTAAACCTAGACCTAAAACTTTTTACAAAAATTTTAGCGAACAGGATATGACCCTTCTTGTCTCAATTGATAGGGTTGGAACAGGCTGGCTTTATGCCAGGTAGGGAGGCCAGGGTTGATGTTAAGGTGCTAAATCTCATCCACGGGGCACGGTTGGGGGGGCTTTGAGGGCATGGTGCTTTCGACCAATGCAGAGAAGGCCTTCGACCGTGTCTCCTGGGATTTTTTGCAAGCAACCTGTGAGCACATAGGGTTACGATCTTGGATGATGGGTTGGATTTCGGCATTATACAATAATCCAACAGCAAATATAAAAGTGAATGGTTTGCTCTCAGACTCAGTGGTGATTCGTAATGGCACCAGGCAAGAGTGCCCCCCTCTCACCACTACTTTTTATCCTTACATTAGAACCACTGATCCGAAAGATAAATAAAACACCCTCGATACATGGCTTCTCAGTAGGGGGAGGACATATAAGATTGCAGCGTACGCTGACGATCTCCCTTTCTTCATTACGCAACCCCACATTACCCTGCCAAACATATCCAAATTGAGAAAAGATTTTGCGTATTTGTCAAACTTTAACGTTAACTATAATAAAGCGGAAGCCCTGATCGTGTCATTATCCCCAGACAAGATCTTAAGATCACTCAAGAAAACTGATTTTAAATGGGAGGAAAAGGCCATAACTTATTTAGGAATCAAACTGACCCCGAACTTAGACTCCATATATGCCTATGACGTTAAGGATTTTGTATGTCTTTCAAACACTACCAATTGCTTTACCCAATAGCTTTTTTATAACGCTGAACGCAATCTTTAGGAGGTTTCTATGGGCTTCGCGGAAGCCTAGAATTAATTTACAAGCACTCACCAAAGCTAAACACTTGGGAGGTATTGGTTTCCCACATTTTGGTAACTATTATCTGGCTACACAATTGACACGTGTTGTGGATTGGCACTGTCATGCTGAAAACAAGGATTGGGTAAGGTTAGAAAACTTTGTAGAACCTACGCCAGTGAAATATCTGCCCTGGATCTCCTGGGAGGATTGCCCCAAGAATTTGAAGGACCACCCTGTGATTGGGGCCACCCTTGCGACAATTCAAAAGATTGTGAAACAGATTTGACATCCAACCAAAGCCCCCTGACTCCACTGAACCTTAACCCTGGATTCCTTCCAGGGCTGATGGCCCATCGACAATGGGGAGGGACAGAAGATAAGCTGCTACTGGCAATGCATTGCTTCAAAGATGGCAAGCTAAAATCGCTGGCAGAAATGAACGCAGATAGGACACAATATATTTTTACAAATTGGGAATACTGTCAGTTAGCTAGCTTCGTCACGGAGGCTAAACGGCGTCACAAGTTTTCCAGAACGCTAACACAACTGGAAGAGATTTGTGTGCAGGGTCTGGCAATTGAGGGCCCTGCATCCCTTATGTACAGTTGGCTACAAAATGCTGATAGAGATAAGGTAGAAGAGAATAAACATAAAAAAACTATGGGAAATGGCCCTCCGCACGACATTTAGCAAAGAACAATGGCTTCAAGCCTTTGTATTTACTCACAAATGCTCAATTAGCTCAAGACATCAAGAAGCCTCTTATAAGCTCCTATCGAATTGGTATTATACCGTGGACAGGCTCCATAAATGGTTCTCTTTGGTACCAAATACCTGCTGGAGATGTGGGGTAGAGACAGGTACATTGTACCACATATGGTGGGAGTGCATACTGATAAAGCCCTTTTGGCATAAGGTATGCGACATAAAAGAATTACTTTAACCTCAATCCAAATTTCCCCGGAGTGTTGTCTGCTACACATCTCTAATGGGCTCATGAAAAGGTACAAGAAATCCCTGGTCAGATTCTTGCTCACAGTAGTGAAGGTACTAATCCCCAAATACTGGAAGACGACACAAGTTCCCTCCATTAAAGAGTGGCTCCATAGTATAAAGGAAAATTATAATTTGGAAGAAACTAGAGCCATTGCTCATGGTTGAATTGAGAGATTCAATAAACTATGGCGGGTATAGGTGGTGCTTAGATACTCGGTTGACAACGACTTCGCACTATTGGTTGATGGTTCAGAGTTAGTTAATACTGACTCTTTGATCTATGAACTTACACTTGGTATATGAGACTTAATCTTTCCTACCTGCCTTTTCCTTTCCCTTTCCTTTCCTTTCTTTTCTTGGCTTTTATGTTCTTATTAAAAATTAAAGGTTGCAAAGGTTCACTTCCCACAGATACAAGGAGTGTCAGGCCCTGGATGACTTGGCTCCTGTATAGGGTTTTCTGAGCGGGCCGTAGTGGTCCTGCAATGTATCCCCTTAGTTGAGGGAATGTGAATACTCACTTGGAATTTATTAATTTAACTGTATGTTTGAATCTTGGATTTGTCTCAAACGAGATATAATGTTTTAAGTGAGAGTGTTACGCTGGCTAATCTCGATTATGGTTGATATATAGTTCATACAATATGCTGAATACTTGCCAAGACAGAGTAACGTGTGATATGAAAATTCTATTGATTGTTGTATATCTTTGTAAACTTTCAATAAAAATTGTTGTTGAAAAAAAAAAAATTGCCTAATAGCCTAAAGTAGTGTGCATGGACACATAGGATAACACGATGTAGCTTCTAGGAGCAAACACTAGTGTGCATAGAGCATTAGAGCAACTGAGGGAGGAATTTGATTCAAGATGTAATCTTAAATGAAATCTGCCTCTCTGCTCCTTTTTAGCATTACTTTGATGTACTACAAAATTAATACTTTTCTCTGTAAAATGTTTTACTGGACATTGAAATGTTCCCATCTGTTTGAAAGCTCTACATTTTAAACCTATTACAACTATTAAAAGAAAACAAATCTTTTACAAATCACACATTTCACAATCTCTGTGCATTGTATTACTGAGTGTTATGTTAAGGCAGCCCACATATCTCCTATTCACTTCTGTGAAGTTCACCTCAGACTTTACCTTGGTAGATTTTGATCACTTTAGCTGAACTCTGGTTAAATCAAATTTAGCTAATTCACTCATCACTGTTGTGCCATATCAATGTACATTTACAATGTAGCAGAAATTCCCTTTTTAAATGTGTCTTTTGTAAATGTCTTCTCAGTAGGGTGATTTCAAAGCGCATGATTTGTGTAGTGTTCATCTTTACTCCCCAATCAGAACTGCTTCCCATTTACCTTACTCGATGATAACAATGCCTATACAGTTCATGTTGGAATAAAAAAAATAATATATATATATATATATATATATATATATATATATATATATATATGTATTAACACACCATAGGCACTGATGTGTCTAACTCAAATGTCTGATCTGAGATTTTACAAGCAAAAAATAGCTTGATTCTGCCAAAAACATATTTATGCCTGAAGCCACTACTTATTCTGGTTTAGTAGCTTACCTGGGCTTAAACCATTTCAAAAACCTGCAATAGATATTAAAACGAGTAACATATCTAAGAAGGCAACATTTTTATCGATAAGCCAACCTGTTTTTGTATGTTATAGACCTCATCAATAACCTTCAAGCTGCGCCACTCCACTAGCCTTTATACTGTCATCTCAGTCAGCCAAGGGACACCACTGGCTGTGACAATAATACATATTACAGGAAAAAAATACAAACACAATACACGTGCATGCCTGCCCATTGAAGTCTATGACATGCAAAACGCTGCTTTTTGCATGGAAAAAAAAGTCCCCGACCCTTTCCAAAAATGTAGAGGCACAAAAAAGCATTGATGTGAACATGTTCCATAGGAACTAATGTTAAAAAAAATTCCCTGCATCTCTGCAAACTGCATCAAAAAACACACTGGTTCACCACCCCTATAATTCTCGCCAATTCATCCAATGCTAATATATGCCCCTGCCCTTGGTCTGACCACCAAATTGTCACTTTTAACACCTCAGGCATCGGTCTGCATCACACACCACATAACTGGAGAATTAATGATTCTCTCTTATCTGACCCACTAATTCTACAACAAGTTCAGAAACATATAAAGGAATATTTTGATACCAACAACACTCCAGACATTCTTCCATCCACCCTATGGACAGCCCATAAAGCTGTGATTAGAGGCACTCTTATAGACATCGCTTCAAGAAAAAATAAGGCTAAAATGTCAGATATCAAAACCCTAACAAGGGAATTAAACCAATTGTACAACAACCCACAACACCTCCATTCACCGACAATTATAAACCAAATCAGAAATAAAAGACTATCTCTGGACACACTCCTCTCCCAGGAGTCGGAAAAACAAATTTGATTCTCCAAATCTAAGCTTCTTCTAAACAGCAACACCACCTCTAAGATTTTCGCTAGAAAACTAAATCAATCCACAAAACCTCCTCACGTCTATAAACTGAGAGATAGTGATGGTAACACTGTTTCTCACCCCAACAAAGTACAACAAATTTTTCTAAAATTTTATAAGAAACTTCTCTCCAACGCGCACACAACCTCCCCCAATATTATCACTAGCTGGCTTGATTCTCTAAATATTCCCTCCTTATCATCACAACAAGCAGACCTTCTTAATTCTCCTTGCACAGTAGAAGAAATTCAAAACATAATTAAATCACTAAAATCCTCCACGGCCCCCGGCCCTGACGGTTATTCCTCCATCTACTACAAAAAATTCATTGACATTCTATCTCCTGATTTATGCACCCTTTTTAATCACATACTTAAAGGTAACTTCTTCCCTGATGAGATGCTCCTAGCGAACATGTCCCTTCTCCCCAAACCAGAAAAAGATCATTCCCTTCCTCAAAATTATAGTCCCATATCCGTCTTAGACAATGATCTTAAAAATTTCGGCCGTCTCTTAGCAGACAGACTAGCCAAAGTAATCAATTCTTTAATACATCCGGACCAAACTGGGTTTATGCCCCACCGCCATATTACGGATAATATTAGACTAGTAATAAACATAATTCAAGACTCTAACTATAACTCCCGCCCTGTTAGCCTTCTAAAGTCTGGATATTAACAAGGCTTTTGATAGCGTAGGTTGGTCTTACCTAGATCTCACACTTAAAAAATTTGGTATTAATGACTCCTTTTTCCATGGATTTAAAGCTTTATATCATCTCCCCCAAACGAGGATCAAAATTCCAGGCGCTAATTCAGAATTTTTCCCACTATATCGTGGTACAAGACAGGGTTGCCCCCTATCTCCCTTATTATTCGCCCTAGCATTAGAACCTCTTGCGATACATATAAGAGACAACAATTATATTAAAGGATATAAAAAAATGCCATACACTATTCGAACAGCACTAAGCGGCGCTAGAGTCATATATGTGAGGTATATGATTGAAAATGATGCAAACATAAAGTCCCAATAGAGTTATAGAAAGTGCTCGTGAAGAGATGAACCACTCCAATACGTCCCACATCCACTACGCAGTAGAGCCCAGGTATGTTTCAGAGGGTTAACTTATCTTCTATTCCACCTAGTGATAGCATGCAGGTGTGCAGATAATAAGGGTGGACCCTTACCAGACGGTGTGGCTAGGCACTCATCATGCTCTAGCTAAACCCGCTTTTGTGCTACTTTGCACTAAGTCCTTGGATAACTTCTCTTGGGATTCAGAATGGTCACAGATCATAAAGGGAGTAAAAAAACTCGCATAGCATAATATCTTTGGTGACTTTTATTGTCCAAGTAAAACTTCTCATAAAAACACACGCTGTATATAACATGAACTTAAAAACCTATGCTTCTCATATTGCACTCACTACTGGTTTAACTACTCTTACCAGATAGTGGATGATAGAGCGCTGTATTTGTCCTTCAGTGACGGGTGCCGGCCCTCCACGGTCCTCGGTCCCTCGTCCCGGACTTGGCGTGCCTTGCAGTCCTCCAAACTTCTCCGGCCAGCGGAGAGCGGAAGGATGCGTGGCTTCCCTCAGTGAGTGTG
>BLSH010186247.1:70317-94056 GCA_018402905.1 Glandirana rugosa
GCTTCTTTTTTTTTTCAGTTGGGGCGGGTGGATGTCCACCGCGGCCATGTAACTGAAAGAAAAAAAAAAAAGAAAAGCAATGTACCGGCGCCACCTGTAGGTGGGCGGGGTTGACTTTTTTTTTTCTTCGTCTTTTGCCGGCGGGGAGGCGGCGCCCCAGCGCCCCTCCCACACCAGCCGCCGCTGATATAACGTCACTAATCAAAAGACGGGAAAATAACTAAGCAAGTTTCATCAAAAAATACAACAATTCATAAAAGAAACTGAGATTCCAACCCTGCCTAAAGAAATAATAGACAAATTAGATAAAGAAATCTCAATAGAAGAAGTGCAGAAAGATATTAACACCATGGCCCTGGGGAAAAGCCCAGGGCCAGATGGATTTACTACACGCTTTTACAAAATACTAGGTGATAGCTTAGGACCTATGTTGTGTAGGACCTTTAACGCAGTCTCTGTTCTGCCCCTTTGCACCACAAGGTTTAGAAGCTCATATCTCTATAATACCCAAACCAGAGAAAGATCATATCATTTGCGGGAATTATAGACCTATTTCTCTTACTAATATATAGATCTTCTGACTTTTTTTAAATTTATAGCAGCTAGACTTACCCCAAACCTACCAGCACATGTCCATCTGGACCAAGCGGGATTTCTAGAAGATAGGGAAGCTAGAGATAATTCTTTAAAAACTTTCACGCTGATTGAGCATGCTCAGAGGAATTCCATCCCATCCTGTCTTCTGGCTGTAGACGCCAAAAAGGCGTTTGACAGGGTGGGATGGTGTTTTTTGGAAGAAACCTTGAAGCAATGGGGTATCAGACCTCAATTAATGCAAAAGATAATGGCATTGTACAATAAACCCTACGCAAGGGTTCGGATAGATGGGACCCTGTCGGATCCGATTTCAATCACGAACGGAACTCGACAGGGTTGTCCCCTCTCTCCGTTGCTGTATGTTTTGGTAATGGAACATCCTACCACAGCCATACGAACCAATCCCGAAATACAAGGGATTAAAATAAAAGGAAAATAATATAAAATGTCAGTATATGCAGATGATCTCTTGTTGTATGTTACTAATCCAATAATAATCATCCCAAACCTTATTCAAGAATTTAACCGGTTTGGTGCGTTAAGCAACTTTAAAGTGAACTATGATAAATCCGATGCAAGAAATGTCTCATTATCAAATAAAACCCAAACCCATCTCCAGAAAATATTCCCCTTTAAATGGCAACAAACAGCCCTTAACCACTTCCGGACAGCTCGCCGTCATAATACGGCGGCAGTTTGAAGTGGAATACCATTGTTATGGTAGCAGATAGCTACCATAACCCCGGTATCTTTTTTTCAGCAGGCGATTCTGCGCCCGATAAAAGTGATCTTAGCGGCGGATTCGGCTCAAGATCACTTTTATCAGTGGCGGGAGAGGTGCCCCTCCGCCGCTTTCCGGTCATCTCCGCCGCTTACCGTACCTGCCGGCAGCGGCGGAGATGATTGGGTCCGTCCCCCCCAGTGTCCGTGAGCTGAGTGAGCGGCTGGAGCCATTCACCCGCCTCCATAACATGGCTGGGCGGAAGCTACGGCACAAGCCGCTTCTGCCCAATGGTCTTAAAGGGGACATTTTTTTTTTAATGCATTTTAGTGTAAATATGAGATGTGAGGTTTTTGACCCCAGATCTCATATTTTGGAGGTCCTGGCATGCTTTTTTCTATCACAAGGAATGTTTACATGTCTTTTAATAAGAAAAAAAGTGATCAATTTTTTTTTTTAAAAAAGAAAGGTGTAAAAATAAAAATTAAAAAGTAAAATAAATAATTAAAAAAAAAAAAATTTAAAGCGCACCGTCCTTGTGAGCTTGCGCACAGAAGCAAGCGCATACGTAAGTCCCGCCCACATATGAAAACGGTGTTCAAACCACACATGTGAGGTATCGCCGCGATTGTTAGAGTGAGAGCAATAATTCTAGCCATAGACATCCTCTGTAACTCAAAACTGCTAACTTGTAGAATTTTTTAAACGTCGCCAATGGAGATTTTTATGTTGCAAAGTTTGTCGTCATTCCGCGAGCGGACGCAATTTTGAAGCATAACATGTTGGGTATCATTTTACTCGGCATAACATTATCTTTCACAATATGGAAAAAAATTGACCTAACTTTACTGTTGTCTTATTTTTTAACTCAAAAAACTGAATTTTGTCAAAAAAAATCGCGCTTGTAAGACCGCTGCGCAAATATGGTGTGACTGTTTTGCAATGGCCACCATTTTATTCTCTAGGGTGTTACAAAAAATATATATATAATGTTTGCGGGTTCTAAGTAATTTTATAGCAAAAAAAACTGATTTTAACTCGTAACCACCGAACTCCAAAAAGAGGCCCGGTCTTAAGTGGATAAGTATCTTGTGATAAATATACCTCGAAATTTAGATAAAGTAACAGAGCTTAATCATGCCCCTTTGATAAAATATTAAAACTGCATCAAAAATATGACAAAAAAACCTTCTCATGTATGGGAAGGATAATATAAAGGATAAATATAATAAAAATGGATATACTTCCAAAATTGTTATACATTTTCCAGGCAGCCCCGGTGTATCCCGCCCCCCCGCCTTAATCTGCAAATTGAGGTTGGCAGTGGGGGGATTCATTTGGGAGCACAGGTCTCCCCGAATTAAAAGGGATATACTCGTTAAACCAAAATTAAAAGGGGGCTTGGCCCTCCCGGATTTTATGAAATATATACAGGCTATACATCTAATTAGGATAGTAGATTGGTTCCACAGAATTAAACTCAAACAGTGGGCTGGACTGGAGGAGGATATCCTGGGTTTGAAGCTGAGGTCCATACCATGGGTTACACCAAAAATCGCCCTAAAGCAAAATATATGCCATCTTTGGTCCTCTCCACTTTAAGGGTATGGGACCCACTTATAAAGAAGGGTATTCTCTCGACTCAGCTTGGGCCTATGACACCTTTGTTTTCTAACCCTGACTTTTTACCAGCAATGGAGGCTTTGAGCTTCCTGGACTGGCGGAGACAAGACGATGTGAGATTGACCGAGGTTCCCCCGATGAACATATGAGGGTGAGAAAATGCGAATAAATGGATACAATATCAGCAACTGGCGGCATATATTCACTCTTTGGAACGACGTTCCGAACTGGTGAGAACACCTACAGAATATGAAAAAGTCCTATTACAGACACACAAACCAGCTCATATACTGTCAAAGTTCTACAAAGAGTTACTCCCTAAAGACTTGGATAGTGAAGTAATATATATGGGAAAAAGCACTGCTTTTGACACCTAAATTATCTCCTTCAGTCAAGCATCAGGAAAGGAACTATAAAATTTATATCCAGATGGTATCGGTGCCCCAGTCAATCTTCATAAAATAAGGGGGAATGTCTCAGAGATATGCCGGAGGTGTAAAAGAACGGAAGGGACTATGTCCCATATATGGTATTGCTGCCCGGAGGTCTGCCAATTCTGGACAGATATATTCGAGATATATAGAGAAATTTCTAATTCAACACTACAACCAGATATATCTATAGCGATACTATCAATAATTTCTAGTTCGTTGAAGGATATTAAGAGAGATATTTTGCGACGCATGTTCACAAGAACAATTATTGCTCAATCTTGGAGAAAGGAGACGGCTCCCTCAATTGCAGAATGGGTTTGTGAGATGGGGAGATGCGACTAATGGAAGAAACAACTAGCATTAAGACTGGCTCTAGAGAACAGTTTAGAAAGCCATGGGACAAATGGGATGAATATTGCAACACAAGATCATTATTTAGATACATATAAGAGATTACAGAGCTCTGGGACCCTTTTTTCTAAATATCTTTTCTGGATATGTTTTTTTTTTTATGTGGTGTTAGGTGGAGTGATTGAGGGTGGGGGGACTACGGTCCTAGTTCTGGGGTAGGCCTTTTGCAGAAAGGGCAATGCACAGAAAGGGAACTTTAAAAGAGAAACAATAAGATGGACTCGGATGGGAAGACCAAATAGGATAGAAACACGATTAGTATACTGTTCAAAGTAGAGGGGTATTTTCCTTTATTTGAGAGTAATTGTTTACTATAAATATCGTGTAAAGTATTACCGATGATGTAAATAGGATTTCCCATCCAGGTAACTAACACCTGACCCCTACTTAATGTATGATGTAAAATATTTCTTGTGAAAAATGTAATAAACAGAGATTATACAAAAAAAAAAACACACTAGTGTGAATGGAGCCTTAGTGTAGTGTGAGTATAGTGTTAGGGTAGTGCTGCAGTGTTTTTAGAACAGAATTACATAACACTCAGTGCTGTATACTTCTATTTTTTTCTTCTGTCCCCTGCCTGCCCCCCCTTTTTTTTTTTTTTTAACCACTTGCCGACCGCCGTCTGACGGTGACAAAGTGTCTTGATATCGCAAACCGCCATCATATGACGGCGGCTGCGATAACCTTCACTGTGAGCTTGCGCGCTCATTGTGTTCGGGGGGGCCAGGGAGCTGGTAGGGCAGACTCGATCGCCGCCAACTACCCGCGATGGCCCCCCTGCAGTGAAAGAATGGAGGTCCGTGTAAGTAAACACGGATCTCTATTCTGTTAGAGGGGGAAGGGCCGTGATCACTCCCTTCCCCCAGCCAGGCCAGCCCACATACAGTTAGAACACGCCCAGGGAACACAGTTAACCCTTAGTGCACCACCTCCGGGTTAACCCCTTCACTGCCAATGGCATTTACACAGTAATCAGTGCATTTTTATAGCACTGATTGCTGTATAAATGCCAATGGTCCGACATGTCCGCTGCAATATTGCAGTACCGCTAAAAATCGCAGATCGCCACCATTACTAGTAAAAAATAAAAACCCTAGAAATTAATTCTCATCATCCGTAAACGCGTCAACATTTGCGCAAATTCAGCCAAAACCGATGGAAAAAATGGATTTGTGTTTTGGGTTCTTTTGCAAAATTGTCGCTCTTTTATTTATAGCGGCGATCAGAAATGACAGAGGTGATCAAATACCACCAAAAGAAAGCTCTATTTGTGGGGAAAAAAAGGACGCAAATTTAATTTGGGTACAACGTTGCACGACTGTTTGTTTTTAATAGTTCTTACATTTTTGTCAGCACCAGTCCTCAACTTAAAGTGCACCAAACACCACTTTTCATTCCATGAAGTGCATCCAATCACATTTCCCAGTTTCTATTCAATTTGGGTCAGTGGCAGCTGGTGTGTGAGGGGCGCTTGGGCGCCGTCTCCCACCGGCTAAAGGAGAGGAAAAAAAAAAAGAAAGTCAGCCCCGCCCCCCTGCAGGAGGCGCCGGTGCATTGACTTTTTTTTTTGGCTCCTTGCCTGTCACATGACAGCCAAGTAGTGAGCCTATTGGTCGGCCATTAAAAGCTATGAGGGTGCACTGAACAGGCGCACCCTGCATAGCTTGATTGGCTGCCCTGAGCCTCCACTCAGGGTGATTGGATGCGGTGGCTGGGGGCGGGTCACTGTGGCAGCGGAGGTGACTTCCCCTCCCACAGAGACCATGACTGCCCGGGGACCGACGAGGGGGGACAGCAAGCTCTCCATATGCTGAACTCTGCAGACCCAGTGCGCTCTCCGCATGCCGAATCTCTGCAACAATCCTGCCTGCTGGATGGGGTAAGTTCGGGGGGATCTCTGCAATGTACCCCACCTGTGTCCCTGGCTGCAAACTGCCCCCACCTGTGTCCCTGGCTGCAAACTGCCCCCACCTGTGTCACTGGCTGCAAACTGCCCCCACCTGTGTCACTGGCTGCAAACTGCCCCCACCTGTGCCACTGGCTGCATAACTGCCCCCACCTGTGTCACTGGCTGCATAACTGCCCCCACCTGTGTCACTGGCTGCATAACTGCCCCCACCTGTGTCACTTGCTGCATAACTGCCCCCCACCTGTGTCACTGACTGCATAACTGCCCCCACCTGTGTCACTGTATACTGTGTCCTGTGATGCTGGGGCTGTATACTGTGTCCTGTGATGCTGGGGCTGTATACTGTGTCCTGTGATGCTGGGGCTGTATACTGTGTCCTGTGATGCTGAGCTGTATATACTGTGTCCTGTGATGCTGAGCTGTGTACTCCTGACACAATATGTGGAATACAGGGGAGGGAGTGGGTGGATTATATAAGGGGGGTGGTTTATTATAAGTAGGAGGGGACAAAAGGAAGGGCGGGGCCTGGCGCCCCCATCCAAAAACATCACCAGCCGCCACTGATTTGGGTAATAAGCCCCCCATCATGTCTGGGGGGCCAATAAGGAGAGTCAAACATTCTCATGCCACTATGAGGGAGGCAGCAGTGTCCACAGGCAAAGGTGGACGTGGTCTGCCCTCAGGCAGGGCACATTTGTCTGTGTTTAGTGATGTTGGCCATGGTATTTAGGCACAGCATGTAGAGGAGGAGGTGGACTGGTTTACTAAACCATCCTCCTCTTCCATGACCCAAGCTGACACTAATGCACAGTCCACTGCAGCTGCCAGGACAGCTTATTCTGCCTCCTTGTCCACAGCTATTCCTGCCATAGCCCCAGCATCATACAATGGGGAGTCGGCTAGATTATTTGAAAAAAGTGCCAGCCACACGCAATTTGATTCTGCAAATCGCACTGTGTTTTGCAAACTGATTTTGGGGGTCAGCAACTTTAACATACACACCTACAGCAGTTCGCATGAATGGGGTATGATTTTGATGCGGTGCAGAAACCACACACAGAATTTGCTGCAAATTCTGCACCGCATCAATGTGAACCACACTTAAGGCAAGTGTGATTGTAAAGTGTATGTATGTGTGTGTGTGTGTGTGTGTGTGTGTGTGTATAGATAGATATATATATCCAGCCTCAGTGCCAGTTCACACAAATGCTGTGCTGAATTTTCTGCGGTTTCCAAATCGCATCAAAATTCCATCCCGTTTATGTGAACCACTGTGACCAGACTCTGGTACGACAGAAAAAGGGACCTGCATGATTTTTGTGTGTATGAGGTGCGATTTGAGCCATACTGTATGGCTCAAATGGAAATGCTAAAGAATCGCATGATCGTATACAACAGGTCGTACCAACGACCGTTGTATGCAAAATTGATCATTCGTACGGGCGATTAGAACAGCCGACATACGACAATCGTACAACAGTTGTATGAGCAAACTAGAAAACTTGGTCGTACCAACAAGCGGTCATACGACCGTTGTATCGTGTGTACAGAGAAGTTGGTACAACAAGTTGTATTGTGCAAAACATGCATGCTAATTACATGCACCTGAACGTTCTTTGGCCGTACGATCGTGCAGTCAGTATGCTAGATGCAACAGCCAACATACGATTTGAGACTATTGTACGTACGATCGTCGTCCCGTGTGTGCGAGGCTTTACTCCCCAATAACCACAACTCCCTCGCATTTACCATATTCCCTGATAACAAACAACACTTATACAGTTCATGTTGGATGGATATATATATATATATATATATATATATATATATATATATATATATATACACACACACAAACCATAGGCACTGATGTTTAACTCAAATACCCTTTTTTTTTATTTATTTTTTTTACCTGAGATTTTACAAGCAAAAAATTGCTTGATTTTGACAAAAACGTATTTATGCCTGAAGCCACTACTGACCACAACTGCTTATTCTGGTTTAGGAGCTTACCTGGGCTTAAACCATTTAAAAAACCTGCAATATATATTAAAATGTGCAATATATCTAAGAAACCAACATTTTTATTCCCTTGCTGTTAGTAGGAATGATAAGCCAATCAGTTTTTGCATCAGTTATAGACTTTATCAATAACCTTCAAGCTGCACCACACTGCCAGCCTTTATACTGTCATTTCAGTCAGCCAAGGGACACCACTGGCTGTGACAATAATACAGATTACAGGAAAAAAATACAAACGCAATGCACATGCATGGGGGAAAAAAGGAAGGAAGTATACAAACAAATGGGGGAAAAGGGAAAGCCATTTTTTTAAAGTCCAAAACAAAATGTACAGATACAAATATACATATGCAAGTATAAGACAGATCAAACCGAGCAAACTAAAGAAGGGAGGGTGGGGACCTTGCACCTAAAAGGGTGGACTGAGGAAACATCTGTTACCTTCGGTTGGATCACAACTTCAACATGCCTCCCACCTCTCTATAGGACACACTAGTCTGTCCGCTCACCTCACCACTGTGTCATGTTGTGCAATCTGGGAATAAAAAAAAACTCCAACTATGTACTGTATATCCTCTTTTCTGGCTCAGCTTTTCAGGCAGATAGACTAGGTGGAATGTCCTGGTTAAAATTGAGTCATTCTAATATTTTGTGCTTTAGGTTACTTGATTAATCTCTACAACAGGGATGCCAATCCCTATGCATCAAAGCCCAGGGAACAGAGCCTAACTATATTAGGACTTTTACTTTATAGGCAAACCACACAATCACCTCATTACAAACAAATAGCTAGCATGTGGGTAGCGGCCAGCATTGATATGTGTCCCCACACCTATAGAAACGCAACAGAAAAATGCAGCCCTACCTAGAGCATAATAGAAGATAAAAAAATATATATACTGTGATAGAAAGAAAAATGTAAATGGTGACCAATAGTGGTGGCACCTTCTACATAGGGTTTTTCCAATCTGTGTTATATACTGTGCTCATTCTGAGTAGTTGCTATATAATATATAGGTCCATATATGAAGGTGAGCTGCTAAGATTTACCAGTGGAGGAGTCACGTGGTATTTTACATTATTTAAGCTACTACACAGATTTGCAAGCACATTTTAAAGGAGAATTACACATTATGGAATTGCTATATATGCATGCAAGGATGTAGCAAGAGGACTACTGAGGATAAGCACAGCGAAGTTCATTTCTGGACTGTTTATTTAGATACCATTGTAAAGCACATTTTATGGAAGAGGGTCACACCACTATTAAATTATTATATTTTATATTGGTTGGTTTGTTTCCAAATGACCAACATATTAATATACGGTAAATAAAATAGATTGGGACACCACTATGGGAAGGTTAACACCATTTTTTTTTTTTTTTATCTTTTTTACATTCGTGGTAGTGCTGCATTTTTTTGTTGCATTTACATTAGGACTTTATTGCATCAAGTGATCATGTTGCTCAAAAAACTTAATGTGAACCTTAAAAGCCATTTTCTATGTGGTAGTTTCACTGCTCTTTTTACAATGTGTGGGCACCCTTGGTGAAGCTTTTATAGGGTGAAACATGTAGGGTCTTGTTGAGTCTTTTAATTTTTGGTGCACTTACCCCTTTTTGCATTTTGTGGGGAGTAGGCTTGATTACCCCATGATTACCACCTTTAGTTTTTGAATGATGCACATGAGGTTTTTTGAGCAACAGGATTGGGAAGAGGAATTCAAATATGTTTATTGGGTGGTTATTTGATACTCTCACTGTTGGGAGAAGAACTTCATCTGTCATCCAGCTGTCATTGGCGCTTGTGCACACGCGCCTGTGTGCGTTCGCGCGCACTCAGGCCGGAAACGGCGCCAAAAGGCTCTATTTGTTCTCTCCACTCCCAGCAGTCAGTGCTGTCCGTTCTACAGCGTTACTGTGTTCCTGAGTGACCCGTTCTGAGCTTCCTGTTTCCTGTGACCCGGCCTGAATCTGCTTTCTGATTGAACTCTGCCCGCACCGACCCCTGGCTTGCCTACGACCACCCTTCTGCCTGCTCCTCGTGTACGTTTGCCTGCCCGCCTGTTGACGACCCTGCCTGCACCTGACCACCCAATTGTCTGCTCCTTTTGTACTGCTTTGCCCGACAGTTACCGACCCGGCCTGCATCACTACTCTTCTGTCTAGCACGGGCTATCGGACTACGTCTTGCATCACCTGTGTTCATACCAGCCCTCGTGCCCCCCCTATGCTCCAGCGCTCCCTGTCTGCTCTATCAGGGGTTCTGGAACCAGGGCCGTAAGAGAGGTTGCCTACTGCATAAGCCAGACTCCACCACCAGGTACGTGACACTCACATAATATCCTGCCTGTATGTAATGGGTCATAGCAACTTCTCTCTTGGAAATAGACCCAGATAAGTGGGAATTATGGGTGATAGGTGCCATTTTACGCTCAGGGCCTAATTCCCTATAAGGCCTAGTCAGAGAATGTGCGAATGCATGGTCACAATCGGCTAAAAGTGGATGGATTTAGTCAGAATCGGCATTCGCTATAGCTCGCGTGAAAAAGTAGTCACAAAAGCAAATTTACAGCGGTTGCGTTCCTAGAGCCCCCTCGGCTTTTGGGGAAACCGCAGTGTTCGCAGGACATCCCGCTGGCTGCTTGGTGGCTGTCAAGATGGCAATCAGCCAATAACACTGGCAGCCTTCACTGCGGTCTCCTTCCAAAGTGAGGCTGTTGCATTCCCCCCTACCCATCCACAGGGGACCCTAAATGCCTCCCACCAGGTTCACCTGGGATGTCTCCGGGGACCACTGCAGGCTACAGGGCAGGTTTCCAGGGAGGCTTCTAGGCAGTGACAGTCTGTTTATCATTGCAGAGCTGTTCCTGGAAGCGGGAGCGGAGCCCTTGTGGTGTGTCCCTGCGCCGCCACCAGCCTCCATTATACTCGCGGGAATCCTCTGCAGGTATGGGGGTGAGTCTATGGTGGTGCTTCAACCCCCCCCTGCCAGTGCCGAGTACCCAATTTTAGGAATGGCTGCGCTGGGCTTGTTTTACTGCTCCTATGGTGTGATGATGCCAGAAGGCGTCTGCTCCGGCTCCAGCCGTCCTCCCCAGAATGGAAGGAAGCTCGCAGGGGGAGTGCTGAAGGTGGCATTGGAGGTGGAAGCAGGTACTCCCGCTCCTGTCTTGAAACCCGTGTTCCTATATGGGTATGACTAAGAAGGATGGCTCGAGGGTCCATCTCCTAGGCTTCAATATGAAGATTTTGGTGGTTATACACCCAAGTGCAGCATTTTAAATGAAAGTTGTTGGGGTACCCTTTTCATAGGTCAGATAAACTGATAGCCTTGCCCGGGTTGGTCCTCGTCTCAGCGGGCCCGGAGATCAATTCATTTCAACAGACACAAGACAGGCAGTGGTGTTGTTCAAAATGATCTGATTAGTACTTTTATTCTCTCAGTTTAAATAGTTTTCTGCTAATCAGAAATACAGACAAGATGAAACATTTCCCATAACAATGCAATGAAGACCATAACAGAAATGATAGTCAAAATATATGACGAGAATGGACCTTGGCTAGCAGATGCATAAGCGTCATTTCGGGGAAATAACATGTTTTGCTCAAACTTGCTTATCTGGTGAGAATTGTGTGTGAGAACTTCTATTCAAAGAGTTTGACTAGTTTGAAATGGCTGCTGTAAATCAAAATGGAACTGAATAGGTATAGCAAATTATTTCATATTACTTCACTTCCCCTCTTAAATCATGTATATGATTTCTTTTTGGCTATCTCATAATTTTCCATGTACATTACATAAGGCAATACATCCTTGGATCTGCTAGCCTTCTCGATTATACACATGCAGCATTTAAAGCATAAGTAAAGTATTAGAGCGAGGATCAAAATCATTATGACTGTGAGTACAATATCTTTTAACCAGGAAAAGATTCCTCTGAAACCAAAACCTTCTTCAATAAAGGGGCTCCAGTTCTTGGTGACATTTCTAGCTGCTTGCTGTAGTTTATCTACTTCCTTTCTATGTTGGGCAATACCATTGGGCATTTGTCAAACCTTTGTGCATAAGTGTACTTAAATTTTAGCAAAAGCATTTTTCCATGGTACACATCTGAGGGCTCATCATCAGTGTCTCTCAATTGTAGCATTGTTCATTACAGCGACAGTCTTAGGGCTTTCTCCAGATATTGGCCTTATGAGGCTTAAGTCCTTAGGGTGATATATACAGTTAGTTACTATCCAAAACCGGAAGGAAGATCAAGAGGAGGAGCACCATTAGAAGGCACAAGGACTTCCCAAAAGTCTGTGGTGAGGTCATCTTTTTCAGAGACTTTTCCACCTGTTTCACTCTCAGTTCGAGGACTTATACCACCTGTTTCGCCTCTCTTGTCTTTATCTTGCTTCTTGGGTGCTTGGTTCACCCTTTTCACACGACCAGCATGGATCCGGTTAGGGGATTCTTCTTTAAGGATAGCTGTCCTGGTGATGGCCATCACTCTTGCGGCTGGTCCAAATGGGGGTTCCTGTGGCTTTCATCCCTCTCTGGATCACGACCCGGACCCCGACCTGGAAAGGGTGCGTTGGTACCTGTGAAGAACAAGGAAAGGTGCGAGCAACGTTTCTTTCAACTTTGTCCAAAGTTTCAATACGTTTTCTCATGTATTCCTCCTGGATTAGATCTAGGTCCCCTCTTTCTACCATCCTATTTCACAATACCTGAACTTTGGGGGTGATGTGGTATGTGAAACTTAGTCAATTCTAGGAGTCCTTACCAGGTCTTGGCAGACCTTGGCGATAAACGCAGGGCCATTGTCTAAGTTAATCTAGAGCAGACATCCCCACCTGGGAATAATCTCCTGTGTAAGAATTTTTTACAACTGCTTTGGCATCTTCTCCTGTGGTTACAAAGACCTCAGGTCATCGTGAAAACATATCCACGATCACCAAAAGGTATTCCCGTCTCTTACCCACCTTTGGCATATGTGTAAAGTCTATCTGTAGGTGAGTGATCGGTGTTGTTGGGTATATAAGGTGTTCATGTTTTGCCTTTTTTCCTGATACATATGATGCATCTGGAAACATATGCCCTTGACAAGGGAGGGAGGCCTAGGAATGCATGGTCTCCCCTCTTGGTAGATTAGTCCAGAATTAGGGCCCATCCACACGTCTGCATTGTTCCAATCTATGTCCGTGGCATATGTCTGCAAATCTTGCAATATCTGGTTTAAAATAGCATTTCTGACATGAGCAAAGGCATTTGGGTGGTTGCATGTTGAGTGGATGCGGCTTCCTTCAATGCTCTATCTGCTAGGGCATTTTCTTTGGCTATATCAGTTTGCTGACCTGTGTGTGTCCTGTAATATAAAATGGCAATGGACCTTTGTAGCTGTATAGCTTTTATTATTTTTTTAAATTATGCACATCTTGTCCTTCAAAGAGCTGGCAAGCTCTTGTGAGGGCTATCAGTTCTGCAGCCTGGGCTGACTGGTAATGAATTGATTTTGCCTCTAGAATTTTGTCTGGTAATTGTACAACAGCATATCCTGCATGATATGTGTTGCCATTGGGCCTTGAACAAGAGCCATCCACAAACACATTCTGTGCGTCTGGAAGGGCCACAGAAGACATGTTACATCTTGGGGACGTGTCCTGATGGATGAGATCCAAACAATCATGTTGTGGAACAATCTCATCCTGTTCTCCTTTTAAATATTGAGGACTGGAGCTGGGCCTGAGGTAGGAGAAGCATATTTTATCTTTAGCTTGGGGTTGGAGAGGAACATAACCTTATAACCACTAAGCCTTGGGGCTAACATATGTTGGGTGTGTAAAGTGGTATCCTGTCCCAGAGTGAATGATGCAGCCATCTCCACCACCATGACACAGAATGCTAAAGCTCTGAGACACGCAGGCATGCCTTGAACCTGTACTAGAACCATCTTTGAGGAAAAAACAACAGGGCGGAGCTTGTCTCCATGTTCTTGAGCTAGGACTCCCGCCATTGTTTTACAGTTGTCCCTGGAATCAGGCAGGCCTAGACTAGGGGCCGTTACCATAGCATTTTTCAAATACACAAAAACATTACACAATTCCTTGTTACCCAATCTGGCATATCAGAACCTGTGGCATGTCTCAGGAGATTGTTATTGTAGGAACAGTCAGGTATTCATTGGCGGCAGTAACCAATTATGCCAAGGAAGGTAAGCATGTCCTTCTTGGTCAATGGGCGGGGCAGACCCATGAGAGCCGCAGCTCTCTTGTAACTGACTTTCCTTTCTCCTTTTGTGAGGACAAAACTGAGGTAAACAACAGTTTCCTGGCACCACTGCATTTTTTTCTAAACACTTTATGATCACTTTTTTCAAATACACAGTTTATGAGATACACACTGTCCTCCTGTCTGGCTGCCTGATTTGTAGTAGGACCGAACCATGATGGGAAGCCCAGGACCTCAGTGTGGCCTGGAGCACAATCAAGTAGACTACAAGTGAGTCCACATGGCCCTAGGGCATTCTACACCAGATAAATTGGCAATTCTTTAAACAAAGGGCAAAGATTGGCCATGTCTCCTTATACACAAGGATGGAAAAAAAAACATTTGCCAGATCAATCACTGTAAAACACTCTGCATCGGATGGAATGGAGGACATGAGTGATGGCACATCTGGCACTATTGGGGCAATGGGGATCACAAGTTAATCTATGGCTCACAGATCCTGTACAAATCTGTAGCTACCACTGGGGCAATACCTTACTCCTTTTATTTTGCTTAAAGGATACTGTTTATGGTACACAGGTTTTGTCCACGCTTTAAGAGTGGCCTTGTAGGGGGTGCAGGAAAATGGGGCCAAGATCAAAAGAATTTTCCTGCCCATACTCTGTCTGACCTGGAGGTGGGCTGTGGGTGTCACAATCAGTGTTAGAAAGGAAATTATTGGGATCTTGGTGGATTGCACTACAATCCCACCCTTCTTTGTGGTTTTGATATTAATGTTTACATAAGTAAACTAAATGTTAACAAGTATGGTGATGCAAGCTGTCAATATGTGCTGTAATCTTCATTTTTAGTTCTCGGACATCAAACCACATCAGACAGGTGGATTGATGCTTCACTCTTTTCTGCACTATCTAGAAACTAAACAAAATGAAAGATCTTAGTGAACAATCATTACATTTCCCTCCTAGAAATAAACAAATGGTTAGCAATAAACACATATAAATCACAAAATACAAAACATATGGCCATGTTGTTTAATAAGAGTGCACTCTTTTCTATTCATATTAAATGAGCTCATTAATTAATTAATCACACCACGTGGAACATTTTGCACAAAGATTATACATTACCAAATCCATTGATTTTTCTATTTCAACCTCTTCCCATACAGATCTTGAAAACTTCTGTATTAACAAAAAACGTATAAAACAATCATTAGTGTTGTATTTTAAAGTATCACACTTCATTACAATCACCACTCAAAAGGATACATAACATGCATAGACATTGCCAGTGATCATTCACCATTGTCCTATCATATACTGTTACCTCTGTACTAAAATAAAAACAAAAGTAACAACAATCTGTTTATGACAGAACAGAAAGCCCTCGGCCAGATCAAAAACTATAAAACAGCTGGCTGCAGGTGACATCCATCCTAACATGGATGGGTGGACTGGATGTGATGGGTTTGCTATATTTACATTTTTATTAATTACTCTCACATATCAGAAATTAATACTCCAGTGATAATCTCAATATCACACCCTAATTCTAATATATATCCACAGATATATTTCCTTAAAGGAGGATATTTTTTTTTTTAAATATACTATTTCCACTATCAAAGGATATTTCATTAAATTCTATACTTTGTGCACTTTCCTATGTACGCGTTTACCATGTTTGGAAAACAGATTCAAAATAATTGTGATCCCATTGTTTATCATTAGATTTGTTCGCTCAGCACATTTTGTTATGATATACGTGTAGTCCTATCATTGTGTCCTTGCTACTAAAGCCTCATCCAGGACATTCTTTGGGAGGGGGTCACAGCTGCACTGCGCACTCATGACCTAGTACTAGAAGTTCCAGCGTTCACAAACAAACACAATTATCTCTCTAAAATCACTTACATTTTTCCCATTTGTATACAACACATGCATATCATTATATCACTTTTAACTCTCTTTAATATTTCCCTGCTTAAATTAAGTCTCACCTTCCTTATCTTGTTCTGATATCCCTTTTACTGTAATCCCGTACTTCACATACTGTAGCTTCTATGATCAAAACGGGCAGCCATAGTGCTCATCCCATATTTCCTCTCTGACAACATATCAAGTATTCTGTGCCATATAAGTGAACTTTCTCCCGTATCATCTATGATTAAAGGTTTTGGTGTGCAGCATTGGATGAATCAGCACCATATTAGGTCCCGTCTCGTGTATGTGAAGGACTTAAGATGTTAGTCAAATCTGCTGCATCAGCGAATCTGACCAGTTTGAAACTTGCTGTTTCACTGTCAGTATTTGTGAAGGCTTTAGATTATTTATAAAAGTTTGAATCATTAAACTATGCCAGTCTGCTGTTATTTTTAAACCTGCATCATGAGTCCAGACTCCCTTGAAACATGTCCAAAATTCTAGAACGGTTTCTCCTGTCTTGTTTACAGGCAACTGCAGTGGGAAGTGAAGATTTACTCTTAAAGGCTCTAGTCAGCTCTCTCTCTATCTCATCCTACATTGTTTTCCTAACGTCCTCTGTGTTAAGAGGACCCGTTACCCTCCTGGAAAGCATAATGTTACTGGACTCATTTTTCTTCTCTGTTGAAAGTTTTAAATGCTACAATATATACACTTACTGACTGTTTGAAAAATAATAAGGAGAGAGAGAGAGAGAGAGAGAGCCCAGGAAGGACAGTGTCATGCCTCCCCAAAGGTTCTCAAGCACAAAAGGCTAAAAGACTATCCGTGGGCCCCAAGGATGGAAACACCCCCCAAAGTGCAAACTCCACAAAATACAGATATTAATGAATATTTTCAGCAATTCCAACAGTAGATGGTGACCTCTAATGTGAGAGTGGAGGACCAGGCAATAGCACACATAGGAAAAGAAATAAAAGATCAGGATACAAACTGGAAGGATGAAAGAATGAACAACATGGAAATAAGAGTAACAAAACTGGAAGAGAAATTAAGTCAATCTGAAAAAGTAATACAAGAAATGACCCAGTGTTTAAGAAGAGCCATACTAGAAATAGATGATCAAGAAAATAGAAGCAGAAGAAATAATATTAGAATTAGAGGCCTACCTGAGGCAACAGGGCCTATGGATCTGATACCATCCCTCCAAGGCATTTTTAATACTGTTACAACAACCCCCAGCAGAAGAAATATTATTACACCGTGCACATAGATCATTGGGGCCTGTGAATCAAGACCCACAGAGGCCAAGAGACTTTACATGTAGAGTGCATTTCTTCCATATAAAAGAAAAAATTACGCGGGCTGCACGGCAACAAAAAATAATTGACTTCGATGGTGCGCAGATCATTTTTGTTACAGGATCTTTCCAGATATACTTTGACCTTTAGGAAGGCGGTAAACCCATTGCTTACAATGATGAGAGAAAGGAACATCTTGTATAAATGGAAATTTCCATTTCAGATCCAAGTGTTCTATAAAAGAAAAAAAAAACAGAATTTCAGGACATTGAGGACCTTCCAGACTTCTTGAGAATTTTACAGCTCCTGGACATCGAGTTACCACTTTGGCCCTCAAAATACCCGGGATATCCGAACAATCACACTAAAAGAAATGAACAATTAACCACTTGCCGACCATCAACCGCACTGTGTTCAGGGGGGGCCAGGGAGCGGGTGCAGCGGACTCGATCTCCGCCGGCTACCCGCGATGCCCCCCCCTGCAGTGAAAGAATGGAGGTCCGTTTAAGTAAACACGGATCTCCGTTCTGTGAGGGGGGAAATGCTGTAATCACAGCCTTCCACTATATGGAAGCTGTGATCGCTCCCCTTCCCCTGCTAGGGCAGCCCACACACAGTTAGAACATGCCCAGGGAACACAGTTAACCCTTAGAGCGCCCCCTCCAGGTTAACCCCTTCACTGCCAATGGCATTTACACAGGAATCAGTGCATTTTTATAGCACTGATCGCTGTATGAATGCCAATGGTCCCAAAAAAGTGTCAAAATGGTCCCACGTCTGCCCCAATATCGCAGTCCCGCTAAAAATCGCAGATCGCCGCCATTAGTAGTAAAAAATTAAAAAAAATAACCCCAGAAATGAATTCTCATCGTCCATAAATGCGGCCACTTTGGCGCAAACCAATCAATAAACGCCGATTGCGATTTTTTTTTTATCACAAATATGAGGAAGAATATAAATCGGCCAAAACCGATGAAAAAAATGTTTTTTTATTTTTTTTTGATGGATTTGTATTTTAGCAAAAAGTAAGAAATTTTGTTTTTTTTTGCAAAATTGTCGCTCTTCTTTTGTTTATAGCAGCGATCAGAAATGACGCAGCTGTGATCAAATACCACCAAAAGAAAGCTCTATTTGTGGGAAAAAAAGGACGCAAATTTTTGGGTACAACGCCGCACGACCGCGCAATTGTCAGTTAAAGCGACGCAGTGCCGAATTGCAAAAAGTGCTCTGGTCCTAAAGTATGAAATCCTTCTGGGGCTGAAGTGGTTAAATGATCTTAGCGTCAGGGTCCTGGTAGGGAAGGAGGGAGGGGATGGTGATGATTTTTTTTTTCTTTCAATTTTTTTTTGGCACACTTTTTTATAATCCATACTAGTTATGGTCCATTTGTACAATATTTGTGGATACTCCCCTGATTTTTTTTTTTTTTGAACATTTTATATTACTCTTCCGTTCACTGACAGACGCAGCTTTCTTATGACACGTGGGGTTATGCTCATATTACTAGGAGTAGACTAGGCAAAGATAAAACAAAAGCATAGGTTGGCCCCTCCCTGGGGGCTGTCCTCACCTTAGCATATAATCCCCCTGCTCTGCATAGCACATCAGTTTTTAATTGCCTAGTGCAAGGAGTAGACCTGGTTCCCTATGGGATCTGCGGTCTCTTGAAGATTTTTTCTGATGAAGACTGCTATCAAGAAGCTGGCTGGTGGTATAGAGGATATCTAGAATCCAAAAACATTCCCCAGTCCGGCCGACACTGTGAGAGCTACCCTTAGCGGGGGCCCGCCGCATAGCACCCGTTCCATGCGGGCGGACAGTGGCTAAAACCCACTAGAGCCCAGTGACTGGTTTTGTTCCTGTCCAGGGGCCTGGCCAGCAGCATGCCTCTCTATGGAGAGGTAAGTCTGCTCCGGGTGGCTACCCGCTGTGCCCGTCGGATTGGTTAGTGGACCCCTCTTCCGTCCTAGGGGCGCGAAGATTGGGCACCTGGGCAGCTTCTGTGGTAGCCAGCTGGTGGGACTCCGTTAGTGGGGACACACTGGGTGGTACCCCTTTGAGGATTATCTCCCGTCCCCCACTCTACCTCCCCCCGCAGTACCGCACCTTGCACTGGTGACGGTTCGCCGTCATTCAGTGTGGATCGCCGTTTGTTCGTCCGCCGACCGTGCCATTTTTCTATAAGCTCTGCTTGTGTTAATGGCAGCATCCATTGTTTGGTAGCCCATGCGGTTTTCAGCTTGTCCTCTGGCGCCCCCCAGTGGTCGTTTTTGGTATTACATGAAGTGATAAAAATGGAAGTAGTACTTCCGGTTTCACTTGGACAACGTGGCTGACACTCGGTGGTGCAGGCTCTTGAAGTGCAGTGGATTTTTGGGCATTGCTCATTCCGGTCACAGTGCTGAGGCATTTAAAACAGCAAGTATAGCTGGCTCTCCCTGGGTGCTGGTAGCGATGGGTGCAATCCTACCGGGTCTCCCTGGCTGATTGGGGGAGTAGAGGTGGTGGTCACACAGTGGGGGTGCCGGAAGGCTGGGATGTCAGAGGCTGGCAAGGCTATGGCGGGTGTACCTGCGGATCAACAATCCACCCCGGGAACCTTGGTGTCCTTGGAACAGCTGAGGGCGGTATTTGGGGAGTTCTTTCCCCGGTTGGGGGACCCCAAAAAACGCCCACCCCCCCTCATTCGTCAGGGGAGGATTCGGATCCAGAAAGCACCTCAGTGGTCACACCTGTGGACCTATCAGAGGGTGAACTGCCCTCAGAAGGTGAAGGTTATCAGGAGGCTCCTTTTTCACGTGATAAAGCGATAGTGGCCGCTCTGATCACTGATATCCGCGACTCCATGTGGCTTGACCAAGCAGGGGAGTCGCATGAGTCCACATATAGTTGAGGATCACTTAAACCCCCTAGGTCCCCTAGGGCTTACCCTCATGATCAGGTGTTTGGTGACCGCAGCCATTCCTTGAACACCGCCTGTTCAAATTCCTTTGCTTTTCCTAAAAGCTTTGCTGTTCGCTACCCCTTTGAGGATAGCTTTACTAAGAGATGGGCTTCCCCAACGGTGGACCCCCCCAGTGGCCCGTCTGAATAACGGTGGACCCCCCCAGTGGCCCGTCTGAATAAGGCAACGACCATTCCCTTGGAGGGGTCTCCGTCTTTTAAGGAGGCGGCCGATCGCCGCACGGAGGCAGTGTCTAAGGTACTGTTCTTGTTGGCTGGGTCAGCCATGCGGCCAGCTCTAGCGGCTGCGATGGCGGCACAATCTCTTCACGAGCACGCTGCCACACTGCACACTGGTTTAACTTGTGAGTGTGCACAGGCTGAGGTGCAGCGGGCACAACATTTGGAAGAGGGTCTCCGCTACATATGCCATGCTGCTTTGGACCTTCTTCCCATATTGTCAAAAATGTCTGTTTTTGCAATTGTTATCAGGCGGGTGCTGTGGCTCCGCTCTTGGTCGGGCGACCAGGCTTCAAAGAAAGCTCTTGCAGATCTTCCCTTTCAGGGAGGGCGTCTGTTTGGCCCACAGTTGGATGAAATCATTAAGGATTTCACGGGAGGGAAGAGTACTTTCCTTCCAGAGCAAAATCGGCGGGATTTTTGCTGTAGGCAGGGCCCTGTTTCTTCAGGTCAGAAGAAGTTTTTTCGGGCACCCGGCTCAGCAGGTAAGGGCTCCAAGTCTGGTAAGGCTTCCGCTGGGCCCAGTAAAAGGCCCTGGCAGCATAAGTCCAAAAAAGCGAAGGATAAATTAACATCCGCATGATGGGTTGCCCCCGCCCGACTCACGGGTGGGGGGCCGGTTGCTGGGGTTCGCAGATAGATGGACTGCCCGCATCTCCGATCGGTGGGTACTGGAGGTGGTGTTCTCCAGGTACAGGATAGAATTCATCTCTCTGCCCCCAGAAAGATTCTTCCCTTCAAACTTGAGACTCCCTCAGGGGCGTCGGGAGGCGCTTCTAGGCGCTTGCCGAACAGGGGGTGATTGTACCGTTACCCATGGTGGAAAGATTTCACAGGTTTTACTCAAACCTCTTTGTGGTGCCCAAAAAGGGCGGTGTCAGGCCAGTTCTGGACCTGAAGGCATTAAACCGCTTCGTAAAGAAGAGATTCAGGATGGAGTCCATCTGCTCGGTCGTGGCCGCCCTGCACCAAGGGGAATTCATGGCGTCCCTGGATATCAGGGACGCGTATCTCCATGTTCCAGTTTGTCAGTCACCAGCGTATTCTACGCTTCGCAGTGGGGGACCTGCATTGCATTACCAGTTTGTGGCACTTCCCTTCGGGTTGGCTTCATCTCCCCGAGTGCTCACCAAGGTGGTGGCCCCGATGCTGGCGCTGCTGAGACAGAGAGGTATCGGGGTAGTAGCATACCTCGACGATTTACTCCTGAGAGCAGAGTCTTCTGCTGCTCTGGAGGAGAACGTGACAATCACGGTGTCCACGTTAGAGGAGTTCGGTTGGCTAATCAACCTACAGAAATCATCGTTGACTCCATCCTGCCGGCTGGAATACCTGGGTCTGATTCTGGACACGATGCAGGCAAGGGTGTTTTTACCACCAATCAAGCTCCTGACACTTCAGGCAGCAGTGCGAACCCTGTTATCACGCCAGTGGTCCTCCTTACGGTTCTGTATGCGAGTGTTGGGGCTCATGGTGTAGACTTTCGAAGCGATACCTTACGCCCAGAGTCACACTCGGCTCCTGCAGAAGGCAATTTTGTCGCAATGGGCAGAACTTCACGTGCCAGCCCTCTCTGCAATCTACATCCCAGGCGTGGAAAACTGGCAGGCGTACTTTCTCAGCCGCCGGACTCTGGATCAGGGGGAATGGTCCCTACATCCAGAAGTGTTCCGCCAGATTTGCCTCAAGTGGGGCACGCCAGAGGTAGACCTCATGGCCTCCAGGTTCAATCACAAGGTACAGACCTTTGTGTGCAGAACAAGAGATCCATTGGCGGTCGCCTCGGACGCGCTGGTAGCACCCTGGGGTCGTTATCAGCTACTGTACGTCTTTCCTCCTTTAAAGCTTCTACCACGGGTTTTGCGCAGGATAGAAGCAGAGGGATTGGCCTTGGCGTCCTTGGTACGCTGTCGTGGTGCGGACGGTGACAGATGTTCCGTGGCGTCTTCCGCTTCGCGGAGACCTACTGTCTCAGGGGCCCATCTTGCACCCTGCTTTACCCTCGCTGGCTTTGACGGCTTGGCTATTGAGTCCCAGGTGTTGAGGGATAGGGGTGTCTCGGACTCTGTGATCCCTACTATGATTGAAGCACGTAAAGGTACTTCACGTAAGATTTATTATAGGACCTGGAAGGCCTATATTACCTGGTGCGAGGCAGGGGGTTGGAATCCCCGCTCTTATATAGTGTCCAGAGTACTGACTTTTTTGCAGGGACTGGACAAGAACCTGGCGTTAAGTACGCTTAAGGGTCAGATTTCGGCCCTGGCGGTTCTTTTTCAACGGCCCTTGGCGTCTCTTTCATTGATCCGTACATTTGTACAGGGTGTACGTCATGGGGCTCCTCGGATACGGTCGCCCTTGGAGCCGTGGGATTTGAATCTGGTGCTTTCTGTGCTACAGAAACCACCATATGAAAAGATTAGGGACATTACCTTGTGACTGTTGTCGCAGAAAGTGGCTTTTCTGGTGGCTGCCTTACTTGGTCCTTCATAAGGACAAGGCGTTTTTGTGACCTTCCCCTTCGTTTCTTCTTTTCATTTAAATAAGGATATTGTTCTAACCTCATTGTGCCCGCACCCGTTGCATCCCAAAGAAGTTGAACTGAATTCTTTGGATGTGGTGAGGGCTTTGCGGGTGTATTTGTTTTTTTACAGCTTCTTTTTGGAAGTCTGATTCTTTATTTGTGCTGACGGAAGGGTCGCGCAAAGGCATGGCAGTCTCGTCGGCTACCATTTCTCGTTGGATAAGGAAGACCGTGACTCATGCATATGAGATTCGGGGCAAGGTTCTCCCATTTCCAGTCACGGCTCATTCCACCAGGGCAGTTAGTACTTCCTGGGCGTTTAGACACCAGGCCTCGGTGTCTCAGGTGTGCAAAGCGGCTACTTGGGACTCAGTGCACAAGTTTACTAAGTTTTACAAAATTGTTGTTTCAGCATCTTCGGATGCTGCCTTTGGCCGCAAAGTATTACAAGCGGCAGTGTAGGCGTGATTAGCGCCGCCTGAGAGGGCTTTTTCTGTTGGGTACAGTTGTTATAGTTTGCCCACCCCTCTTGATTGGCACAGATTTGGGACGTTCCCACGTGTCATAAGAAGGCTGCGTCCGTCAGTGAACGGAAGAGTAAAAGGGATTTTATTATAACTTACCGTAAAATACTTTTCTCTGAGTTCACTGACAGACGCAGCACCCACCCCTCTGTGTTGAGTTTGTACAGCTTTTTACGAACTTATGTGCTATGCAGAGCAGGGGGATTATATGCTAAGGTGAGGACGGCCCCCTGGGAGGGGCCAACCTATGCTTTTGTTTTATTTTTGCCTAGTCTACTCCTAGTAATATGAGAATAACCCACGTGTCATAAGAAGGCTGCGTCTGTCAGTGAATGGAAGAG
>BLSH010186247.1:94066-106424 GCA_018402905.1 Glandirana rugosa
TTTTTTTTTGTGTGTCCTTTTACACTCACAACACGTACTCCTGGTTTATACACCTTATTTCCCTAAAATAATATTGAATGTCATTTTAGGAAAAGAGACTGTCTGCGTCGAGAAGAATACTGTGTACCCAAATACGAGTATAATGATCCTCATCTGATCCGTTTTTATTTTGTTTTCGTATCCAACCGGGGAGGGTCCCCCGGCAGGAGTGGAATCGTATATTAGGGGGACGAGACGTATCGTGTATTCAAGCATTTTTCGACATGTTTGAGTTGTGTCTCCCCACCCACGACGCAGACAGTCACTTGAGTCTCTTTTCATAAAATGCCATTCAATATTATTTTAGGGAAAATGAGAAGGCAAGTGACTGCCTGCGTCGGATATATGCTAAGGTGAGGACGGCCCCCTGGGAGGGGCCAACCTATGCTTTTGTTTTATTTTTGCCTAGTCTACTCCTAGTAATATGAGCATAAACCCATGTGTCATAAGAAGAGCTGCGTCTGTCAGAGAAAAGGATTTTACTGTAAGTTATAATAAAATCCCTTTATTCCACATATTTGGTCCTCATGCACAACACTCACATTTTCCTGTGTGTTTTTTTTTTTCTTACCTTGCAAAGGGTACATTTTTACATATTTTTCATGGTTTTTACACACATTACCTACAAAGTACACTTAGAAGGATACATTTGTTTTCTCCTTCTTCTTCTTCTTCTTCCCCTTCTCTCCCACTCTCTTCCCCCTCATTTTAAGAGGGGGAAAGAAAATGGAGAACGCCGGAAAGAGAGCTGGGAAATAATACTCCTGTTCCCGTTCTGTTTTCAAGATATTGTTAAAATCGGAAAGAAAATAAATATCTGTGTACTCAATAAACAGTAATAGGATAAAAGCAACCTATTGCAATGGGATAAAACAGGAGAAGAGGTTAAATTAAGAAATTGACATGTTCTCTAGCTGGAGATGGTACAGTTTTAATTATCCAGTGATCGCTGTTGCGCTACTCAAAATACTGATATGGGGACTTTTATACGTTTTTTTGTTAATACAGAAGTTTTCATGATCTGTATGGGAAGAGGTTGAAATAGAAAAATCAATGGATTTGGTGATGTATAATCTTTGTGCAAAATGTTATGAACATACTATAAAGGTTATAGTGAACTATTATTGATAATTTTTGATGGACGTCCTTTAATGAAAATCCACGTGGTGATTAATTAATGAGCTCATTTAATATGAATAGAAAAGAGTGCACTCTTATTAAACAACATGGCCATATGTTTTGTATTTTGTGATTTATATGTGTTTATTGCTAACCATTTGTTTATTTCTAGGAGGGAAATGTAATTATTGTTCACTAAGATCTTTCATTTTGTTTAGTTTCTAGTTTTCTAGTGCAGAAAAGAGTGAAGCATCAATCCACCTGTCTGATGTGGTTTGATGTCCGGGAACTAAAAATGAAGATTACAGCACACATTGACAGATTGCATCACCATACTTGTTAACATTTAGTTTATTTATGTAAACATTAACCGGTTCCCCACCGCGCGCCGTCTTTTCGCGGCGGCAGTCGGGGAGCCCTGAGCGAATCGCCGTAAATAAGCCGCGATCTGCATTTAGCCACCAGGGGGCGCGCACGCACACCCGCCGCACTCCTGGGGAGTGTGCCCGCGGCTCGGGCGGACGCGATGTCCGCCGGCGAGCCGCGTTGAGCGGCTACAGGGAAAGAACGGCGCTCTGTCAGTGGGGCATGAGAGATCTACTGATCCCTGTCACTGGGATCAGTTAGATCTCTCATTCCCATGTTAGCCCAACCCCCCCACAGTAAGAACACACCCAGGGAACACAGTTAACCCCTAGCTCTCCCCCCCAGGTTAACCCCTTCACTGCCAATGACATTTATACAGTAATCAGTGGACATTTACATTTCTGATCGCTGAATAAATGTCATTGGTCCCAAAAAAGTGTCAAAAATGTCCGACATGTCCACCGCAATATCGCATTACCGCTAAAAATCGCAGATCGCCGCCATTACTAGTAAAAAATAAAAAAAAATAAAAACCCCAGAATTGAATTCTCACCATCCGTAAACGTGGCCACTTTTGCGCAAACCAATCAATAAACGCCGATTGCAATTTTTTTTATCGCAAATATGAGGAATTATATAAATCGGCCAAAAACGGTGAAAAAAAATGTTTTTTTATATTTTTTTTTTGGATTTGAATTTTAGCAAAAAGTAAGAAATTCAGTTTTTTTTGCAAAATGGTCGCTCTTCTTTTGTTTATAGTGGCGATAAGAAATGACGCAGAGGCGATCAAATACCACCAAAAGAAAACTCTATTTGTGGGAAAAAAAGGACGCAAATTTTATTTGGGTACAACGTCGCACGACCGCGCAATTGTCAGTTAAAGCGACGCAGCGCCGAATCGCAAAAAGTGCTCTGGTCCTAAAGTGGGAAATCCTTCCGGGGCTGAAGTGGTTAATATCAAAACCACAAAGAAGGGTGGGATTGTAGTGCAATACACCAAGATCCCAATAATTTCCTTCCTAACACTGATTGTGACAGACACCCACAGCCCACCTCCAGGTCAGACAGAGTATGGGCAGGAAAATTCTTTTGATCTTGGCCCCATTTTCCTGCACCCCCTACAAGGACACTCTTAAGGCATGGACAAAACCTGTGTACCATAAACGGTATTCTTTAAGCAAAATAAAAGGAGTAAGGTATTGCCCCAGTGGTAGCTACAGATTTGTACAGGATCTGTAAGCCATAGATTAACTTGTGGTCCCCATTGCCCCAATAGTGCCAGATGTGCCATCACTCCTGTCCTCCATTCCATCCGATGCAGAGTGTTTTACAGTGATTAATCTGGTAAATGTTTTTTCCGTCCCTATGGATAAGGAGACACAGCCAATCTTTGCCTTGTGTTTAAAGAATCGCTAATTTATCTGGTGTAGAATGCCCCAGGGCCATGTGGACCCACTTGTAGTCTACTTGATTGTGCTCCAGGCCACACTGAGGTCCTGGACTTCCCGTCATGGTTCGGTCCTATTACAAATCAGGCAGCCAGACAGGAGGACAGTGTGTATCTCATAAACTGTGTATTTGAAAAAGTACCACAAACAACAATTGTGGGGAACCCCCACACACTTGGACATTTTAGGGCACACCACGAGATAACACAATTTGTATAAAATTGTATAGATTTTATTACATCAATAGTTTAAAACACACAAACATAGTGTTTAGAAATAAAATACAATACATCTGTATTAAGCCCCAAAAGAAGAGGGGGTGTACAGATCATATTAGCAGATTGACCCGGCAATAATGGAAAATAGCTACCAATACAACCATGGTGTGCAAGCATACAGAGTGCAAAGGTCTACGCGTTTCGCTCTGGGCTTCTTCAGGACCCAAGTCACAGCATGGTTGCAGGTTGCCAAGGTAGCTTAATCAGAAAAAAGGAACAATAACATTACCATTTAGAACATATTGGAACATATTATACAACACTTCAGTACTGCTTTTAGATGTATCTTGATAACCTCTAACGTATGACATAATGGTGCTTACATGAGACTCTATATGACCAAGGGAGACACTCAGGGGGACAGACACAGGGGATAAATACAACCTCGATGGCTGGACCCCAAGGACTGGTATTGCCGGGTCAATCTGCTATTATGATCTGTACACCCCCTCTTCTTTTGGGGCTTAACACAGATGTATTTTATTTCTAAACACTATGTTTGTGTGTTTTAAACTATTGATGTAATATAATATATATACAATTTTATACAAATTGTGTTATCTCGTGGTGTGCCCTAAAATGTCCAAGTGTGTGGGGGTTCCCCACAATTGTTGTTTGTGGTACTTATTTTATGGGACGGTGGCACCTCCTCTGAGAAGTTCTTTGTCTCTGAGTGTATTTGAAAAAAGTGATCATAAAGTGTTTAGAAAAATTGCAGTGGTGCCAGGAAACTGTTGTTTACCTTGGTTTTGTCCTCACAAAAGGAGAAAGGAAAGTCAGTTACAAGAGAGCTGCGGCTCTCATGTGTCTGCCCCACCGATTGACCAAGAAGGACATGCTTACCTTCCTTGGTATAATTGGTTACTGCCGCCAATGAATACCTGACTGTTCCTACAATGACAATCTCCTGAGACATGCTACAGGTTCTGATATGCCAGATTGTGTAAAAAGGAATTGTGTAATGTTTTTGTGTATTTGAAAAATGCTATGGTAACGGCTCCTAGTCTAGGCCTGCCTGATTCCAGGGACAACTGTAAAATGATGGCAGGAGTCCTAGCTCAAGAACATGGAGGCAAGCTCCGCCCTGTTGTTTTTTCCTCAAAGATGGTTCTAGTACAGGTTCAAGGCATGCCTGCGTGTCTCGGATAAGGTTATACTGCTCTCCAACCCTAAGCTAAAGATAAAATATGCTTCTCCTACCTCAGGCCCAGCAGCAATCCTCAATGTTTAAAAGGAGAACAGGATAAGATTGTTCCACAACATTATTGTTTGGATCTCATCCATCAGGACACGTCCCCAAGATGTAACATGTCTTCTGTGGCCCTTCCAGACGCACAGAGTGTGTTTGTGGATGGCTCTTGTTCAAGGCCCAATGGCAACACATATCATACAGGATATGCTGTCGTACAATTACCAGACAACATTCTAGAGGCAAAATGAATTCTTTACCAGTCAGCCCAGGCTGCAGAACTGATAGCCCTCACAAGAGCTTGCCAGCTCTTTGAAGGACAAGATGTGCATATTTAAAAAAAATAAATAAAAGCTATACAGCTACAAAGGTCCATTGCCATTTTATATTACAGGACACACACAGGTCAGCAATTGCATTTAAGGAAGCATTGAAGGAAGCCGCATCCACTCAAAATGCAACCACCCAAACGCCTTTGCTCATGTCAGAAATGCTATTTTAAACCAGATATTGCAAGATTTGCAGACATGTGACACGGACATAGATTGGAACAATGCAGGCGTGTGGATGGGCCCTAATTCTGGACTTCTCTACCAAGAGGGGAGACCATGCATTCCAGGCCTCCCTCCCTTGTCAGGGGCATATGTTTCCAGATGCATCATATGTATCAGGAAAAAAAGCAAAACATGAACACCTTATATACCCAACAACACCATTCACTCACCTACAGATAGACTTTACACATATGCCAAAGGTGGGTAAGAGACAGGAATACCTTTTGGTGATCGTGGATATGTTTTCACGATGACCTGAGGTCTTTGTAACCACGGGCGAAGATGCCAAAGCAGTTGTAAAAAAATCTTACACAGGAGATTATTCCCAGGTGGGGATGTCTGCTCTAGATTAACTCAGACAATGGTCCTGCATTTATGGCCAAGGTCTGCCAAGACCTGGTAAGGACTCCTAGAATTGACTGTAAGTTTCACATACCACATCACCCCCAAAGTTCAGGTATAGTGAAATAGGATGGTAGAAAGAGGGGACCTAGATCTAATCCAGGAGGAATACATGAGAAAACGTATTGAAACTTTGTACAAAGTTGAAAGAAACGTTGCTCGCACCTGTCCTTGTTCTTCACAGGTACCAACGCACCCTTTCCAGGTCGGGGACCAGGTCGTGATCCAGAGAGCGCCCAAGGGATGAAAGCCACAGGAACCCCCATTTTGACCAGCCACAAGAGTGGTGGCCATCACCAGGACAGCTATCCTTACAGAGGAATCCCCTAACCGGATCCATGCTAGTTGTGTGAAAAGGGTGAACCAAGCACCCAAGAAGCGAGGTGAAACAGGTGGTATAAGTCCTCGAACTGAGAGTGAAACAGGTGGAAAAGTCTCTGAAAAAGATGACCTCGCTTATCTCACCACAGACTTTTGGGAAGGCCTTGTGCCTTCTAATGGTGCTCCTCCTCTTGATCTTCCTTCCGGTTTGGATAGTAACTAACTGTATATATCACCCTGAGGACTTAGGCCTCATAAGGCCAATATCTGGAGAAAGCCCTAAGACTGTCGCAGTAATGAACAATGCTACAATTGAGAGACACTGATGAGCCCTCAGACGTGTTCCATGGAAAAATGCTTTTGCTAAAATTTAAGTACACTTATGCACAAAGGTTTGACAAATGCCCAATGTTATTGCCCAACATAGAAAGGAAGTAGATAAACTACAGCAAGCAGCTAGAAATGTCACCAAGAACTGGAGTCCCTTTATTGAAGGAGGTTTTGGTTTCGGAGGAATCTTTTTTCTGGTTAAAAGATATTGTACTCACAGTCATAATGATTTTGATCCTTGCCCTGATACTTTACTTATGCTTTAAATGCTGCATGTGTATAATGGAGAAGGCTAGCAGATCCAAAGATGCATTGCCTTATATAATGTACATGGAAAATTATGAGATAGCCGGAAAGAAATCATGTGCATGATTTAGGAGGGGAAGTGAAGCAATATGAAGTAATATGCTATACCTATTCAGTTCCATTTTGATTTACAGCCGCCATTTCAAACTAGTCAAAAGTTTGAATAGAAGTTCTCACACCCATTTCTCACCAGCTAAGCAAGTTTGAGCAAAACATGTTATTTCCCCGAAATGACGCTTATGCATCTGCTAGCCAAGGTCCATTCTCGTCATATATTTTGACTATCATTTCTGTTATGGTCTTCATTGCATTGTTATGGGAAACGTTTCATCTTGTTATGTATTTCTCATTAGCAGAAAATAACTATATAAACTGAGAGAATAAAAGTACTAATCAGATCATTCTGAACAACACCACTGCATGTCTTGTGTCTGTTGAAACGAATCGATCTCCGGGCCCGAATCGATCTCCGGGCCCGCTGAGACGAGGACCGACCCGGGCAGGGCTATCAGTCTATCTGACCTATAAAAAGGGTACCCCAACAAACATGTCTACCGGAAATGAGGTGTGGGACACCGGGATCGTACATAGGCATAAGGCTAAGTCCCTAATATACATCACAAGATCGGGCTGGCATACTGATAAGTAGTGAAGTATAGTGGTAGAGAATGAGTGATGCACTGATTGGGGCATAACCAAAGAAGGGGTGAGGAAGCCTTCAGCGGCCAAATGCAGTATTATAAATTAGGCAAAGTCTGCACAGATACACAGGCCAATCTCTCATGTGAAAGCTAACAGTAAAAGCCACAAACATTATAAGTGGTTTGAAAAGCTAACCATAAAGCTGATTCAGAAGTGGGAGACAAAGTGTGGCATGGCTAAGAGCAGTAAGCTAAAAGAAATAGAGAGGCAAGCATGGGTACATACCAGTTGTAATGGCGTGTCATGCATGGCTCATAGGATCCACTCGTTACCCAGCACACACCCAAACCCTTAAGTAGGAAGAGGGAATGAGGGGGCGGGCCAGCGTATGAATTCCCATCGCGCAGTAGAGAGCCATGCAATGCACGACAGACGGGCGTGAAACTACAATGCCCGAAAGGCATTGCGTGATGACATTGCAAGGCTGTCACATGGGGCGGACCAAGGTACATATCAGAACACTGGATGGGGATGAATGAAAGAGGGAAAGACGACACAAAAGGAAACAGCTGAAAGTAGGGAAATGAGTGAAAGGTAAGCAGAAAAAGAAAGGTGCAAGTAATGAATGGTAAACAGACAAGTAGCTAAATAAATTAACCTAGGCGGACACAGTGAAACCTGAGGGACAAAAATGGAGCGCCGCGTCGCTGCATATCTGGGGGAACACGAGTGTGCCAACACTGGAGCAGCCTGCGAAAATGCCCCAGCGCTCACAGACATGGGGGAAATCACAAAGGACATACCTATGGTGTATATGACTACTGGCTAAACATAACATAGATATAGCATCAAAAAATAACCAAATCAATAAAAATAATAAGAGGAAAAGCAGTGATGAATAATGAAAAATGGTAAAAAAGATAGCCCAATTAAATCCAAAAAATGTTATGTTTATAGGAAAGAAAAGGATTGCATATGAGTGAGGCCCGAATCAGGAAGGAAGGGGGAGGGACCTGGGAGGGACATGGCGAGGAGTAGGGGTGTATTATAGGAAGGGTCTAAAACTGACAGTCATTAAGGTCAGGGAAGGTGGCAGCTGTAAGTTTATGAATCTACCGGAATTCCAATTGGAGCAGAGTTTTGTCCATGTCGCCGCCTCGAATGTGGGCGGGGACATGTTCAAGAGCATGGAATTGAATCAGTTTGGTGTTAAATCGGTGGTAGATGCCTATCTGTCTATTGATTGCTGTTTCCATATGTCTCTTGGGAGTTGGTGCTATATTGTCTTTAATGCGTTTTATGAACGGATATTTTGTTTTGCCGATATAAAATCTGCCACATTCATATGTTGTAAGGTATACAATGCCAGCTGTCTGGCAAGTGACTCTTTTTTTTTTACTTGTGAATCGGTCACCATTAGGTAAAACAGTGTCGGTATTAGACATGTATGGACAAACTTGGCATTTTCCACACGAGTAGGTTCCATTAATCTCAGTGTGTAGAGTGGAGGTTTTGTCAAAATGACTTTTGATGCGTTTATCCCGCAGGGATGGGGCTCATCTGAATGTAATTTTGGGGTGATCATTAATGTTTCACAATTACTGGATCGGAGGTGAGTAAAAGCCAGAATCAGGTCACAATTTGTCTAATCTCTTTGTGTTGCCTGCAGTAGTTGGTAATGATGCGGGTGGTCTAATTCATTGGTTTGGGTTTCTGATTGAATAGCAGGTTGGATCTGGGTTGTCCATAAGCTCTATTGTATGTCCTTTTTTAAGGCATGAGCTACTGTAGCCCCTAAATCTAATATATACTATATCACTAACTGCATATGTTTATGCCATTTTGGTATGTATGTATGCATGCATACTCATTGTTTTTTGTGTTATATAATAGGGTCATACCACCTGTCCCCTGATGAAGCTATCTCCACAGCGAAACATGTCAGGACTACCTTTGCATACACCATTGTAACATTACTGAACCCAAGAAAATGATCATTGGTGTAATTTTATTTATGTCACTTTGCTAAGTGTCTTGCTCCTTTTAACAATGTATCATTAAAATTGATTTTGTGTTAATTATCCAATTGTTTCTTTAAATGGCACCTCAAACATTCCCATATTTCCCATATATATACTCTTGTCTATTGTTATAGTAAAGTTTTTCTTTTCTTCCTCTTTTCTTCCTCTTTTTTTTTTTTCTTCTTCGAATGGGCCCTTAATCATATACTCTATAAACAAAAGGTTGGGGTGATATTTTTCCAAGAGACGCATTATCGCTCAAATCATATTCCAAATATTTACAACAAATACTATCCAGCATGGTATCACGACACTTTACCTTACTCGAAAACCAGAGGTGTGTCCACTGCTATACATAAATCTCTCCTCCATCAAGTTCTGGATTCCCGGGGTAGCAGGGACGGCAGAGCCCTGCTCTTAAAATTATCCATCTATGGGGAAAAATATACGTTTATCAATCTATACTTACTGAATCAGGAACAAATTAAAACAGGGATACAACTGATGACAGACCTAGAAGAAAGATCGGAAGGTATTGTATTGTACTCATTGGTGGGGACTTTAATTAATTTTGTCTTGGATTTAGGCCGGGATACTACTGCAACTCACCCATTTCAGAACAATAACCAGAAAATTTAAAGAGATTATGGGAAAATTAAAACTGATTGATATCTGGCAAGCTCACCACCCTAGGGACAGAGATTATACATTTTATTTGAAGGCCCACAATACATATTGTAGGATAGATTTCTTCCTAGTAAATCAGTTTGTATTACCTACTGTGACTGCATCAAAAATAGGAAACTTTGTCTGGTCCGATCATGCCCCAGTTTTTGTTGAATTCGAGCTTTCGGGCCATAAGAGAAATGTGCATTTCGGAAATTCGTCAGACGATAATACATTTTCAAAAAGATCACGAGAAAGATGAAACCTCCCAAACCATACAGTGGGAAGCGTGTTGAGGGGTATCTTTATGAAACATGGGGCCAGATTGAAAGCGAGTAAGATAAATGAAACGTTTACTTTGTTAAAAGATATTGCAAACTACAAGAAAACCCACAAACAGAATCCTACCCCGATAAATCTGATAAAATTGACAGACAAGCAGAATGAATTGCTGTATATACTAAATGAACAAACACTGAGATTAAGAGGTAAGAATCAAGCTTTATACTATTCAAAGGGGAATAAACCAGGAAAGCTCTAGGCAAGAGCTGTGCGACAACGGATAGCTACCACCTCTATAATAAAAATCTCAATGTCAGGGGAAGTAACATCTGATCCCAAAGAGATTTTAGAAACCTTCCAAACCTTTTATTCTAAACTTTATAATATTACTAATCAAAAGACAGGTAAAGAACTAGATAGGGTCCGTCAAAAGATACAAGAATATATAAAATAAACTGCAATTCCAACTTTACCTAAAGAAACAACAGAAGAACTAGATAAAGAAATCTCAATAGAAGAAATACGGAACGTCATTAATACTATGGCCCTGGGGAAAAGCCCAGGACCAGACGGATTTATGTAGTAAAAATTAAAGTCTGCCAGAGTAACACCAGCACCACATCCCTAATATAGAAGAATCAAAAAAATTGAAGAAAAGAAAATGGGACTTTCAAGGTGCTGGTAAATCCCCTTCCCTGAAGAATTACACCAAAATATATTAAAACATACACTTTATTAGTTCAATAAAAATGCACATGGTGCAGGCTCCACTGAAAGCACTGGTAGCCAGCCCATTAATGAAAATAAAAACATCAGAATGACTCAATAATGACTGTACATACAATCCATGGTAAAGATGTTAACAAAATACCAAACATTCCTGGCCTCTATACATGTGAGGAGTGGAAACTGTGCCAGGATGTTACGGTCTGTTAGTCCATGAATTGGGTAATGATCCATGTAGTCTGACGTGTTTCGCCCGACTGTTTGGGCTTCCTCAGGGAATGGATCACATTAGAGTCACTAAAACATAAATGTAGTAATGAGCACTAGATATTTGTGTGAACATCAACATATTTCACAAAATGGTAGGCTGATTCACCATCTAACAGTTGATACTAATATGAGTTAGTTAACCTAAATTTGTATACAGAGGTATGTTGTTTTTTTGATGATCCTCTAATTACATGGAATTCCAACCATAGTAGTGTGCATAAACACACCCACACACACACATTGTGGGAAGATGCCCATTAGTGAACCAAGAAAGACTCACATTACATGTTGAGCGAGTATCGAGATATAGAAAATAACTGGAAGACTGATGTAATTCGTATAGTCATAGGATGTTAATCTGTACAGATCACTGCCATTGGTGATACCACTGACTCCTTACAAAAACAAAAAACAGAAGGATCAAATTTCTCATCAGGAAGATTAAAAAAAAAAAAAAAAGAAACAGACGGATTTACGTTTTTTATAAAATAATGGGTGAAAGCTTAGGACCTGTGCTATGTAAGACCTTTAATGCAGTATCTACGTCTTGCCCCTATGGAAGCTCACATCTCTATAATACCTAAACCAGAGAAAGATCATACTATATGCGGGAATTATAGACCTATTTCTCTCACGAATATTGATCTACGGATTTTCTCAAAAATTATAGCAGAAAGACTTACTCCAATTCTACCGGCATATGTCCATTTGGACCAAGTAGGATTCGTAGAGGGAAGGGAAGTAGAGATAATACTCTGAAAACTCATTAATTGAATATGTCCGGAGGAACTGCATCCCATCCTGTCTTTTGGCCATAGATGCTGAAAAGGTGTTTGACAGGGTGGGATGGAAGAAACTTGGAAGAAACCTTTCTTGGAAGAAACCTTGAAACAATGGGGCATCGGTCCTCAGCTGATGCAAAAGATAATGGCACTGTATAGTAAACACCATGCAAGGGTTCGGATAGATGGGACCCTGTTGAAATTAATCCCAATCACAAATGGAGCCCGACAGGGTTGTCCCCTTTCTCCGTTATTATATGTCCTGGTAATGGAACATCTTACCACAGCCATATAAAATAATCCTGATATAAAGGAAAAGGAGTAAAAAATGTCAGTATATACTCTTATTGCATATCACTAATCCAATAATAACTATTCCAAATCTCATCCAGGAGTTCAATTGGTTTGGAGCATTGAGTAATTTTAAAGTGAACTATGATAAATCTGAGCATTTAAATATATCATTATTAGAGTTGAGCGAACACCTGGAAGTTCGGGTTCTGCTGGTCCGTCCGAACTTCGTGACAAAGTCCGGGTCCGGGTCCGGACGGAACCCGAACGATCGCACGGACAACGAACCCCATTGAAATCAATGGGGACCCGAACTTTTAGGCACA
>BLSH010186247.1:143474-148474 GCA_018402905.1 Glandirana rugosa
GGAGAAAACCTATCACCACCCGCTGTCCAGACACTTTTAGACATAAACCACGGGAGATGTAAAGTCAACCCCAGAAACGGAACGAACAGCGTATTGAAGAGATTTTCACAGACCTGTCGCCCACCACTATCCAAAAGAGGAGATCCCTCAAGCCATTACTAACCGTCCTGTCCCAAAAAGACATCAGGTACTGGTGGGCCTTCCCATTTGCAGTTAAATTTACCTGGAAAGAACAGACCCACTTCTTCACCAACCTTGTCGATGGGGAAAAACTTCTCCTCAAATTGAACCTGATCGCCCAAGAGTCGTCCATGGACACTTCAAACTTAGCCTCCAGCTCATCCAAACGTCCCCCACCGGCTAGCCCTCTCACGACAACATGGATCTCTGCAAGGCCCAAGAAGGCGAAAGAACAAAGGCCTCCCTAATAACGAATAGCAAGGAAGCCTGATTTTCGGGTGCTCCATTGCTTGTATCATCCTATATTTTTCTTGGGATGCATGCCCTCATCTAGAGACTTGTTTTTGTTTTTTTTTTTGGTTTTTTTTATGTCCTTCTCTTTTTGAGGGCTGATTACCTACGGTGATGAACTAAATGTTATTATCCAAAGATGTCTGTTTTCCAGGTTCAAGGTTCTACTGTTGATATGGTTCCCAGAATAGCAGAGCCTGGCTCGGGGCTCCTCTTTCCTTCGGGAGGAAGAGGGGAGCGTCGACCCATTACATTATTATGTTAAGTCAAGTTGAAAACGTCATTTCATACCACTTAAGCCTCATATTCGGGTGAAATCGGGCTGGGCCTCCAGGGACAAGCCCATTGGACTTGGGAATGGCCTTCCTGGGCTGAAGGTTTATGAGGGAGATTGATCTCTGAAAGTGGACCTAAGGCCTTAGGAATGCTAAACTTTAGCTCAGAATGTCCATTTTTGTTAATTATACAGTTGGTTTCGAACGGCGCCGAGGCTTGGGGTGGTACCTATGCGCCTCCTCCTATCACATAGTTGTAAGGTTTACCACTATGGGATGGGTAGCCGACCCTACAAGGGGTAGGCGATATTACTTATGGGCTTTTGGGGGGCTCACCCCCCCCATTACCCATTGTCTTTTTCAAGACATAGTATTCTTCATTATGTGGCATTTGCTCTTTATTACGATTTCTTCTCATGTCTTTTCTTTCTCCTCTTCTTTGTTCCCTCAAGCCAAACCTCATCTATCTATGACTCCTGGGAAAGATATAGCATCATTTACACATACTCCGCTACGCACAGAGATCGAGGACGATTTCATCCTCAAGGTGAGTGATGGTTTTGATAAGAGCTCTCCCCCTAAAGTAATCTATGGCTACACATAACCCAACTCACGATTCCATAAAAATTGCTACTCATAATGTCCAGGGCCTGAACTCCCCAGTCAAGAGGAGGAAGGCACTGGACAATTATCGTTCCCTGAATCTAGATATAATACTGATTCAAGAAACTCATTTTCCTATCCGGTACAGTCCTAAGTTCATCCACTCACATTATCCCAATTTTCACCTTGCCAATGCAGAGGACAAAACCAGGGGTGTTGGAGCCCTATTCTCAAAACGCATTAATTTCTCCCTTCTTTCTGAATTAAAAGATCCGGAAGGTAGATACATTTTAGTGAAGGGTACTATAGATGGGCGTCTTTATACGATAATATCGTACTATGCACCTAATAAGGGTCAGGTAAATTTTTTTAACAACTTATTTAGTTCTCTCTCCCCCCACTTGGAAGGGGAGATAATTTTGGGGGGGGATTCTAACACAGCTTTTGACCAGATATGTGACAGGAATCGTCCCACACATGATAGACTCCTCCGTCCCACTAAGGCCAGCAACAAATTAGCCAAAATCATCAACACTCAGGGTCTAATAGATATCTGGAGAGAGATGAATCCCAATAAAAGAGACTACACACATTATTCCAGCCCACACCAAACATATGCTAGGATAGACCACATCCTAATTCCCACTAGGCAAATTCCCAATACATTGAGCTCTCAAATTGTCGACATCGCGTGGTCGGATCATTCCTTAGTGATTCTAAATTATTTGAGAACTTTTCCCAAGCACCCTATAACTAACTGGCGCCTCAACGAATCCCTCCTCAACGATCCAATAAGAGTCTCCGAGATTAATAGTGCAGTAAAAGAATACTTCCTTCTAAACACTTCACCGGATATCTCTCCGGAAACCCTTTGGGTGGCACATAAGGCGACCATTAGAGGCAAATTAATACAAATCTCTTCCCAAATTAAAAAGGAAAGGCAAGCAAATATTAAGCACCTAGAAGAATCCTTCAAAACACTTAAAACCGCACATAAGAACAACCCTACAGAAGCCTCTATCTCTCTTTTAAACGCAGCCAAACTGGAACTCAATCTAGCACTTACAACGAAGGCAGAAAAATGCATCCGCTGGTCAAGTGCGAAGTTTTATTCACATAGAGACAAAATGGGCTCCCTTTTGGCGGCCAAACTTTCCCCCAAAATTAGATCATTCTCCATCCCAAGACTTAAAACAGGCAACTCTCAAGTATCTGCTGACCCTAAAAAAATCCTAAAGGTCTTTCACGGGTATTACTCTAATTTATATAGTGCTGAAACGGATCAACACTCCCTACCTATAGAACGGTATCTAGATAAATTACTCCTACCCACCCTATCCACAGATCATAAAAATTATCTAGATGCATCCTTTTCGGAGGAAGAAATAATAGAAGCTATAGATAGTTTGAAAAGAGATTCGGCCCCAGGCCCAGATGGCTTCCCGAATCTTTACTATAAGACCTTCAAGGAGACGTTGACACCCTATTTGGCAAAATTTTTCAACTCCATGAAAAGCGGGACCCCATTAGATCCCCAATTGAACACTGCCTATATAACAGTCATACCAAAACCGGACAAAAACCCTGAGGAGGTGGGGAATTACAGACCCATTTCCCTCATCAATAATGACATCAAAATAATGACCAAAATCCTCAGCAATAGATTAGGTAACATCATTAACCATTATATACACAAAGACCAAGTGGGATTCATACCGGGTAGGCAAGGCCCTGACCAAATCAGGAGAGCGATAAACATAATTTCCCTATTACAGTATAACTGGGATGGCGGCTCTAGAAAAAGAGGAATGCTATTATCCCTAGACTTACACAAAGCTTTCGACTCAGTCACCTGGTCCTACCTATTCACTCTCCTAGATCGGTGGGGCTTTGGAGACAACTTTATGAATACCATTAGATCTCTATACTCCTTCCCCACAGCCAAAATCCGACTACAAGGGTTTTACTCCGACCCAGTAAAGATTGCAAGGGGCACTAGGCAGGGATGCCCCCTGTCCCCCTTGATCTTTGCCATAGCGATTGAAACTTTAGCTATAGCTATAAGACAGAATGTAGACATCCAGGGAGTTAAGTGCGGATCCCAAATACATAAATGCGGCCTTTTTGCTGACGACATTCTCCTCTTTCTAACATCCCCAACAACTTCCCTCCCCAACCTCAGTAAGACTATAGAAGAATTCACCGAAGTTTCAGGCCTCAGGGTTAACTTTTCCAAATCCCATGCACTGAATATTTCACTCCCGGAAGAAGTGAAAGATAATCTAAAGAACACCTTCCAATTTGTATGGAATGACAGAGAAATCAAATACCTGGGAATCTTATTGGTAGCTAATATCGACCAACTTTATGCAAGTAATTATCCCCCGATGTACAAAAAACTAGAGAGAGACTTAAAAACTTGGGGCAAAGGGGAATTGTCTTGGATGGGCAGGATCCATTCCGTGAAGATGACCCTGCTCCCCAGACTGTTATACCTTTTTAGGTCTCTCCCTATAGCAATCAGAAAGGATCACCTAATGTCCTTCCAAAATAAGGTAATACAGTATATTTGGAGAGATTCGGGTCATAGACTGGCAAAGCAAACTCTATTTCTACCTAAGAAAAAAGGGGGGCTGGGAACTCCTAATCTTCTGTGGTACTTCCAAGCAGCGAGATTAGCACAGCTTTCGACAATATACTTTAAAACAGAAAAACCAGATTGGACTCAGATGGAAAGACAGGCAGTGCCCTCCCACACTATAGACTATCTCCTCTGGGTTCCAACCAGAGACCGCCCGGTTATTCTCTCTCCGGTTCTGTCCCAATCGTTAGCCATGTGGGACAAACTCCGCATTTCAGACAAATTGGTGTCAGGGTGCACCCCGTTGGCCCACATCTTTCATAACCCTGTTTTCCCACCAGGTAGAGATATAAAAGCCTTCCATTGGTGGTTGGATAAGGGACTGTACCGGATAGGACACTTTCTCTCCCGATCGGGACCTATTCCCTTAGCACACTGGATCAGTAAACTAGAACTACCAGACTCTGAACATTTCAGATTTAGACAATTGTTCATTTTCCTGCATAAACTTTGGATAGATAACGTAAATACGCGCTCAGTGACAGCTTACGAAAGTTGGTGCGGTCTAGCCATGGACCAAAAAGGTGGGATTTCTGTTATCTACCAGTCACTTGCCTCCCCAACAAGTAAAACAGCTTACATGAAAGCTTGGGAGGAGGACCTCAAAATGGAATGGAACATGGAAAAATGGCATTTTGCCTCCTCCCGATCGTTCCGAGGTATAAACAACGTCTCCCTTATGGAAGCTAGCGTTAAGGTTATAACTAGATGGTATCTAACTCCTTCTAGATTGGCTTTAATATATCCCACGGCGGACCCATGTTGCTTCCGGGGGTGCGGCTTAAGGGGAACGATGGTCCACATCTGGTGGGAATGCCCCAGAATAAGATCCTTCTGGAAAAAGATCTTTAAATTGATCTCCAAAGTCACAGGTCAACAAATTCATGGCACTCCAGAGGTTGCCCTTTTGAATGCAGTTATACCCAATGCATCCAAAGTCACAAGAAAACTAATCCACTTTATTCTTTTAGGGGCAAAAATGACGATTGCCAAGGCCTGGAAGCAACCTA
>BLSH010186247.1:153474-157467 GCA_018402905.1 Glandirana rugosa
TCAGTCACTTTCTCTTTAGATCCACCAGCCTGCGCTTTCTTTTTCCCGGAAGACTCTGCCTCCACCGCTCTCCTGGGGGACGCAGACTCAGCTGAACGGGTCACCCCACTTGCTGTAGACACACCAGCCACTGCCTTCACCAGGACCTCCTTCCTTTCCTTTTTGTTGCCCACCGCCTTTTGATTCCCAGAGGCTTCATTCCTCTTTCCATCTTCCTTTGCCTTTACCTTACTTTCACCAAGGACTGGAGCACCCGCCCCGGCCTGGACGGGCAACTGGGACCTCCTAACGGATTGGCTCCCTTCTTCACTGACCTTCCGTACTCTGTCCATCAGGTCTTTGAGAAGGGCCTTTTCCCCGGAGCTATGCTCAGCAAGGCGTCCCAGTAGCTCACACAGCCCTGCACATTCTTCCTTAAGCGTGGTAATCCTTGGTTTAAACACCCCACGCTTGTGGCTACTTGCTTTGTCACGAGCAGTGCGCAAGTTAGCCAAAATCATTTTCTTCCTCTCAAACACCTCCACTGTACTCGCAAGTAAGGTCTTCACTCTTTCTCTCCGAGAAATACATCTCACAGAATCCTCCCCCTGCTGGGGACTGTACCAGTCTAATAACTCACTTTGGGCTACGAGAAAAACTCTCGCCTCTACGGTAGGGTTTACGTCCCGTAGACCAAGCCCGGGGTCCTCAGGCTGAGGAGCAGGGCTCTCCCCTGGGCTAGAGGAGGCCATAACCTCCCCTCACTTCCACCACTCTGGTTCTTTTCTGGAGCTCAATACACACCCAACCTTCCACCGCGGCTGCTGGCACCAGACTTGCCCTCCAATAGATCCTCGTTAAAGGATTTAAAGTGTACTCATTCCAATTACAGGGCCTCGAAAGAGTCCTGTATTGTTATTTTTCGTCACTACCTCCCCGAGTCGGGAGTGGGTAATTTGCGCGCCTGCTGCCTTCCTTGGATGTGGTAGCCGTTTCTCAGGCTCCCTCTCCGGAATCGAACCCTGATTCCCCGTTACCCGTGGTCACCATGGTAGGCGCAGAAAGTACCATCGAAAGTTGATAGGGCAGACATCCGAATGTATCGTCGTCGCCACAGGGACGTGCGATCGGCCCGAGGTTATCTAGAGTCACCAAAGCGGCCGGGGAGAGGGGGCCGGAGCGCCCCCGGATTGGTTTTGGTCTGATAAACGCACGCATCCCTGGGGATCAGCGCTTGTCGGCATGTATTAGCTCTAGAATTACCACAGTGATCAAAGGAACCATAACTGATTTAATGAGCCATTCGCAGTTTCACTGCTACTGGCAGGATCAACCAAGTAGCCCGATCAGGAGCAGGTGGCCCACAGGGGTGGGGCGCCGCTGCCGGGGCGGATCGGCGCCGTCCCGCTGACCCCCCGGGGTGGGGGGGAGTTGGACGGGCCGGGAGCGACGTTTTCCAAAGGGCGGAGGGGTGGGGAGTGGACGCCCGCTCTCCCCCTGCCGTCTTGTCGCTCTCTCACCCCCGCGCGGGAGTGGATGCCTAGACGGGTCGGTGACCGGAGAAAAAAAACGTGCGCTCGGCCGCCGGGGCGGAGGGCGGGGGACCGGGTTGGGAGGGGGGTACGGGAGTGGCGAGGGGATGAGGTCGGTGAAGACCCTCCCCGCAGCGCACGCCCGATGCCTCCTCGCCCGACCGGCCCCGTCTCTCTGACCGGAGGGGTTCTCCTTCGGGTCCTGGCAGACTCGCCCTAAAGGGAGCCGCAGGGCCACCTCTTTCTCTCTCCCCACAGTCGGTGGGGGGATGCCCGCCACCCCGGGCTGGCTTCCCCGAGCGGACGGGAGGGGGGCGAGGCGCCTGGGCGGCCCTCGGCCTCCGGGGCGCGCTCTCCCCTCCCTGCCGGGGAGCTCGGGGCCACCATCGGTCTGGGCGCGAGGCTTCCCTCGGTCAAGGGGGGGGTCCAAGAAACTGCTCCTCACATATATCCGCAGACGCATTTCGAACCCGGCCCCCACCCGAGTCGGAGTTCCACGGGAGAAGGGAACGTCGGCCGCACTCTGGCCGGGCCTCTGGAACTCCTTCCTGGCCTCGGCCGGCGGATCCGACCTCATCCGCGACTTCCGCAAATTTCATCCTCTGAAAACGACTAAGTCCCGCCGGCCAGCTTGGGGCCGGCCCGCCGCTCGCCGAAAAAAAAAAGTCCAGCCGGCCAGCTTGGGGGGCAGGCCTACCACGCGCCGAAAAACGGCAAAGTATCGCCGGCCAGCTTGGGGCCACCCCGAGCCGGTAAAATGGCAAAGTCCCGCCGGCCAGCTTGGGGCCGCCGGCCAGCTTGGAGGGCTGACCTTCCACATGCCGAAAACCCCTCCCTCGCCCTTCGGCGCGTTCCTCTGGTTCCCGGCGGCGGGGCAGAGGAGCGTGCACCGCGAGGCCCCTCAGCCCGACGCCTCCCTCTCCCCCGCCCGGCGTTGTTTTTCTGCATCCGACCCCGCGGGGCCTCTCCCCCCTACGGCGGTCTCCTCGGTAATGATCCTTCCGCAGGTTCACCTACGGAAACCTTGTTACGACTTTTACTTCCTCTAGATATTCAAGTTTGATCGTCTTCTCGGCGCTCCGCCAGGGCCGTCGCCGACCCTGGCGGGGCTGATCCGAGGACCTCACTAAACCATCCAATCGGTAGTAGCGATGGGCGGTGTGTACAAAAGGCAGGGACTTAATCAATGCAAGCTTATGACCCGCACTTACTGGGAATTCCTCGTTCATGGGAAATAATTGCAATCCCCGATCCCTATCACGAACGGGGTTCAGCGGGTTACCCGCACCTGTCGGCGAAGGGTAGACACACGCTGGTCCGTTCAGTGTAGCGCGCGTGCAGCCCCGGACATCTAAGGGCATCACAGACCTGTTATTGCTCGATCTCGTGTGGCTGAACGCCACTTGTCCCTCTAAGAAGTTGGACGCGGACCGCCAGGGGTCGCGTAACTAGTTAGCATGGAGGAGTCTCGTTCGTTATCGGAATTAACTAGAGATGAGCGAACTTCTAGAAGTCCGGGTTCTGCTGGTTCGGCCGAACTTCGGGACAAAGTCCGGGTTCGGGTCCGGACAGAACCCGAACTTTGTCCCGCATCCCGAACCCCATTGAAATCAATGGGGACACAGACTTTTAGGCACAAAAAAGGCTGTAAAATAGTCCTGGAAGGTCCTAGAGGTCTGCAAAAGGAAGGAAATGGGGGTAAGGGTGGGACAAGTGACCTACAAAGAAATGGGGACAGGGAAATAACTTTAAATATTTAAAAAAAAATAAAAACATAAAAAATGCAAAAATGGAGATCATCTTCAAAATGGGTCTGAAAAGTATTAATTAACGGTAGAGGCCATAGAACTGTTCTAAAATCATCTTCAAACTGTGTCAAAAAAGTATAAATAAGCCGGGAGTACCCATGTAACTGTTCTGCAAAATGTGTGTGTCACTTTAAATGAAACCGGGAATAAGTGAACATCTGTTATGCAAACTTTTATTTAAAGTCTGTGTGTCACTTTAAATGAAACCGTAAATCAGTGCACATCTGTTCTTCACACTTCTGTTTAGTCTGTGTCACTTTTATTATAGCCGCTAATCAGTGCACATCTGTTCTTCACACAGAACAGATGTTCTGCACCAGAACAGATGTTATTCACACAGAACATCTGTTCTGCACACATCTGGAAATAGTTTAGAACACTTTACCTAAAACCGGGGAGGAACCATACACCTGTTCTTCAAACATCTGGAATCTGTGTGTGAAACTAGAGCATAGAGAAGAACAGGCATATGGTTCCGCTCTTTACACACTGTTTGCAGATGTTTGAAGAACAGTGATATCATATCAGTGATATAATATCACTGTTCTGAAAACATCTGCAAACTGTGTGTGAAGAGCGAAACCATATGCCTGTTCTTCTCTATGCTGTAGTTTCACACACAGATTCCAGATGTTTGAAGAACAGGTGTATGGTTCCTCCCCGGTTTTAGGTAA
>BLSH010186249.1:4841-15180 GCA_018402905.1 Glandirana rugosa
GGGTAGGGGTGTCTCTACTTATTACCCTGAAATTTGCCATGACCAAATGAGAGAGACTTACTAGTCTGACTATATTACTATAAATTTGTTTGAACTTTGTTATACTTACCTAGGATACGGATACCTGTAATTGGTTTCTGCTCGATTTCCCCTGAGGAAGCCGCTTTTTTTTTGGCGAAACGCATTGGGCAGAACAGATACGTATCCCATACCTACCAGTCACTGGAGTTCACTGCTATTCCGCCGACTGAGAACATATGGACCTATTTTGGTCATTGTACTGTATTGTCCAGTTTTTCTATTTTGTATCTATGTATTCTTTTCTACATTGGTGATTTTAATATGTTGTTTATTAACAATAAATTTTGTTTAAATATCATTATATCAGTCTGATCATTCAGAGAGAGTAAACCAGTACCGTTTAAAGTCCCATTATTCATCTCTGTGGGGATGGGGTTTACCCCACACAGATATTATTTTTTCATTGTTACATTTCAGGGATGTGGTACTGGCATGGCAGTGCTTGATCACATTTCTTACCTTTGAATTAAACATATATTTATTAGTACTTTCAATAAAATCTATTTGAAACCATAAGAAAAAAATGCCATAAATCAAAAAACTAATCAACAGAAAGGGCACAGTACAGGGGGAGAGGCAGAAAGGAACAGTAGAGGGGGGTTCAGAAGGGTACAATACTTACTGGGATAAGGAGAGCACAGTACATGTTCTGAGACGTGGCCATCCCAGGACAGCTTGGTAAAAAGTGTGACAGTCCCTGGAAATCCGGGACAATTGGCAAGTATGATATAATGCAAGATTATCATGGGGCCCCCATGCACCTGGGGCCCCTGGGCAGTGCCCAGGGGTGACCATGCATTAAGATGGCCCTGACAGCTGGAGGAATCAATGGTGGAGAAGGATCTGGGCTTTTGGTAGATCATCATAAGCTTAAAGAGATACTAAACCTTCAATTTGATAACAAACATGTCATACTCGCACCCTTGCACAGAGTGGCCCCAAACCTCGTATTCTGGGGTCACTCGTGCGGGTGTGCTCCCAAGTCCTGCTGTTGCATGTATTCACACAAACGGGACTCCTGGCTTCCCGTGTCACTGGACTTGATCGACAGCAGCGGGAGCCAATGGCTCACCTGCTATCAATCCATCCAATGAGGACCCAAGCAGCTCTCCGTTCTGACAGAAGGGGAAGGGATGTGATCACAGGCTTCCTGTATATGGGAGCCATGATCACTCCCCTCCCCTGCCACCCCAGCCCCCATACAGTTAGAACACACTGAGGGAACACAGTTAACCCTTAGAGCGCCCTCTCCAGGTTAACCCCTTCACTGCCAATGGCATTTACACAGTAATCAGTGCATTTTCATAGCAATGATCGCTGTATAAATTCCAATGGTCCCAAAAAAGTGTCAAAATGGTCCGACATGTCTGCCGCAATATCGCAGTACCACAAAAAAATTGCAGATCCCCACCATTGCTAGTAAAATATTAAAAAAATAATAAAAACCCCATAAATGAATTCTCATCATTCGTAAACGTGGCAACTTTTGTGCAAACCAATCAATAAATGCTGATTGATATTTTTTTTACCAAAAATATGAGGAAGAACATAAATCGGTGAAAACCGATGAAAAAAAATGTTTTTTTATTTTTTTTTTTGGGATTTGTAGTTTAGCAAAAAGCAAGAAATATATATTTATTTTTTTTTTGCAAAATTGTTGCTCTTTGTTTGTTTATAGCAGAGATCAGAAATGATGCAGAGGTGATAAAATACCGCCAAAAAAGCTCTATTTGTGGGGGAAAAAAAAACGCAAATTTTGTTTGGGTGCAACGTCGCACGACCGCGCAATTGTCGGTTAAAGCGATGCAATGCCAAATCGCAAAAAGCGCTCTGATCCTAAACTGGGAAATCCTTCCGGGGCTGAAGTGGTTAAGGTGATCACAGAGGACAAGTGGGCATGCTTTACGTCTGGAGGAAAAGAGATTTAAGCTCCGAATACGGAAAGGTTTCTTCACAGTAAGAGCTGTCAATATGTGGAATAGACTCCCTCAAGAACTGATTCTGGCCAGCACAGTAGATTGCTTTAAAAAAGGCCTAGATTCTTTTCTAGGTGTACATAATATAATTGGACACTAACATTTATAGGTAAAGTAAAGATCCAGGGAACATCCAATTGCCTCATGGGATCAGGAAGGAATTTTCTCCCCTGCTGGAGCAAATTGGATTATGCTTTGCTGGGGGTTTTTGCCCTCCTCTTGATCCACTGTTGGTATAGGATTGTGTATATAGGATTGTATTATTTTTTCCCTCTTTTATTGGTTGAACCAGATGGATTTTTTCAATCTGATTAGCTATGAAACGATGTAACTCCCCAATTCCAAAAGTTAAAACCAGGTATAAACTTGAAGCATTGGAATTGTTCCATTCATAAAAGTAATTTCTGCATGAAGTCTGTCATCTTGGTGGTGAAGACTCAAGATTGGATGACGTCTTTAGATCTGTAGAATGCATCTTTTGCACAATCCAGGGCAGCTTCTCACCAAAAGTTTTAGTTTTTTTTTTTTTTGCTTTGCTATCAAGCAATAAATTACCTATTTCAAGCATCTCTCTTTGGACTCAGCACTGCTCCCAGGACATTTTCAAAAGTGTTGCTAGCAGCAGGGCCAGATTAAGAGCATCGTGGCCCTGGTGCAGAGAATTTTGGGGGGCTTTTCATGCTCCCAACATTGTGGGAACAATTTGGGCATGGCCCCTTCCTGTTCCAACATGGCTGTGCACCAGTACACAAAGCAAGGTCCATAAAGATATGGATGAAACAAGTTTGGCCTGCACAGAGTCCTGACCTCAACCCAATAGAACACCTTTTGGCTGAATTAGAGTGGAGACTGCGAGCCAGGCCTTCTCATCCACATCAGTGCATAACCTCACAAATGTGCTTCTGGAAGAATGGTCAAACATTCCCATAGACACTCCTAAACCTTGTGGACAGCCTTCTCAGAAGAGTTGAAGCTGTTATAGCTGCAAAGGTTGGGGCAACTCAATATTGAACCCTACGGATTAAGACTGGGATGCCATTAAAGTTCAGGTGCGTGTAAAGGCAGGTGTCCCAATACTTTTGCCTAGATAGTGTATCTGCCAAGATTTGAAATGGTGATGGAATCCTCCTACACATAAATACTAGTACTACATTTAGACATAACTTAGGTAAGGCCCTGAGTCAGGAATTATGTTTAACATGAAGTAACATGCTTGGGATTCAAACTCAGGACGTCTGCAATGGTCGGCAGAATTTCTACCTTGTGAGCCACAGGGCTGCTGCATGTGGAGTCCTACACATAAATACAAAGATACTGCATTTCTTGGAGTATATAGGAATTACTTTAGTCAGGAGTTTCACTTCTTGATTTATTCTATATTTGATGTTTCTTGCTGTTTGAGTGTAGAATAGTAATTTTATCCTCAGATTTTTGGGAATGACATTTTTTATTTGAATGACATTTTTATTTCTGATGTTGGTACACATCACATTTTTGGGCTCCAATTAAAGTGGTTGTCAACACTGGTCAATCACTTTAACCTACAGGTAAGCCTATAATAAGGCTTACCTGCAGGTTCCCTGCATATCTCCTAAACCTGCATGGTTTAGGAAATATACAGTGTACTTGCATGTGCTGACATTGGCACATGCGCAGTGAAGAAACAGCCTCTGTGACGTTTCTTGACTGAGTTCATGCATGATTGGCGGCTACCGTGCGCATGCGCTGGAATGATGTCACGCGGCTCTGGCCTGTCACAGAGCCGAAGATCGCAGCCCCAGAAGGAAGAGGGGCAAAGATGGATGCGGCCTGGAGCGGGGACATCACGAGCTTCCAATGCAGGTAAGTGACACATAATAGGCTAGTATGTGATGCATACTAGCCTATTATGATTTTAAATTGCAGGGTAACAAAGTAACAAAGAAAACCCATCAGGGGTTACTTCCTCTTCAAGATCATTTGGAAAGAATAAAAAATAAAATAAATGGGACTCATTTTAAATATTCATAAGCAATGGTATTGTTTTAGGTTTGTAAAGACACCTGTGTGAGTTTGGGGAAATATTTTTGGGAGATAGATATGAACAAGTGAAAGTGAGAAAAAAATATTTTACCAAAACATGAAAAGATTACATATTCTACCATTCTTAAAAACAAAATAGATTATCAAAATTGCAACATTGTTGCAAGGACAAATTTCTTTGAGAGAAAGATATATTTCATCTCAACATGAAAAGGATTTCTTTGGGGAAGTTACAATTGTATTAGAATGAATGGCTGAAGATTGCATTGGGCTGCATTGCTCCAAATTTTACTCCCGAAACACTCTCACAGCTCTCATTTTGGTATTTACTTTAGCGCCCTGTAATTACTCAATGGAAGCAAAATTTAGAGCAGTTTCAGGTCTGAGCATGCTCAATTGTTCTCAGCTGTGCTCTGCACATAGGTGTAAAGAGAAGGGGAATGTATCTCTTTTCAGACTTTTTAAGATATTTCAGTGTAGAAATCACTTTTTCACACAGTTTAAAAGCAGATCATCTTTAAACAATATCCCGCAAATTTTAGTACAATTTAAGTGATTTTATCATGCTCTAAACATTATTTCCATGTACCCATCTCCAGGTCTTAACTGGAGTAAGGATTTGGGCGCTATCTGTTGCCTGGGCGCTATAGTGAATACCGTTTTGGCGCTATTTATTGCCATTTGACGTTTTTTGGCGCTAAATAGTGCTCAGTACCGCAATTGTGCGCCTGAGCACGCACTATAGTAAATTATTTTCTCTTTGTAAATTTGTTTTCTCCCTGTACTTATGGTGATTTTTCATGCTTCTTCCTAAAGGTAAAAATATATATGTACAAAGCTTGCTAATATAGTAAGGGAGGAATGCACTAAAAATTTGCTGGAAGATGTTCAGATGCCATATTTCTTATATCTTTACTATGGAGATCATTCTTGCTGCTGCCACCTTTTCAGCTAGAAGATGTTTGCACAAAACACATAATTTATTTTGAAGTGTGGGAAAGTAACAATCAGCATTTATGGCTCACCATCATGTACTGTACAACGCTCTTGCTCATAAAACAGATAGATCTGTTGATTGCATGAGAAGTAGACTGGGAGCCGCTTTGCTTGTTCCGGCCATTCTCCCCCACATGCACTGCTGAGATACAGGGGGTGGAGCTAGTGTAATTGATAGATGGTACTGTCGACCAATCAGTGTGTGGATCCTTCCTCATCTCCCTCCAGCAGCAAAAGACTAGTATGAGTGCCCATCAAGTGAGACTGTCACTGTAGGGTGGGATTTAGGAGGAAATTTGTATTTTGTGAAAGCTGTGGGGAAGGAACAAGAGTTAGCCTCTATGTTGTGCTACACTACACTGTGTGGAACTCAGCTGCCGCCTGTGATTTACATGACAATAGCGCCTGTCAGCCACCCGCGATTTACATAACAATAGCGCCTGCTGGCTGCGATTTACATAATTGCGCGGCCACCCACAGTTTATAACAATAGCACCTGCCAGTCACCCTTAACCAGTACAGAACCGCGCTATAGCCGAAAGACGGCTACAGCGCGGCTCTGAAAATCCGGGAGGATGTCCATGGACGTCCTGCCTCGTGCGCGCTCCCCGCGTGCACTCGCAGCCTGCAGCGGCACGCTCTCGCTGCTGCCGCACGCTGCGTGGGCGTGCCCGCGGGTCGGGTGGACATCGACCCACCGATCACTTTTAGCAGCCTCAGAATGGGGAACCGCCAATGTAAACACGGTGGTTCTCCGTTCTTTGAATGGGACATGACAGATCTACTGATCCCTGTCACTGGGATCAGTTAGATCTGTTATGTCCCGACCAGCCCATCCCCCCCACAATTAGAACACACCCAGGGAACATTGTTAACCCCTTCACTGCCCCCTGCAGGTTAACCCCTTCACTGCCCCCTGCAGGTTAACCCCTTCACTGCCAATGACATTTATACAGTAATCAGTGGACATTTAAATTTCTGATCACTGTATAAATGTCATTGGTCCCAAAAATGTGTCAAAAACGTCAGACATGTCCGCCCCAATATCGCAGTCCCGATAAAAATTGCAGATCGCCGCCATTACTAGTAAAAAAAAAATAGTAAAAACGCCATAAATCAATTCCCATAGTTTGTAGGCGCAATTGCTTTTGCGCAAACCAATCAAAATACACCGATTGCGATTTTTTTTTTACCAAAAATATGTAGAAGAATATAAATCGGCCAAAACTGATGAATAATTTTCTTTTTTATATTTTTTTTTGGATATTTATTATAGCAAAAAAGTAAAAAAAATATTGTTCTTTTTTCAAAATCATCGCTCTTTGTTTGTTTATAGCGCAAAAAATAAAAACTGCAGAGGTGATCAAATACCACCAAAAGAAAGCTTTATTTGTGGGAAAAAAAAGGATAAAAATGTTGTTTGGGTACAACGCCGCACGCCGCGCAATTTTCATTCAAAATGAGACAGCGCTGAAAGCCTAAAATTGGTCTGGGCAGGAGGGGGGTTTAAGTGCCCAGTAAGGAAGTGGTTAATTTACATAATAGCGCCCGTCGTCCGTGATTTACATAGCAATGGTGTAGACACACACAGCTAAACAGCATTAATGACTCACTGGCATGGGCCTATCTTGAGGTAGGGGCCTGGAGTGGCAGCTCCAATAACCCCTATGTTAATCCGGCCCTGAGTAGCAGTGGTGGCTCGGCTTCATCTGCAGCACATTCCGATTTTTTTATTACCTAGACATCTTCTCCTTGAATTTTGGAAGCTCACATGAAGTTAGTTTTACAGATTTTAAATGGCTTGCAAATGCACTCAAGTATCAGCTCATCCCGACACAGAGTATCTGGGACTGCTATTTGACATGGCGATAGGAAAGGTTTTCCTGACTTACATCGAGATATTCAAAAGCTTAAGTTACCAGATCCATAATGGTGGTAACCAGTACATCCACAAGAAACGTTATGAGTTTTCTGGAGAAGCTGTCTGCCACAATTCCGATGGTTCCCTGGGTGAAGCGGCATCGAAGACGTTTTCAGGCATGTTTTTTTGCAGCAGTAGAACCACAGGTCCCTGTGCCAATGTATATTTCTGCCACCTGCGATTCATCAAGATGTACAGTCATGATTGTATGCACAGATTCCGGAGAAAGGCAGATTTATGAATCCTGGCTTATCGACCATTCTTATATTAGATGCCAGCCTGGAGGGTTGTGGTGCCCATTGCCTAGCGTACCTAGTTTAGACAAGTTAGAAACAATCTCCTTCTCTCCTTCTTCCCTCTCAAATATTTTTCCCTTCTATTAGAAGAATCCAAATGCAACTTGCCTGATGAAGGGGTCCTGCTTGGCTATTAAACGTTGCTGTATATTTATCATGTGACCATGGAATAAATCTTTGGGCCCTTTCGAGAAATGTGCTGTGTGCTGATGACATTTTCTTCACTTCTATTGGAAGCAGCGCAGATAGACATCATGATAGACAACAAGACGGCAGTTTCTTATGTCTACAAGAAAAGGGGTTACCTGGAGTTTTCCTCTTCTTCGCATAGCTGCCAAGATTTTCCATTGAGTGGAGGAACATGTCTTGGCCTTAACAGCCACTTACCTTCTCAGGTCAGAAAATCTAGTGGCAGAAGGTCTAAGCCAAAGTTTTGTGGATCACAAGTGGTCTCTGAACTTGCATTACCCACTGAAGATTTTCTTAGTCTGGGGAACAACACCATTTTTATTTAAATGATGGCTTCAGCCCACCAACCTCATGTTCCTTTCTTTGTGTCCCATTTCATGAATTCTCAAGCATTAGCACAGGATGCATTTTCAATTCCATGAGATTTTCAGATGGTTCATGTGTTTCTTTCAACATGGCAAATTCAGGATTACTAAATAAAGTTCTAATACTAAAGAAAGTTCAGGCTGAGAATGTGGATGCAATTGTGATTGTTCCAGTTTGACCCAGGAGGGTCTTTTCCAGTCCACTACATTCTAGATTCCTCCACAAGTCAGGGCAAAGCATTCCAGCCTGCAGCCAGTGAAGCCTATCTAGGAGGGTACTGCACCGAAAACAGGACTGTATGGGTTCATCTGTACAGTAAGACTGAGTGGTTCTGAAAGTGTCTATGTGTCCATCTTTTTTTGGTCCTCTGTTTATTCAGCATCAAGTAGATCAGTGGACTCTACATTAAAGTAGAATTATAAGCAATTGTTTCTTCATTTTGTATAGGGAGGGTTATAACCCCTGTCAGCATGGGCGTCCGCAGGTAGGGGCAAGGGGGGGCAAGTGCCCCCCCCCCTGGAATCAGGGATTGCAAGGTGTCTGCGCAGATTATGAGCAGGTGCTGGAACACTCCATGTACCAGCTCCCGGCACAGGAAGGAAGATTACACGGTGGACGGCAGGGCTTTCCATCGTCCGGTGTTAAGACAGCACTGACCTGCAGAAGCCTGTGCCAGGAGCCTGACCTGCCAATGTGAGTTATAGACAATTCTTTTCTGTGGGGGGAGGAGAGCTCTGTGCGGAGGATTGGATATGTATACTGGCATAGCACACTCCTGGAATCTGAACCCTGTACATAGCACATGCCTGGAATCTGCACCCTGTACATAGAACACGCCTGGAATCTGCACCCTGTACAAAGCAGACGCCTGGAATCTGCACCCTGTACATAGCACACGCCTGGAATCTGCACCCTGTACATAGCACACTCCTGGAATCTGCACCCTGGACATAGCACACGCCTGGAATCTGCACCCTGTACAAAGCACACGCCTGGAATCTGTACCCTGTACAAAGCACACGCCTGGAATTTGCACCCTGTAAAAAAGCACACGCCTGGAATCTGCACCCTGTACATAGCACACGCCTGGAATACAGTCTGCCATTTCCCCCTTTAAAATAAATAATTGTGAGTCGAGGCTAAGCCCCTCCCCATCATGACGTTGTTGAAAGGGGCGGAGCATGGGTGACCTTAAAATGATGCCCCCCCTGGAAAAAGTTCTGAGGACTTCCATGCCTGTCAGGTTTTTATTTTTTGCCATCTGTGTCCCATTGGGGCGATTTACCTTCACTTCCTGTTCATTAACCAAAACAGGAAGTCAGAGGAAGTCCCTGCAAATTAAAGCAGAGTTCCACTCACACTCGCCATGTAGCACTTAAGTGCATCCTTAAAATGAATTGGCAATTTTTTTTTTTCTGTTCACTTACCTGATTTATGACTAGATCTAATTTAATTTCCTCCTTTAGAGGTTGTGGTGCCATACAACATTTCCGATTTGCATTGGCTCCTGGGAGCTGTGTGTCATCAATGGGAGATTTTGGTCAGCTTGGCATGGCACTGCTCCCATCACATTTAACATTGGTGTCTATGGAAAATCTTGTGTGGGCATCTGAAGCCGCAGTTTCCTTCTTCCTGGCTTCCATGCATGCTGTTTACCTAGCATGCACATGCTGATCTCGCACATGTGCAGTGCGTGCAATTTTGGTCAGCTTAACAGGGCATGGCTCCAGTTATATTTAACATTGGCTTCTATGGAATATCTTGGTCAGCTTGACATAGTGCCATGACAATCTGATCAACATTTTCCATAGATGCCAATGTTAAATATTACTGGAGCTGCACCATGTCAAGCTGACCAAAATTGCATGCACTGCACATGGGTGAGATAGGCAGGTGCATGCTGGGTAACCAGCATGCACGGAAGCCAGGAAGAAGGACACTGCGGCTACAGATGCCCACACATGCTGGGCTGTGCAGAAACTTCTCAAAGTAAGAAAGCAATGCTGCATAAATAGAAAACTGGGCATAGTTTACAGCATTTAGATATAGGGGTTGGCGCTAACCTGAAATGTTCAATAAATAAATGTAGCAGATAACTCGTTCAGAGTGGATATGAGAAGTGCCTAAATAACATACACAGAATTCACAGGGTCTCCTAGTTCAAAGGCATAACATAAGCTGTGCATCAATAATACCTCCTAGAGCATGTATACAATCATATATGCATGGCAATAAATGACATTTGGTAAGTAGTCCCGTATTAAGAAAGGACAAGGGAAATGGTCAGTCACTCATGTTTCCCTGAGATTCAGGGTGTAAAGACAAGTTCAATCAGAAATGACGATGGTCCTAAGTAGTTCTTTAAAAAGAAATCGGTTCCACGTATCAGCCTTATGTGGAGAGAAGGTGCGTCAATACGTATGGTGAATACATACAATAAATCCGTGAAGAGTATAGGTGAGACTTGCTCAATAGACGATGTAAATAAATAA
>BLSH010186249.1:15977-30774 GCA_018402905.1 Glandirana rugosa
CTTGGTAAGATGAATTGTGATAAAAACGTGAAGCAATATTCACGGCCTGAAAGAACGTTGCGATGCTGAGAGACAATGAGCAAATCAAATAGTCAACACTGATGGTACAGCCTACCCCTTATATACAATACATTCCAAAATGAATACCCGGAGGCTGGTCACAACAAAGGATGTGTAGCCTTACCGGGATTTTAATATTGGATAATACATTAAAAACAAATCAATAGGTGTAGAGAGATCCATCTCTATAGTATTGTGGATAGACATCTCTAGGGGGATAACGATCAGCTATACTATCCTTAGAAGCAAGATAGGGAATGAATCATAGGATATGAGGGGAAAGGGACCCTTTTAAATAGTAATTATTAAAGGAAGGGCATGGTTCAAGATTTATTAATAAATGCATTGATGTCCCAATCGATGTTTAAACCGTGCGGGGTATAGCTCTTAAGTTGGAAAATCCAAAAAACTTCTTGTTGGGAAACCCCTCTGGCAGGATCACCACCCCTCCAAGGTGGAATAAAGCGGTCAATAACTGCAAAGGTGGTTCCCTTTGGGTTCCCATCATGGGCTCTGAGGTAGTGTTTCGGCACGCTGTGGTTGTTCTTGCCCTTGATGATATTCGTAACATGTTCGTTGACGCGTATGGAGAAGGTCCTTGTGGTTCTTCCCACATATTGCTTACCGCAAGGACAGGTCAGCAAGTATACCACGTTTTTGGTGTCGCACGTGCAGAAACATTTGATAGGGTAGGTGGTTTTTGTTACGGAGGATGTGAACTCCGTGATCTTCCTACTCTTGATGTGGTTTAGTTTGCAGATCCTACATCTCCGGCAGGGATAGAACCCCTTCATTTCCTGGAAGAAACTCGGCTTCCGGGGGGGTTCGATCACATTTGGGGCCACTTTGTGTCTTAGAGAGGGTGCTCCTCTGAATATTACTTTGGCGCTGGGGGGTAGTACAGGTACCAACACTTTGTCACTCTGGAGAGCATTCCAATGTTTCTTGACAATGGTCTGGATTTGTTTGTGCTGTAAGTAAAAGGATGTCAGAAAGGACCATTTGAACTGATTACCATCAGTGGAAATGGTTTTGGTTGACTCAGCTAGGAGAGATGCCCTATTGGTTAGGAGTGCCTTATTCATCTCGGTATTCACGTTATTCTCCTCATAGCCCTATTCAAGGAATCTTTTCCGTAGTATCTCGGCTTGATGAGTGTAATCTTCAGTGTTGGAACAGTTTCTTCTGATCCTAAGAAATTGGCTACGTGGGACTGATTTTAACCAAGACCCATGATGGCAACTATCGTTAGGAATGTAGCCATTCCTATCAGTGGGCTTAAAATATGTCCTTGTGGTAATGGCTCCTCCCTTGCTCATTAGTTCCAGATCCAGAAAGTGTATGCTGGTTCTACTGTACTCATAGGAGAGGGAAATGCCCCTGTAATTAGAATTCAGAACAGCAAAAAACTGGTCCAATTCTTGTTCGGTGCCCCTCCACAGGAGGAGGACGTCGTCAATGTATCTAGCCCATAAAACCAACTGAGGTTGTTGGAGGGCATAGACGACGTCCTCTTCCCATTTGGGGTTTCCCAACAAGAAGTTTTTTGGATTTTCCAACTTAAGAGTTATACCCCGCACGGTTTAAACATCGATTGGGACATCAATGCATTTATTAATAAATCTTGAACCATGCCCTTCCTTTAATAATTACTATTTAAAAGGGTCCCTTTCCCCTCATATCCTATGATTCATTCCCTATCTTGCTTCTAAGGATAGTATAGCTGATCGTTATCCCCCTAGAGATGTCTATCCACAATACTATAGAGATGGATCTCTCTACACCTATTGATTTGTTTTTAATGTATTATCCAATATTAAAATCCCGGTAAGGCTACACATCCTTTGTTGTGACCAGCCTCCGGGTATTCATTTTGGAATGTATTGTATATAAGGGGTAGGCTGTACCATCAGTGTTGACTATTTGATTTGCTCATTGTCTCTCAGCATCGCAACGTTCTTTCAGGCCGTGAATATTGCTTCACGTTTTTATCACAATTCATCTCACCTAGGTTAGCCGCGAGCCCGGCACCCTATAAGCTATAGATTTTTTAGATTGCACATCACAAATCCTTTTTCCAATCATCGTATACTGGAACGCAAAACTTGCGTTCCAAGTCGCACTTCCTGCTAGTACCACACATCACTTCCCTTTTATCCCAGAAGTGCGTCATCGGCGGTGGAACGCATATTTGCGTTCCAAGCCGCACTTCCTGGCTAGTTGTACACGTCACTTCCCAATACCCTGGATGCGCGTCATGGCAACGCCACCCGGAGTTATTTTCTTTTATCTTTACGATTACCTGGACTTCACAATAATTGTCTTTGGGAAATGAATCACCCACCACATTCTCACCTAATCACTTTTTCGCTCTAGTTTTCCAGCATTAAAGGAGTGCGGAACCGGAAGTAGGTCAGCACATGACTGACTGTTATCCCTAATTTTGGGGTTTATTTCCTCACTTAAAGGATCCGTATCTTTTATGTTTTAAATGCATTTAGTGGTCATATAACAACTCTATGCAAGTTTGGCCTTATACAATAGTGACACTGAAGGAACCGGAAGTGGGGTCACCGAAACCGGAAGTGACATCACTGGAACGCACGCCGATCCGTCATGACCGGAAGTGCGCTTCCTACACATTAATGAACAGTGCCATAAATACGCAGCCTTTCGGGGGGTCAGCAGCCCCCAGACGACGTCTATTAGGACGAAACGCATCGGGCGCTGCTGACCCTGAATTGCTGCATTCACCTTTTACTAGTTTTATCCGATTATTACCTGCAAGCTTGTGGACTTTTTTATCTTCAATAAATTTGTTCCTCTTGGATGAGGCGTTTTTACACTATGGAGAGTCTGCTCTTCTTTTCATACCCTTGATGTGAGCTAAATGGATCGGGTACCTTCGGTGTGACCTCACGTACAACCACATTGTACGGCAGGACAGAGAGATGGACGTAGGACCACCCCGGCCTGTGCGGACGACATTCAACTGGAGTGTGTGACGCGCTCCTGAGGGACCCGGACCATCCAGGATCTTAACATATATGTGGGCCTACATATGTCTACAATCTGGTAAGCCTTTAATTCACTAGGGTGGGAAAACCAGGATTCACCATACGTATTGACGCACCTTCTCTCCACATAAGGCTGATACGTGGAACCGATTTCTTTTTAAAGAACTACTTAGGACCATCGTCATTTCTGATTGAACTTGTCTTTACACCCTGAATCTCAGGGAAACATGAGTGACTGACCATTTCCCTTGTCCTTTCTTAATACGGGACTACTTACCAAATGTCATTTATTGCCATGCATATATGATTGTATACATGCTCTAGGAGGTATTATTGATGCACAGCTTATGTTATGCCTTTGAACTAGGAGACCCTGTGAATTCTGTGTATGTTATTTAGGCACTTCTCATATCCACTCTGAACGAGTTATCTGCTACATTTATTTATTGAACATTTCAGGTTAGTGCCAACCCCTATATCTAATTTCTGTATTACGACTAGTTTGGTCGCTGTTTGGCTGCTTTCCCTACACTAGCTATAGGCTTAGCGCGGTATACCTCCCGTCTTCTCTGCATAGTTTGCAGCATACCTTTGTTACATTGCACGAGGCATGAGTATTCTAGGGGGGTTTTATCAAAAGTCATATTTTGGCCCGAACTCCACTTTAAGGGAACTCCTTGGGGACCCCCAGTTCACCAAAACTAGGGTCCTCCATTGGAAGATTTCCCCTCTATTACTTTTCTGGTAACGACCCAAAATGTGTTATTTTTTTTTTACTTTCACTTTCAATGTTAATGATAAACAGCACAAATAAAGAGGATGAATCTCTCAAACGGGGTCACAGACAGCAATAAAAAACCTGACATGGGTTTCAATCCTTCTCCACTCCATCCAAAAACTGTTTTGGCTTTAGGTATACTTTAAGCTTTTGAAATGCATTACCTGACTGCTTCTCTAGAACTGCCCTGACTTTGATGTTCTTGCTTTTCCACTTCATAGAACATTCCTATTTGAGGACCAAGAGCTGATCCTAGAGAATCTTTCTGTAAAGCCACCTCCTCCTGAGAAGACAAATGTCCTATCTGTGCTACAATATGGTGAATGTGGACCAAACTGTCGAGGGCCATATACCTGACGTAGAAGAGAAGGTGGGTAAAGCTCAAAAAACACAAATAAGTCTCTATCCTTCTCTGTGCTATATAACCATGGAGATAAGATGTTCTTACAGTAATTAAGTACAGCTCACACCCTAGCATAGAGACATGTTCCTGTAATGGAACCAACCCACTCCGCTTGAGTACTTCCGTCAGCATACAGCTTCCTCCAGTCTGAATATCACTATCAGATATACAGCCCCATATTACAACCAAAGAACTAGGCAGGACTCATTCTGGCTGCTGCACATGGAATAACACTGTTTATTTCAACCAAGGCACAGAGATATATACACCATGGGAGTACTTTTCCCTCCTCCACTCCTGATCAGATTACCATAGCTAAACAACCAACATATACTATAAATATTAAGTAAATATCTGGCCACCTGAACAATGTTGTGAATGTAGCCATGTGCTCCCTTCAGAGTGGCCGGTAGTAGTGGGTCATCTGATAGCTGACCTCAATCGCACCATATTTCACACATCCGGAGACACTGACCAGGCTGACTCTCTTTCTTGTTGTTTTAGTTAGGGGAAATAACTTGGATGGTGATAAGGGGGTGACTGTGGGATGCCCAAAGAATTATGATACACAAACTCCATATATAGTCCTGTATATGCACTTGCACAGCAGACTATCCCTCTGCAGACTGTTGCTCCTCACAACTCTCCAGCACTTCACTTGCTGACCGTTACTCCTACAGTTCTCTCTCTATATAGAACCTGTAGACCTTCACTCGTTTGCTTCTCTCCAGATCAGAACATAGTTTCCAGCCTGAAGGGAAATTTATCAGGCTTCCCTACACCTTTCTTTTCACTGTGGTTAGCACGTGGTAAGGCCTACCCTGTAATAGCAGGACCTCAGGAACACCCATTACAGGCCAGGAATCACAGGCCCCCGATTGTGTAGTAAAGTACTTGAGTGCTAACCGGGCCTTTGACGGACTACAACTCCCAGCCCATCTCTCTTCCAGGTCCCACCGAACTGCTTTTCCTCAGTGACGCTCCTTTCCCTTGACTGGCTCCCAAGGCTCCCACAGACTGTCCACTATTCCTCTCCCAGCCTGCTCCAGCATTTTCTCCTCCAGTCCCAGGGACCGTCACTCACCAAACCGGTGGATCATTTTAAAGTCTCTCACTGTGTAGCACCTCTGCTGTTCTCCTGTTCCTCTTGTGCTGCTCCAGGAATCACTCTCCTTCCTGGCTGCACCCGTACCTCCAGGCCCCAAGGTCACCCTCCCCAGACTGGGGGCGACCTCCCGGGTAGGGACCTGCCACAGCTCCTCTGCTACATCTCTGACTTCCACCCAACACTACTCCTCCCAAATTGGGCTGACTGAGTATTTGAGGAGGCCTGCCCCCTGCCAATCCTGCCTGGGGGATTGACCAGGGCTCCTTAGAACACTCAAGATGACTCCACCTACCTCCCAGCTTTCTGCCCAGAAACCTACCTCAGGTTTCTGAAAATGGAAGGGGAGGTTCTGGTGACCTCATCTGTTAAGTCCACCCAATCCTCCCTGAACCACTTCTCCTGGCCCAGATCAAAACATTCAGGCCTGACTAAATTTACCTCTCCTAGCCAAAGCCCTGCTAGAAAACACACCTATACCATGGGGGCGCTACATGATTAAGCAGATATTCCCATTTCAGACCAGACTTGTTGTTTCCTAGCTCATTTAATTAGCACAACAATGGGTGAAAGACCTTTAGTATTTTCACTAGACATACTTGCAATAAACACATTATCTCAGGCAATCCATGACAGGTGACTTGAGTTGATGACATCAACATCTGCTTTGAATCCCAGTGTGTCTTGGGGAGACATGTATAGTTCTGAAGGAATAGTCTTTGTATATTTCCTGGGAGATGTTGTGGATAAATATTACTGTCCCATTTAAGTAATAGGAGCTGTCCGTTATTTTCTGGGTGACCCTGTGCCCATAATAGACAAAGGGTGACTGAGACATAACAGGGCATGGGATGCTGAAACAAAGATTTCCCTAAACAAGCCAGGGCCCATAATCAGCAGGCAAGAGTATAGCATTCAGTCCCCTCCAAAAGCCTCTGTCCAAGGAGAGTTCATCACAGTTCCTTCCTAAGATTTCCTTATTTTAATGCTTAAAGTACAACTACACTCCCTCAGTCAACATGAGATATTTTAATCCTTATGCTGCTATCCATAGCAATTAGATAGGAAGGCGTTTTACAGTATCTCAGTGGAGGGAATTATCGCCAGCATTCAGCTGTAAGGGCCTCATAGATATTCACCAGTTTAGAGGGAATATAATAAATGCGATGGAGAAACTTGTAATGTATTAGTCTGTCTCTCACTGTTTAATATTTCACTTTAAGCATTCAAAAATCACTGCTCCTGTCCAAATGGAAAAAAAAATATCTTTGCATTGGTACATGTTTCTCAAGGCAGTTAATAGAGGGCGCATGGGCGCCACCCCCCATATCCATGCATCCGACCCCCTGATCTACAGGGTGCCAGACTTGGATTCCAATGGGGGGAGTGTTTTTTGGAAGCACGTAATTAGAGGCTCTAATAGGCTTCAAAAAAGGATGGGCTATCGTGTGACGATAGCAAATTAATTTTCGCTATTTTCACACTAAAGTCCCTCCCCGTCAATCAGGAGGCAGGTCATGAGACCTGTTTCCTGATTGGCCAAAGTGTCAGGCAATCCTATTGGATGCCTAGAGCTTAGGCAGAAGAGAGAGTGTCACGTACCTGACGAGTGAGCCTGATGTGCAGCGGGAAGGCCTCGTGTACAACCCTGGCTCAAGGGTCACCAATGTTTTGAACAGTAACCACAAGAGCCGAGTGGTGTAAGAGTGCCTGGATCGTCTTTGATGCGGCTGTTGATCTCCCAGGGTGGACCAGCAGGTAGCAGCAGTTGTAGTCAGCTCTGCAGACAGAAGGCAGGAAACAGGAAGCTGGAGATGTAGAGCTGTGGAGACACTGGATGCGTGGTCAGACAAGCTGGGTTTGGTAACAGATCATCAGACACAAGTGGCAAGCAGAAAATGGCCAGTATAGAGGCAAAGGTTCGGCAACAGGATATCAGTCAATATAAAGATGATCGTAGTCACAAGGCAAGCCGGGGTCAGGATAACAGAAGTTAATCATAGTCAACAAGCCTGGTCAAACAGGAAACAGATCAGGTCTCGGGAACAGGTGGTCACAGGGCAGGAATGAGCTGCAGATCAGACAGCAAAGATTCTGTGGAGCTGAGGTGTTTAAATAAGGCAGTTTGGCACCAATTACTGAAATCACTCTGCATTATTGTTACCCTTAGGAGACCCCTGCGCCTGGTGGCAAATCCAAGACAGAGAGGGGACACACAGCAGAGGAAGCCGCTGGAGGAGCGGAAACCAGAGACTCTCTCCGCACCTCGGGAGAGGAGGAGAGGACACCACAGCCCTCCGGCCGTAGAACCCTAGATCAGGTGAGTGGCCGCTGGCCTCCCGGAGGGGGAGTGGTGGGTGTCAGTGCCACGCCGCAGGCCTCCGGTGGAGTGGTGTCAGTGCCGTGCCGTAGGCCACAATGGGGGGGGGTGCTATTTTTACACCCCCCCACTACTGGTGCTCAGCTTAAATTAGTACTCCCCTGTTGAAAAGTACGATTTTAATCAATATCTGAATGAACACAAGAACACTTGCCAAAATTTTGACAAAGCTGAGTTTTAAAGAACATTTGTGATATTGGCTTGGGACTGCAGGAGAATCATTGCCCAGAGAACTCTGTGTTTTAATGTGTTCTTAAATTATCCAGACAGAGCTGGTCGCTAATTGGCTTTTTAAGCATAAGGTAATTCACGTTTTTTTACCACTGTATCCGGTATGCAGTTAATATCATGCAGATGATCCACAGGAACTCTTGAATCACTGTCTCAGGTTAGAGTAGGTACATATGGAGAAAAAGGACGCTCCACATAGTATATTACCAGAGACACCTTTTTATTGAAATTAGCTGTGCTAAAACAATGCATAAAAATAAATGCCGGCAAGATACAAAAGGTTAAAAGGCTGCGATAGGCACACGGACCTCATCCAACGCGTTTCGTCCAAATGGACATGGTCTGGGGTGTCGATGTCCATTTGAATGAAACGCGCCGGGTAAGGTCCATGTGCCTATCGCAGCCTTTTAAACTCAGGATGTGCATGACAACAGGGAAAAATAGTCGGGTGAGGTGGTTCTTGGCTTTATAGCCATTCAAGTTCACAGAGAAACATAGGGCCGGAAAGCTCCAAAACAATGCAGATGCTCTTTCCCGAGTCCACTGTAAGGTCGGCAAGACGAATTTGATCATGGGACTTTAAATGAGGTGTGCCACATTCAGAAAAAAGTACAAATCGTATAAATGTTTATTTAGATACCGAATAAAAATGTTACATAGTCTTGATGGACATACACAGTACAATAAATCATCAGAGACCACAGACAAAGCTGCCAAGCAAATGATAGCTGAAGTGCAAATCATAAAATTACACATACATGGTAAAAATATATAATATTTATAATATGTGAGTACATAATGATTTATATGGAAGTCAATTTGTATATGCATTGTATAACTACGTGTTTCGTGGCATTACAGCCACTCGTCAGGAGTGCAATGCTATGTATATCTCTGTAACTGTAAATAATGAAAAACGAAAAAGATGTTATGTTAACCGCTTGCCGACCGCTGGTCGGCAATTGACGGCGACAAGGTGGCTCTTTCCCGCAAAACGCCGTCATATGATGGCGGCTGCGGGATCGAGCCTAGTGAGCGCGCATGCGCCGCCTGAGGCGCACCCGCGCGCTCACTGTGTTCGGGGAGGGCCAGGGAGCGGGTGCGGCGGAGTCGATCTCCGCCGGCCACCCGCGATGCCCCCCCCGGAGCGAAGGAACGGAGGTCCGTGTAAGTAAACACGGACCTCCATTCTGTCAAGGGGGAAGGGCTGTGATCACAGCCTTCCTCTATATGGGAGCTGTGATCACTTCCCTTCCCCTGTTAGGGCAGTCCTCCCACAGTTAGAACACGCCCAGGGAACATAGTTAACCCTTAGAGCGCCCCCTGCAGGTTAACCCCATTCACTGCCAATGGCATTTACACAGTAATCCGTGCATTTTTATAGCACTGATCGCTGTATAAATGCCAATGGTCCCAAAAAAGTGTCAAAATGGTCCGACATGTCCGCTGAAATATCGCAGTACCGCTAAAAATCGCAGATCGCCGCCATTACTAGTAAAAAAAAAATAAATAAATAAAAACCCCAAAAATGAATTCTCATCATCCATAAACGCGACCACTTTTGCGCAAACCAATCAATAAACGCCGATTGCGATTTTTTTTTTATCACAAATATGAGGAAGAATATAAATCGGCCAAAACCGGTGAAAAAAAATGTTTTTTTATATTTTTTTTGGATTTAGATTTTAGCAAAAAGTAAGAAATTTGGGTTTTTTTGCAAAATTGTCGCTCTTCTTTTGTTTATAGCGGCGATCAGAAATGACGCAGCGGTAATCAAATACCACCAAAAGAAAGCTCTATTTGTGGGGGAAAAAGGACGCAAATTTCGTTTGGGTACAACGTCGCATGACCGCGCAATTGTCAGTTAAAGCGCCAAATCGCAAAAAGGGCTCCGGTCCTAAAGGGGGAAATCCTTCCGGGGCTGAAGTCTCCTTATGAAATACAAAGAGAGTGGTAAAAGAAGGAATCTAATACTCACTTGGCAGCTAATATATATCCTAGCTTCCAAGGAAGAAGGAATTGCCCAAAACAGTGTCTGACTGGGGCTGAGGCAGGGATCATCCCATCCAGGGAACAGCCAGGGTGAGGGCCAGGTGAAACACTGTATGGTTGGCACAGTTGCTCAACTGCAGGGGCTTGAGCAGAGGGGGGGGATATGTGACGTTATGCGAGGCGAGGTGATAGGCAGACGCTATCTTTCACATCGCATACATTCACTTGAATTGAACTAAAGAGGAGTTTGGCCCGGGTTTCCCAGCCACCATGGCAGGGCTGGTTCTGGACCGGATTTTCGGGTCCACTCGAGTCCACTCTCAGGTGGTGTTTAAATGACCAGGAAGAGAGCAAGGGTTTGCTCTACCCTGGGACTTTTGAGAGTTTTCAGCTGAGAGAGCTGACACAAGGAGCTTTGTGCTGTGGACTGAAAGAAAGGTTTGCACTAACTCGGTTTTGTGGGTGTCTGGGACAAGCCCGGCACCGCTTGGAGAGATATGCTGAAATGTTCAGTTGGAGCCTGGATGGCAAGGATTTACTTTATGTTTTTTTATTTTGAACTGCAACCTTTTTCCCAGTAAGCCTGGCTGCAAGCCAGATTTTAAGAAAACTGCTGTCTCAACTGCCTTCTTTCCAGGAAAGGTGATCCCCGCAAGAGCTAATCCCTCACAATATATAATACGCTGCCTTTAGTGTAGACTATATACAGCTCATTCAGTGTATAGTATATAGAGTCCGTTTAGGCAGTGTAAGCGGTGGCGAAGTTAGAACCTGCAGGACCCCAGTGCAAAAAACAATGAAGGGCCCCCCTGCCACACAACCTGTTCTCTTCCCTCTGAACCCGGTGGTGGAACTCCAGGGTACGGTCCCAATTATGACCTTTGTGACCTATGTAGTTCCGCCACTGGTATCAGTCCTTTTTTCATTTTTGTTATTTTGTTTTTGTTATTTTATTTATTTTTCTTTAAAATATTTTTTTAGAAGCCTAAACAGACTTCCGAGGTTCCGCCTTTGATCCAGAGAAGGAGACTGAGGATAGAGCCCTCAATCCCCTCCTCTGCAGCCTCAGCTACACGGAATAAATGGACAGGAATAGCTCTGCAAAGAGATTCTGCTCCATTCATAAACCGAAGCATAGTAAACACAGTTCACTATGCTTCATTTTACAAAACTTAAATGGTGTTGGCTTTTTTCAACACTTGTGCAGTAGATCGCACCGTTGCTGTTTGCAGTCTATGTCTGGGCACTCCATGCTTGACAAGACATATGACAACCTGTCATGGAGTCTGTTGGAAAGAGCACCTCAAAGAGCCACATCATAAAACAAGGCAGACTTCTCCTTGCTCCTCATCTGTGACCTTAACCCCTACATACCTCCAGTCCTCTCAAAAGCCTGCACTGAGAGGAATGAAGGTCTAGCAATGGGTGCCACAAGTACTTGCAGCCAATCCACATGCTCAGCGTTTGAATGCTAGCTTGGCCAAATTGCTAGGACTCCAACTGCTGCCTATTCAACTGGTAGACTCTGCCCCCTTTCGTGAATTTGTGGAATGTGCTGTACCACAATGGCAGGTTCCCAAAAGACATTTATTTTCACGGTAAGGCCATTCCAGCGTTCTACTGTCATGTGAAAGGCAATGTTTTGGCCTCCTTGGTCAGCAACAAAGTACATATTACCGCTGACTCATGGTCTAGCAGACATGGCCAGGGACATCACCTTTCCTTCACGGTGCACTGGATAACTCTGCTGGCAGCTGGGAAAGATGCAGGACAGGGTCCAGTGTTGGAGTTAGTTTCGCCACCACGCCTCCAAAAAAATGGTGTTGTTTCTGCCACATCCGCCTCCTCCTCCCCCTCCTCTTCTTCTTCCTCTGGGTCCTCTTCTGCAGCAGTGTCCTCTGAACCAGCAGTGTTTGCAAAGCGTTCTTGGGATTACGCAAGCAGTCAGGCTAATAGATGCCATGCGGTGCTTGAGTTAGTCTGCCTAGGGGACAGGAGCCACACAGGGGCAGAGATTCTGTCAGCTCTGTAGGGGCAGGCCCAGAGGTGGTTGATACCACCTCAGCTTGAGCCAGGAATGGTTGTATGCGACCATGGCACCAACCATCTCTCTGCCCTCCGATAGGGACATTTGGTGGTGTAGTATTTCTTGACCAGGTGCCCAGGCTTCCAGATATTCTGAGGCAGGCCAGAAAAGTCTGTGGTAATTTCCCCCGTGCTAGGATGACTGACATTCAGTGGCAATTGAACCTGCCCACCAACCGCCTCATTTGCGACATGCCCACCAGGTGGAACTCAACATTGGCAATACTGAAGTGGCTGCACATACAGCAGAGGGCCATGAATGAGTGCCTCTGAGTATGGCACCAGGACAGGCTCAGGGAAGCTTGTTTTTTTGCGCCCTTTATGCAGATACCATTTCTGCACTGCCACCAAACACACAGGAAGAAGAGGAGGAGGATGATTGTGTCAGCATGGATGTAGAGGATAACATGCAGCAGCCTTCAAGGGATGCTGGTTTTCAGTTCCCGTGGCTGGGAGGAGATATTCCCAGACAAGGTTATCTTCAGTGACCCAAAGGACTCTCAGGTCTGCTCAAACTTACGCTGCATGCCCTCCCTGATTCTGCAAAGCCTGAGAAAAGATCCCAGGGTCCATGTTATCAAGGAGAGGGATTACTGGGTGGCAATCCTTCTTCATCTGCGTTACAAGGGTAAAGTTGCAGAGCTCATCCTGCCTTTGCAGAGGGAGCAGAGGATGAAACATCTTTAGGATGGCTTGAAAAAAAGTTTGTGCAACGCCTTTCCAGACCCTGGGAGGCTACCATGTCCTGCTGCTGGACAAAGTGTTTCTGAGGCTTCCTTCAGTCAGAGGAAGAGCGGTGGAGAAGGTGGCCAGCTGAGCGATGCCTTTAAACAATCTTTCAGTCCTCAGGGCCCAGGCCTGACAGGTTCAAGCAACCATCGTCAGCGTCTGCATTATGTGGTGCAGGAATATCTAGGGGCAAGAGCAGACTTGGAGACCTTTCCAACTGAGCATCCACTGAGTTACTGGGTCTTGAGGATGGACCACTGGCCAGAACTTGCTCAATGTGCAATCGAGGAGGGTTCGTAACCGATCAAAGAGTCGGTTGATAGGCTCACATTTATAAATATGAATCAGTTCTGGATCAGCAGCTATCAAGCCCCTGATGCTGATGCAACTGATTGAATTTGCTAGGGAACCTGGGATCCCTTGAAGACTGCCTATCCTATTCCTCCTGTCCTGAATGCTGATGATGCTAGCTTCCAATGATATTTTGTGTTTAGGGCACCACCAACCCCCAAGGCCCAATTTTTCTGTCCCTGTTTGACTGGGGCATGTCATAATTAAAAATACAAATATTTTAACTGCAGGGCCTGTTCCTGCACCCAACAAGAGTAACTGCGAGGGCTTACAGTGTTCTGCCAGCACCAACACCCAAGGCCCAATTCTTCTGCACCTGTTTGACTGGGACATGTCATTCTAATTTTATAGAGTGCAGTTCCCGTAGGATATAATTCAGACTATATGGTGCAGTCAGTCTAGTATATATAACACAGTGCTTTGAAGTGGTTAAGGGTGGGGCGGCACAGTGGTGTAGTGGTTAGCATTTTTGCCTAGCAGTAAAAGGGTCGCTGGTTCGAATCACAACCACGACAGTGGAGTTTGCATGTTCTCACTGTGCCTGCGTGGGTTTCCTCCGGGTACTCCGGTTTCCTCCCACACTACAAAGACATGCTGATAGGTTAATTAGATCCTGTCTAAATTGACAATAGTAGATGTATGTATAAATGTGAGTTAGGGACCTCAGATTGTAAGGTCCTTGAAGGTACAGACTGATGTCAATGTACAATATATATGTAAAAGTGCTGCATAAATTCACTACGCTATATAAGCACCTAAAATAAATAAATAAGATAAATAAACCCTATGCCATTTTTTAAAAAAGAGCCTGGTTTGGATTTTGGCGGGACCCACCTGCAAATTTTTCCAGTGATTTTATGTCCTATATTGTCAGGAGCCAGCAATACATTACAGCTGCGAGCGATTTTAAATGACAATTTTTCCTTTACAAATGTACTTTTGCGTCGGCACTGTTCTAAACATCACACTGATGCGCCACTTTACAGACAGACTAAGGGGACCCTCTAGGCATGATATTTAAAGTAATATTATTATTTTTTCACTTTAATCTTTAATAAAATCACTGCTCCTGAAAAAAACAATCCTTTTTAAATCTTTTTTTGACATTGATACATGTCGCCTAGGGCAGTAACCAGGTCTACATATACTTTTTATGGCACTAAAAAGGCGAAAAAGCCTTTAACCACTTGCCGACTGCCGATCGGCATCTGACAGCGGCAAAGTGGCTCGTTCCCGCAAATCGCCGTCATACGACGGCGGCTGCGGGAACGAGTTTAGTGAGCGCGCGCGCGCCGCCGGAGGCACGCCCGCGCGCTCACTGTGTCAGTCTACGGCTAGCCGTCAGCCGTTCACCAATTTCCGAAAAAGCGGAAAAATCACGGTATTTTTCATATACATCTGGACCAATGACGGGATCCGCTGTACATAGTTACAGTTTTTTTCTAAATTTTTCCTAACAAAAAAAGTCCTCGTCACTAAAATAATTTCTAATTTCACTTTTTTATTATTATAATGAAATTTATAGTACGGATCTCCCAGGGGAATCAGACAGACATTTCACCGCGTAGTCACACTACAAATCTTGTCACGGCTGCGTTTTCATGTAAACATTTCCTTTTTAACAGTAAATTTTAGCGAGCGTCGACATTACATAACGACCGAGGAC
>BLSH010186249.1:65557-93994 GCA_018402905.1 Glandirana rugosa
GGTCATTGGGGGTCACATGAAAAGAAAGAATAAAATATTTACACAAATGTGAGGGGTGTACTTACTTTTGTTAGATACTGTAGGTATGTATATATATAGATATATATAGGGATTTACAACCACTTTAAGGTTCTTTATTGGGCCATTTGTGCTGCTGGGCCCCATAGAAGTGACATGGGCTACGAGGACAAAGGCTGTACCCATGTGAGGCACCAATAGGTAGCATTCTGAGGCACGAGGCATTGGAAACCTCAGCAGGATAATTATGTCAACACAAGCTAGTTCATCCCCTAACGCCGCCTCCCGCGTCAATGCTGGGTGGTGCGCTTTAACCCTTTTAGCCGAGCCTCTCCAGCCTCCAAGGGGTTACTGGCAATCCCTGCCACCCTCATCAGAGCTAATCAGGGAGCACATCCCCTGCAGCGCCCGTCGGGTCATTACGGCATTGTTCAGGAGCACATCTTAAGGACCCAGGCAGGAAAAGTTGCTGCAGGAAAAGTGTCGTTTCCCCAACTTCCTCCCTCGTCTGCCTGTGAGCCGAAATATTCCCACATCGCTTCGCCTCTCCAAACCTACGCTGGCACTCGGACGATGAGCTAGCCCTCCGTCTGCGCTGGGCGAAAAAAAATTCAGGGGAGAGTCGCTGCCGCCGCCATCCCAGGACGCCTGCGTCCCCCCAACTGCAATTTTTTTCATTTTTTTTTGCGTGGAATGTTTTTTTTTTATAAATCATTAGAATCGCGCAGTGTGCGTCCGTTTCAATGACGACATGTATTTGACGGTAGTCTTACTCCTGGCGCGTAAGTATCGACCAACACGATAAGGAAAAGGTGACGGCTGCTATTTCCAGGAATTGATTTTGTATTTTATTTTCTGTTTTTCCAGCCTGGATGGTCTGCGGACAACCTGTCGTCAGTGAGTACGCCGCTCTTTATTTATGACTTATGTGTCTTAGTTGTGGTTGCTTTTCATTATTGAGCCTGTCGGGGTCTGCATATTCTGCCTAAACATGGGCGACCATATGGAGATGATTGTATTTAGCGCAATTTTAAAGGGAACCCGTCCGTTTACAAATCAGGGAGTTGTCGCAGTCTGCATCTTTCTGAACAAGTCACCTGTTGCAGTTTCCGTGTTTTGTGTCCTCGCAGATTCATTCTGATCTATGGCGGTGTGTGTGCCAGGTCCACCATAGTCAAGCGAAAAACTTGGGTGGCCTCATGTGTGCTTATCCATAGTGCATTTCAATCACTTATTATGGAACTTGGCTAGCAGATGCATAATCGTCATTTCAGGGGAAATCACATGATTTACGGGAGATCGAAACTCAAAACTTGCTTAGCTGGGGGGAAATGTGTGTGAGAACATCTTTACAGAATTTAACTAGTTTGACATGGCTGCTGTAATTCAAAATGAAAACTGAAGAAGTATAGCATATTACTACAGTAGGGAGTTCCAGAGGATCGCAGAGGCTCTGGAGAAGTCTTGAAGGTGAGCATGGGAGGAGGTGACAAGGGAGCTAGAGAGCAGGAGGTCTTGGGAGGAGTGGAAAGGATGGTTTTGGTGGAGTTTTGAAATTAGGTTGGTGATCTAAATCAGGGTAGAGTTGTCAGTAAGGGATTGGAGGAATGGAGGACACTGGGCAGAAGCCAGTGGAGGGATTGGAGGGATGGAGGACACTCAGCAGAAACCAGTGGAGGGTTCGGCAATGAGGGGTGGTGGCCAGTGGAGGTTTCAGCAAAGAGGGGTGGAGGACACTGAGCAGAAGCCAGTGGTAGGATTGGCAGAGAGGGGTGGAGGACACTGAGCAGAATCCAGTGATGGGATTGGCAGAGATGGGTGGAGGACACCAAGCAGAATCCAGTGGAGGGATTGGCAGAGAAGTGTGGAGGACACAGAGCAGAAGCCAGTGGAGGGATTGGCAGAGAGGGGCGGAGGGCACTGAGCAGAAGCTCGCTGAGGGATTGTCAGAGAGGGGTGGAGGACATTAAGCAGAAGCCAGTGGTAGGATTGACAGAGAGGGATGGAGGACACTGAGCAGAAGCCAGTGGTAGGATTGACAGAGAGGGGTGGAGGACACTGAGCAGAAGCCGGTGGTAGGATTGGCAGAGAGGGGTTGAGGACACTGAGCAGAATCCAGTGATGGGATCGGCAGAGATGGGTGGAGGACACCGAGCAGAATCCAATGGTGAGATCGGCAGAGAGGGGCGGAGGGCACTGAGCAGAAGCTCGCTGAGGGATTGTCAGAGAGGGGTGGAGGACATTGAGCAGAAGCCAGTGGAAGGATTGGCAGAGAGGGGTGGAGGACATTAATCAGGAGCCAGTGGAGGGATTGGCAGAGGGCTGGAGGCCAGTGGAGGTTTCAGCAAAGAGGAGTGGAGGACACTGAGCAGAGGCCAGAGAAGGGTGGAGGAATAAAACACAGAGAGGCAGAGAGGGGTGGAGGACCCTGAGTAGAAGCCAATGGAGGGATTGGCAGAAAGGGGGGGGGGGGACATCATTTGGTGGTACAGGTCACGTAGCGTAAAACAGCCTCAGAACCATCTGTACCATTTATACATGTTTATTTTGTAGGGTTCCAGGGCAATAAAGGTCAAAGAGGGTGTGTCAGGATTGAATGATCTCAGCTATTGTTGGTAGGCTTCAGTAAGCATCCTTGTGTATTACACAGTAGGCGCCCTCATACTCTTTAATCCGGGACATCTGGGGTCCACCATACTCTTCTTTACCTTATTTACCCACAGTGACTCATCACCTGTAGTTGGCACCATCTTGCCATACCCAATGAAACATCAGATTTGGCAGCTTTCTAACGAAACATACAAAATATTTTCCTTTTTTTTCTTTTTTTTTTTAAATTAAATGTTACTTGATGTTGCAAAGAACACTAAAATGGAACAGAAATTTCCATATTTTGTCTTTCATTATTTAACCTTCTTCTTTAGACTTCACTATTAACAGAATTGAACTGCAGGCTTTACCGTCACCCAACTCATCCACCATAAGAAATGGTGACAATCTGCGGTTGAAGTGCCTTGTGAACATCGCCAAGATTGCTGACTTTGTGCTGGCCAGTACAATCACCTTTTACAAGGATGACAAACTGATCCACAATGTCACCACCACCAACTCTCAGGCCATTTACGCCATTCAGAATGCCAGCGTGTCCCGGTCCGGCCTCTACAAGTGTCAAATTAATGCAGACAGAAGACAGAAGACAAGTGAAGAAATCAAGGTGAAGGTCACCGGTAAGTCTAGCCTGATCTCTTTGTTTGTGCAGGACCACCGGCTAATACAGGTCACCATTTTTGTTCATTGACACATACCGAGTTCCCAATGGACACGACCAAGATGTCACTAGCTGATATGGGTTCATAGCATATTACTCATCATGCCAATGCCTTCATCAGTGCAACAGGAGGGAAGACTGAAACATGGTGAATGGAGGTCAGAGCTGGACCCCCATTGGCCATGGGCTCGATACGCATTATTGCCTCTGCTACTCCTGTGACTACACCACTGGGGATGAGCCTCAAACCTTAATATTAGTCTGCCACGTTTTGATTATAATGCCTAAGACTGTCTCAGACCACCAGCTCAACCCACAAGAGGTTATTTGTCCCTAAGTGTAATTTGGCTTTTTGATGTGTTTCAGTGTGATCATATACAAAAAATTGCAGAAAACAAATCATTTTACTTCTAAAGAAAGGTTTAATAATTTCCCCAATAAAATAGAAAGAAGACGATAGAAGTATAAAAATACAGTGTATAGTGTAGATTGAGGGATTACCTAATTTAGTGGTTGTCAATTTATGGGGCATGAGAGGACTCATCTGTGACCCCTGACATCACCCAAGGTCTTTGGGGACTAGCGACATGCTACAGTAGGGGTTGGATACTAGGGACATGCTATAGTGAGGGTTGAAGACTGGAGACATGCTACAGCAGGGGTTGGAGACTGGATACATGCTACAGTAGGGGTTGGAGACTGGATACATGCTGCAGTAGGGGTTGGAGACTGGAGACATGCTGCAGTAGTGGTTGGAGACTGGAGACATGCTGCAGTAAGGGTTGGAGACTGGAGACATGCTGCAGTAAGGGTTGGAGACTGGAGACATGCTACAGCAGGGGTTGGAGACTGGATACATGCTGCAGTAGGGGTTGGAGACTGGAGACATGCTGCAGTAAGGGTTGGAGACTGGAGACATGCTACAGCAGGGGTTGGAGACTGAATACATGCTGCAGTAGGGGTTGGAGACTGGAGACATGCTGCAGTAGGGGTTGGAGACTGGAGACATGCTGCAGTAGGGGTTGGAGACTGGAGACATGCTACAGTAAGGGTTGGAGACTGGAGACATGCTGCAGTAAGGGTTGGAGACTGGAGACATGCTGCAGTAAGGGTTGGAGACTGGAGACATGCTACAGTAAGGGTTGGAGACTGGGGACATGCTACAGTAAGGGTTGGAGACTGGAGACATGCTGCAGTAGGGGTTGGAGACTGGAGACATGCTACAGTAGGGGTTGGAGACTGGACACATGCTACAGTAGGGGTTGGAGACTGGAGACATGCTGCAGTAGTGGTTGGAGACTGGAGACATGCTGCAGTAAGGGTTGTAGACTGGAGACATGCTACAGTAAGGGTTGGAGACTGGAGACATGCTACAGTGGTGGTTGGAGACTGGAGACATGTTACAGTGGTGGTTGGAGACTGGAGACATGCTACAGTAGGGGTTGGAGACTGGAGACATGCTGCAGTAGGGGTTGGAGACTGGACACATGCTACAGTAAGGGTTGAAGACTGGAGACATGCTGCAGTGGTGGTTGGAGACTGAGGACATGCTACAGTATTGGTTGGAGACTGAGGACATGCTACAGTATTGGTTGGAGACTGGGAACCTGGTGCAGTAGTGGTCGGAGACTGGGGATATGCTAGAGTATTGGTTGGAGACTGGAGACATGCTACACTAGTGGTTACAGACTGGACACATGCTACAGCAGTGGTTGGAGATGGCGGATGTGCTACAGTATTGGTTGGGGACTGAGGACATGTTACAATAGTTGCTATAGACTGGACACAGGCTACAGTAGGGGTTGGAGACTGGAGACATGCTACAGTGTTGGTTGGAGACTGGGGACATGCTACAGTGGTGGTTAGAGATGGAGGACATGCTACAGTATTGGTTGGAGACTGGAAACACGGTACAGTAGTGATTGGAGACTGAGGACATGCTACAATAGTTGTTATAGACTGCAGACATACTACAGTAGTTTTTGGAGACTTAGGACATGCTACAGTATTGGTTGGAGACTGGGCACATGCTACAATAGTGGTTGGAGACTGGAGACATTCTATGGTATTAGTTGGAGACTGGGGACATGCTACAGTAGTGGTTGGAGATTGAACACATTGTACAGTGGGGGTTGGAGATTGGATACATTCGACAGTAGTGGTTGGAGACTGGGGACATGCTACAGTATTGGTTGAAGACTTATGACATGCTACAGTATTGGTTGGAGACCTAGGACATGCTACAATAGAGGTTATAGACTGGACACATGATACAGTAATGGTTAGAGACCGGGGACATGCTACAATAGAGATTATAGACTGGGCACATGCTACAGTAGTTGTTGGAGTCTGGGGACAGGTTACAGTAGGGGTTGTAGACTGGGGACAGGCTACAGTAGTGGTCGGAGACTGGGGATATGCTACAGTAGTGGTTGAAGACTGGGGATATGCTATTGTATTGGTTGGAGACTGGGGACATGCTACACTAGTGGTTATAGACTGGGGACATGCTACAGTAGTGGTTGGAGACTGGGGACATGCTAAAGTAGTGGTTGGAGACTGGGGACATGCTACACTAGTGCTTATAGATTGGGGACATGCTACACTCGTGGTTATAGACTGGGGACATGCTACAGTAGTGGTTGGAGACTGGGGACATGCTACACTAGTGGTTATAGACTGGGGACATGCTACACTAGTGGTTATAGACTGGGGACATGCTACAGTAGTGGTTGGAGACTGGGGACATGCTAAAGTAGTGGTTGGAGACTGGGGACATGCTACACTAGTGCTTATAGATTGGGGACATGCTACACTCGTGGTTATAGACTGGGGACATGCTACAGTAGTGGTTGGAGACTGGGGACATGCTACACTAGTGGTTATAGACTGGGGACATGCTACACTAGTGGTTATAGACTGGGGACATGCTACAGTAGTGGTTGGAGACTGGGGACATGCTAAAGTAGTGGTTGGAGACTGGGGACATGCTACACTAGTGCTTATAGATTGGGGACATGCTACGGTAGTGGTTGGAGACTGAGGATATGCTATTGTATTGGTTGAAGACTAGACACATTTTACAGTAGTGGTTGGATACTGGAGACATGATACAAAAGTGGTCAAAGACTGGGGATATGCTACAGAATTGGTTGGAGACTGGAAACATTCTACACCAGTGGTTATAGACTGGACACACGCTACAGCAGTGGCTGGGGACTATATTTTTTGTTTATCCATACTGCTTGCAACTATCCCAAATCACCAATCCCCAAAGCCTTCCTACAATGGTGACCATCTTTACCTCCTCCTACACAGCATTCATTATAATTTCTTTACACTCATTTTTTCAGCTTATACAGTTACTGTGATGGAATAAAACAATACTATCCCCTTATAATAAAAATGAATTCTCCTTTTTTTTATCTCCAAGGGCTGTTGGCACCTTTGATCAGCATAACAAAGATGGAGGTCTCAGAGGGAGATGAAATTACGGTCAGGTGTGAAGCCCCAAATGAGGAACCCCCCATGAGATTCAATTTCTACAAGACAGTCAAGGAGAAAGGACCTCCTAAAAAGAAGCAGTCCAGCACAAATTATGCAGAAGCCACATATCAGATTAAAGAAGGGGAGAGCATATTGCACTTTGAGTGCAGCCTAAAGCTGTTGATCGAGGATGAGCCAGAGTCACCTTTAAGTAGGAGGCAGACAGTGACCGTGGTGGGTAGGTACTTCTATTCCTCTACTGCATCTCTAAAGCAGAACCTTAAAAGTTAGACCTGCCTAAATCTCATTGTGCATCCATGGATGTCATCTAGATCATTGAACCCTGGCTTACAGTATGTTTTTTGGAATCTCCAGTGGAAAGAACTCAAGGGCCACAGCACTGGCTTTAGGCTGGATGAAATGAGGCATTTGTCTGTATCAACTTTGGGTGAACTAACTCTTCCCAAGCTCAATAGAATATAAAATACTTTGTTATTTCAGTGTGGAAGGGGTAGACCCTCAACATTGTATTGCTGTTGGTGCCGCCATCTAGGACAGTGATGGCGAACCTTGGCACCCAGATGTTTTGGAACTACATTTCTCGTGATGCTCATGCACTCTGCAGTGTAGTTGAGCATCATGGGAAATGTAGTTTCAAAACATCTGGGGTGCCGAGGTTCACCATCACTGATCTAGGAGATTTTATTCTTCCTTCTTGTCTCACTGGACAGGAAGTGTGGAAGGGGTAGACCCTCAACATGGTATTGCTGTTGGTGCCGCCATCTAGGACAGTGATGCGAACCTTGGCACCCAGATGTTTTGGAACTACATTTCTCGTGATGCTCATGCACTCTGCAGTGTAGTTGAGCATCATGGGAAATGTAGTTCCAAAACATCTGGGGTGCCAAGGTTCGCCATCACTGGTTTAGGAGATTTTATTCTTCCTTCATGTCTGACTGGACAGGAAGTTAAGGGAAATCCACGGGCAGCACTAAATATAGTTTTTCAATTGTAAAAACCATTATATGTATCATAATGTTTAGTCCCGGTCAACAGACTCAGCACAGTCCCGCTGATGGACTTAGACCAACATTAGCATTGCTTGTTCTGTATCCTAACAGTATCTACTCCATACATTAGCTTTAATCACACCTTCACACACTGTGTTTTCGGTTTTCCTACAGAGCCGTTTAGCACACCAACTATCACAGTTCTTCCATCAAACAATTTCACCGAAGGAGCAATTATGGAGGTGACGTGCACAGTTCAGAAGTCATACAGGCGCTCCGAGGAAGTGACCATCACCTTACAAAAGGGCAACCAAATTCTAAAGTCTTCCACCTCGGAAAGATTGACTTATTCTCAGGTGGCAACTGTGAGCGACATGGGCAGCTACACATGTAAAGCAGAAGGAAAAACAGCCTCAAAAGCCACCAATGCCACGGTCAAGGTGAAAGGTACATCATGTTCCAACAGTTTTATCCATTTTGTGTTGGCCCTCAGGGGGTCAATGGCCAGGACCTGGATTATTGGTGCTTTGGCAGCTTGCAAAGTTGGTACTCGTGTGTCAGTGTTACATTCTTCAGCAATGGCAATTTTCTGAAACCTATAGTCAGATTTTCCAGTCTACGTAAAATAAGGGATAGGCTCTTGGAACCCAACTGCCAATTTAACCAAGCAGATGGGCAGACTTTCTTTAAAAACCATACCAGCAATGACCATGCTGGCCAAGGGCCCCTCCTTCATTCTACTGCAACAGGAAAGAGATAGGGTCCCCACACTTGTAACATGGAGGAAAGCAGCCATCTTGATTACTTATATTGTCCCAAATGCTCCAGAAATAAAGGAATGTCCACATATTCAACATTTTTAATGTTTTACTGCAGCAGCAACAAAATGCACACTTCTTTGCCAAATACAATTTGGCCTCTGCTTCATTACTCCCCAACATCGGCAGTACTCTACAGTTCAAGCTTAAGGTCAACATAGGCTTGCCGACCATCACTTCCAGTTCCTCACTGCAGGTCCCTTTAGGTAGATACTCCAACAGAACTTAAGCTGGGCCTACCCCAAAGGGTTCACTTCCTGAGGCTACAAGCTTACGCAATAGTATAAAAGGGGTAGCATCTTCCCATCATCCTCTGCCCCAAGTTCTTCTTGCTCTAGAATATAAGGAACAAGGGACAAGTCTAGCCCCACCCACAGTATCTACCCATGAGGGGGGGTCTCCCTTGAAGGTATACTAACCCCTGTTTACATTTTCCACCTCTGCCTTTTTACCCCCAACATCGACAGCACTGTACAGTTTAAGCTTAACTTCAACATAGGGTTGCCAGCCACCACTTCCACTTCCTCACTCTGGATCCCCTTGGGTGGGTACTCTAATGGAACTTAAACTGGGCCTACCCCAAAGGGTACACATACTGAGACTACAAGCTTACAAAATAGGGGCTATAAAAGGGGTAGCCTCTTTCCATCAACCTCTGCCCCAAGCTCTTCTGGCTCTAGAATAAAAGGGTCAAGTCTAGCCCCACCCACACTATCTACCCATGGGGGGGTCTTCCTTAAAGGTATACTAACCCCTGTTTACATTTGCCACCTCTGCCTTTTTACCCCCAAACATCGGCAGCACTGTACAGTTTAAGCTTAACTTCAACATAGGGTTGCCAGCCACCAACTTCCAGTTCCTCACTCTGGGTCCCCTTAGGTGGGTACTCCAAAGGGTTCACTTACTGGGGCTTTAAGCTTACAAAATAGGGGCTATAAAAGGGGAAGCCTCTTTCCATCAACCTCTGCCCTAAGCCCTTCTGGCTCTAGAATATATGGGACAAGTCTAGCCCCACCCACAGTATCTACCCAGGGGAGGGGGTCTTTCTAAAGGGGTACTATCCTCTTTTAGGCAGGTGCAGTCTATATTCTTCACTGTAGGTGGTGCTCATCTGCAGCTGCAATGCAGATGGTAGAGGAGGTTCAAAAAAGCTATGCTTCTCTATGACCGGTTGGAAACACTTGCCCCACGTGACACTGGCAGCCATCTTAGGTCTGTCAGAGTCTATTAAAAGACTCTGGCCCCTGGGTTAGGAGTACTTTATGCAAGTGGACAGGTTCCCCATCTGACAGGGACAGTGGCAAGGGTAGGGAAAGGTTTTGGTGGAGCATGGAGTGAGCAGGGTCTACATCTACCTCTTCAGGAAGCGTCCCATTTGTGTGGAGCGGCCAGGCCACCATATTTAAGGATGTTCTTAAAGAAAGGGACATTGTTGTTCTATGATGTTATGTGTTCATTTTACATAAATATACTGGTTTTCCCAAAGTTTTCTTGTATGTTCATAGTTGCCAATATGTTAAAGAGGTTGTAAAGTAATTTTTTTTTTTTAAAGCTAAAATAAATAAGATATTATACTTACCTGCTCTGTGCAAGGATATCTCCTTTTTTGGAGACCCCGTTGGCACTCTCCGCTCCGCCTCTTCTCTGCTTCCTATGTGAGCACATGTGCAGGCACACTCCCGAGCTGGGCTGTGTGCCTCCATAGGCACACACAGCACAGCTTGGCCCCACTCCCTCCTTACTGTATTTGACTGGCAATGGCTCCCGCTGCTCCCAGCCAAGCCTATGAGAGTGCGGAGAGGGGAGAAGACCTGCAGGCAGGCACAGCGTTTTTAGGGTGGGGGGGGACTAACAGCAACTGGAAGGTTTTTTTACTTTAATGCATAAAATGCATTATGGTAAAAAAAAACTTTTGACTTTAGAATCACTTTAAATTATATCAAAAAAAGCTTTGTGGATTAAGTTCGTCAGTCACCGTGCCGTATTGGAAGACCACAGATCTCCACATCCAATCGAGATATAGATGACTATCATTTAGATTTCACTTCTTGGTTTTTGGAGGTAAGGAAAGTAGAAAACCATTAGTATGTTGCATTAGTATAATTGCAGGTCAACAATGCAATATTATAGACATAATTTTAATTCTTTTCCAGAGTTGTTTCCAAGACCTCGACTAACGATAAAGCCAACAGGCAACAAGACGGAGTACATCAATGACGGAGATCTGGTCGCTCTGGAATGCTCCGTTGCCAGCTTATCTCCTCAGGAGTCATCCAAACTGGACTTTTATTTCATAGTCAACAATGGAGAGCGAAGACATATGCGTAGGGGAGGGAAGTTCCTGACGCACTTGAGGGCAATGGACAGCGGAGACTACAAATGTGAAGTAACCATCGCCAACATCACCAACATCACCAAGACTAGTGAGCAGGTTCAGGTAAAGGTCTATGGTGAGTAGGGGAGAACCTAATATATCCACACCTCTGTCTATTTTAGATGAACACCCATGGCTCTAAGTGTCGGAATCTGAGCACTGTGATACTAAAATTATATTCCCATCATGGGTCAAATACATATGTAGCGGAGTTCCCGTAGGAATTGCTGTGTGTAGTGGTTCACCTGTCACTCTGCCCAGTCAATCACTCTTCCTCACACATCCAGAGTCAATAGAACAGGCGGGTTGTTTTTTTTTTTTATTAGGGGAATTAACTTGGATAGGGTAAGGGGGATTATGGGATGCCCAGTAAATCGAACAGTTCTTGAATGGGACTACTGTATATACACTCCTGTATATACTCCTCGCATTTCCTCCAGCACAATCTTGCTCACAGTTAACTCTTCTTCCTGTCTCCTGCACAATCCTTCTGCAGCCTAGTCAGCACATGGTAAGACCTGCCTCTGTTCTGGCCTGGCCTTGGTGAACCGCCCATTACAGGCAGGGACAGTGGCCCCCTTATTTGTGTGTAGCAAAATGATGAAGACTGTACCAACTAGCCTTGGTGGACTACTGCTCCCAGTCCATCCCTCTTCAGACCCTGCCTGCCCTCCTGGCTGCAATGACCCAAGTCCACTGCCTAGTGACACCACAGTCCCTGCTGGCTCTTGCACCCTTCTCAGACTGTCTCTCATGCCAATCTGCTCCAGCGTGCCTCTTCCAATATCCCAGGGTGTGTGTCACTCACCAACACCTAGTGGATGCTTCCTCAAGACTTGCCCAGCAGCACCATTCCGTTGCTCTCTCTTGCTCCTTGGTCAGAACTCCCCTTGGATGTGCTAAGGGGTCCCTTCCACTCCCGAGCTTCCAGGCCCAAAGTCACCCCCCTCCCCCGGACTGGGGGCTCCATCCTGGCCTCCGCAACTAGTGCTCCATCTCCCGGTTCTTCCATCCAAACTCTCCTCCTTGACTGGGCTCACCCTAGGTATTTGAGAAGGCCTGCCCCCTTCAAATCCAGATTGGGGGTTGGTCAAGGCTCCCCAAACAACCAAGGTAGCTCCACCTCTCTTCCCCACCCTTTCTTCTAGGACCCTCTAGAACAGGGATATGCAATTAGCGGACCTCCAGCTGTTACAAAACTACAAGTCCCATCATGCCTCTGTCTCTGGATGTCATGCTTATGGCTATCAGAGTCTTGCTATGCCTCATGGGACTTGTAGTTCTGCAACAGCTGGAGGTCCGCTAATTGCATATCCCTGCTCTAGAAGCAAAGGGGAGGTAACCGAGAGGTGTCACCACCTGTGAGTCACCAGCCACTCCCTGAGCCTCTCCAAGCCCAGAATGAAAACACGCAAGCCTAACAGCAGCTAGGCCTGCCTCAATATACCTAACCTCTCCAAAAACCTACCTCTGCACCTACCTAAGGTAGAGGGGTGCAACACATAAAATAAAAATAAATGCAGTGGCTAAATGGTTTAATAAAAGTGAAAGAAACGTGTCCATATACCTACAGTATCTAGAGGGGTAGATAAACAGGAAGGAAAAAGTCGCATATGAGGTGGCAGTGTGTGCCTTCTGAGATAGTGGAGGAGGAAGCAGTGCTGGATCAATGATCTGTATATAAGTTGATAGTATGTGACACTATGTTCCTTGTCAGACTACTTAGTTCTTTTCAGCCTCTAACATTTAACATTTCTCTACCAGCTCCAGTCACCAAGCCTGAGCTGAAACAGGTTCTTAAGGGTAACAAAATGGTGGTCCTCGGGGACACCCTAATACTGACCTGCAGATCACCGACTGGCACCCCTCCCATTGTATATACCTTGTACCGAGAGGGAGAGCCAATTGACAGGAAGGAGATGAAGGATAACAGCGAGGCCGAATTCAAGGTGAACACCACCAAGCTGCATGATTTGGGACACTACCTATGTCACGCCTCCAACAGGAACCACAAGTCCAGTGCACTCAGCCAGGCTCTCAATGTCACCGTTATTGGTATGTATTTTTATACACATTGAACATCTGTTTGACTTTTTAGCTTTTTACAAAAATATACATAGGTCAGGGCAGCATTGTGGGGAACGTATTAGCTGACATGTAGAACAGTGGTCTCCAAACTGAGGCCCATGAGCCAGATATGGCCCTTTGTTTGCCTTTATCTGGCCCTTGGGGGGCACCATGCCATCCACTGACAACAATGATGGGACACTATTCCTCCAACGGATGTCAATGATGGGGCACCATTCCTCCTGCAGACACCAATGATGGGACACCGTTCTTCTGGGACACCATTCTTCTCATAGACACTATTCCTAGCTTGAATACCAACAATGGGGCACCATTCCTCCAACTGATACCAACAATAGGACACTATTCCTTCCACTAAAACCAATGATGGGGCACTGTTTACACTCACTGACACCAAGGCCTTTTCTAATCCCATTCGCCACAGTCTGGCCCCTCTAAAGCCTCAAGGACAGTAAACTGGCCATTTCTTCAGAAGGTTTGGAGACCTCTGATCTAGAAATATGAACTGAGCTCTAGCAAGGTACGAGAGGAATACCTTAGGGCTTGGGTGGTTGGACAGATGCAGTATATGCTTTTGGATATGAGAGTCTTCTGAGATCCTTCACATGTGTATTTGACCTACAGTCTCCTCCTACTAAGCCGTTTCAAGAAGTTTTGTGCATGGTTATTGATTTGTATGGAGAGAATGGTGGTTCTGAGGCAAACAAAAGCCCATGAACACAGGATCCTATAGAGGATGGAGAGTAATATTAGATGTACAAGGCCCAATAACCATAAGCAAGGTTGCAAAGCCACAGTTTTCTTCACCGCGTTCTGTTGGTGTCCCACAGTGCCATTCCTTAATGGAAATTTAATACTGTTCAGTAACTGGAGGAGTAACTGCCAAGTGGGGCATCAAATTAAAAGGAAGACAATAGAAGGCAACCGACTGATGGAGCAAAAGGCCAGAGCCAAACAGAGGGGTTAGGACCTTATAAGAGTTTTCAAAGGGATGGGGAGAAGGAAATTTGAGTCTTGTTCTGGAAACACCAATTCAATGTATTTCATCCTCATACCATATGTCCCACCTGAACACCTGGTCACCATTTCAATGTATTTCATCCTCATACCATATGTCCCACCTGGACACCTGGTCACCATTTCAATGTATTTCATCCTCATACCATATGTGCCACCTGAACACCTGGTCACCATTTCAATGTATTTCATCCTCATACCATATGTCCCACCTGGACACCTGGTCACCATTTCAATGTATTTCATCCTCATACCATATGTGCCACCTGAACACCTGGTCACCATTTCAATGTATTTCATCCTCATACCATATGTCCCACCTGGACACCTGGTCACCATTTCAATGTATTTCATCCTCATACCATATGTGCCACCTGAACACCTGGTCACCATTTCAATGTATTTCATCCTCATACCATATGTCCCACCTGAACACCTGGTCACCAATTCAATGTATTTCATCCTCATGCAATATGTCCCACCGGAAACCTGGTCACCATATCAGTGCATTTCATCCTCATGCAATATGCCCCACCTGAACACCTGGTCACCATTTCAATGTATTTCATCCTCATACCATATGTCCCACCTGAACACCTGGTCACCATTTCAATGTATTTCATCCTCATACCATATGTCCCACCTGGACACCTGGTCACCATTTCAATGTATTTCATCCTCATACCATATGTCCCACCTGGACACCTGGTCACCATTTCACTGTATTTCATCCTCATACCATATGTGCCACCGCCACCTGGACAACCTGGTCACCATTTCAATGTATTTCATCCTCATACCATAGGTGCCACCTAAACACCTGGTCACCATTTCAATGCATTTCATCCTCATGCAATATGTCCCACCGGAAACCTGGTCACCATTTCACTGCATTTCATCCTCATGCAATATGTCCCACCGGAAACCTGGTCACCATTTCAGTGCATTTCATCCTCATGCAATATGCCCCACCTGAACACCTGGTCACCATTTCAATGCATATGGAGAGAAGGAAAGTTGGGTCTTCTTCTGGAAACACCATATCAATGTATATGTATTTCATCCTTATGCAATATGTCCCACCTTAACACCTGGTCACCATTTCAATGTATTTCATCCTCATACCATATGTCCCACCTGGACACCCACCTGGTCACCATTTCAATGTATTTCATCCTCATACCATATGTGCCACCACCACCTGGACAACCTGGTCACCATTTCAATGTATTTCATCCTCATACCATAAGTGCCACCTAAACACCTGGTTACCATTTCAATGCATTTAATCCTCATGCAATATGTCCCACCGGAAACCTGGTCACCATTTCAGCGCATTTCATCCTCATGCAATATGCCCCACCTGAACACCTGGTCACCATTTCAATGCATATGGAGAGAAGGAAAGTTTGGTTTTCTTCTGGAAACACCATATCAATGTATTTCATCCTTATGCAATATGTCCCACCTGAACACCTGTTCTTTGATCTTTTTGTCCGGGCAGCTCCTGTTAGAGAAGTAAGCCTTGTAATTATCCCTAAAAATGGAGAAGTAGAGGAGGGAGCGGAGCTTTCCTTGGTATGTAATGCGGAATATGGAACCTTTCCCCTTACCTTCTACTTTTACGTCAAGAAAGGCATCGAAACTCTACTGACCAACGTGACCGAAACTGACAACATGCACGCCCAACACATAGTATCATCGTTCACCAAAGAAAAGGACGGCACCTACTTCTGTAAGGTTTCCAACAAAGCCAACAAGATCGTCAGCAGCGAGGCCATGGAAGTTAAAGGTTCGATATATATAATTTTTAGATCTTACTTATTAATATTTTCTTCAGTTCTTTGCAAAGCTCTCTTTAGACACCTCTGTTTGTTGTCCCCACCACAGTCATACAGACACGCACTATGCTGTTTTAGGTAGAAGTCAGGTGCCATCTACACCCAAAAATGTTTCAGTTTTGTATGGTTGATGGCAAACATGGAGGGTTTTTTTTGTCTCCAGTGTTAAGATATAACCACCAGAATTCCCATTTCTGCCAAATGATGGTGTCGCCCTTCCCCATTGTGTATGTAGGTGGGGTGCAGCGCGGTGCGGCAGAATTATGCACTCCATCCCAGTGCAGTGAAAGATGCTGTATTGAAATAATGCAGACAGTTAACAGATAACTCGATGGGAAGGTAGCCCAGCCGGAAACACTTACTGTTCCTACGGCATGTAGAGAGCAGACTGTATGGAGGGGAAGAATGTGGCCTGGCAGTGGCGTCGCTATAGGGGTGCGGTCCCCCAGAGAGATGACACCATCAAGTAGGAAGTGATATCTGACCGCGATGGTGTCACCCCCATCTGTGACAGTGCATGGATCACTGGCACCGACTGCATCCTTTACAGGGGCGGTTTGAGGTCACTGGCCAGGTTTTTCCCCCAGCGTTAGCTTTCACCCCTCTACACTCTCCGCTCCACCCTGCCGGCCCAGCTAGTGATGTGTGGCCCTTGCCCCCGTGTTGTATGCTGGAGGCATGCGGCTGCCAGGGGGAGAATCTGGGATCCGATGGAAGCGACACATCATTCACCACCGGGAGCGGACACAGCGCGCGGCCTTCCAGAACCTCGTCCTGTCCTGTGAGTACCGATCCCCTCCCCCACCTGGTACTACCCCCCCCATATTACCCCTAGAGGATTGACAGACGGAGCATGATACTGGAGTACTTACCAATAAGTCTCAAGGACTACAATACCTATTCTGGATTAATTAACAGATAGGACTATACCATGTTTTACTGCACCGAGTGACACCAACCCTAGTGACGCCACTGCGGCCTGGCCATCTTGTGCCCAGCAGGCAGGTTTCCAGGGAGGTTGCGAACCCTACACTTTCCCCCCTCGTCAGGGGAGGACCTTTCCCCATTGCTAGTTCTGTCCCTAAGAGCCGGAACCTGGTAGCTAGGGCTCTGCCTTACCCAAAATGGCTGCCAGAGTCAAATGGGGAGGCAGCATTCAATTGGATGCTTCCCTAGTGACCCAGGTAACCATAGAGGAACTAAGTTCTCTCCAACTGCAGTGCCGCTGTGGAGAGTGCCACCTACATTGGAGAAAGTAGGCTGTACCTACCTGATGGGCTGCAAGGTCGAGTCGCCAGAAGAAAGCCATTACTACACAAATACCACAAAGTATCCTATTAAGGCTCCATTTACACGGGACGCTGTTTCAACCTCCTTTGACCGATTTTTTTTTGACAGCTAGAAGCCGACGTCTAAAACAGGCATTTTGCATGCATCTTGCATGCCGCGGTTAGCCGCGTTTTGCCGCGTTCGCGTCTAGGAGCGTTTTCAAAATTTTTTTTTTTTTTAAATGGTAACGGCTGTAAATGAAACGGTCCTAGATGTAAGTTACCACGCTTAGGCGCGTTTAGTGGCATTTACAAGCTGTTTGGCATTTCAATTGCCTCTGAACTGGCGTCTGAACCCATTTTTTTCCAAAAAAAGCCTCTAAACACAACTGTCTGGAAATGACCTTAAACAACCCTGTGTAAATGTACTGATAAGATAACATAGAGGAAAGTTCAGGGGCAGCTGAAAAAAACGCCCAAATGCCTCTAAGAATCCATTTACCAGCAGCAGTGTAAATGAGGTCTTACAATACGCCAAACAGCACAGAGACAAGCCTCAAACCTTCTGACACAAAGTCATTTAGAGTGATGAGACCAAAATTTAGCTTTTTGGCCACAACCATAAACTCTTCATTTGGAGAGGAGTCAACCAGGCCTATGATGAAAGGTAAACTATTCTTCTGTGAAACATGGAGGTGGATCGCTGTTGTTTTGGGGATGTGTGAGCTACAAAGGCACAGGAAATTTGGTCAAAATTGATGGCAAGATAAATGTAGAATGTTATCAAAAAATACTAGAGGAACATGGGACGTACTTGGACATTCCAACATGACAATGATCCAAAACACAAGTCCAAGCCGACCTGTCATTGGCTACAGAAGAATAAAGTGAAGGTTCTGGAGTGGCCATCTCAGTCTCCTGACCTCAATATCATTGAGCCACTCTGGGGAGATCTCAAACGTGTAGAACATGCAAGACAGCCCAAGAATTTACAGGAATTGGAGCTTTTTGCAAGAGGAATGGGCATCTTTACCATCTGAGAAGATAAAGAGTCTCATCCATAAATACCACAAAAGACCTCAAGCTGTCATTGATGTTAAAGGGGGCAATACACGGTATTAAGAACTGGGGTATGTAAACTTTTGCTCAGGGTCATTTGGGTAGTTTCTGTTGTCATTATGATATAAAAAGAGTAAACACAGCTGATTGATAATAAATGGCTTCAGCCAAACACTAACCATGAGTGAAAGAAATGTTTTTGTGTTCTCATTCATTCTCTGAAAAATGGCCAAGAAATCATAAATTCTTCCAGGGTATGTAAACTTATGAGCACAACTGTATATTACTGGAGTGTCCCTTATAGTCTAAAGATATTAATGAAAAATACATTTGTAATAGTAATTGAATACCAGGATTATAGTGTATAAATATTGTGTCTCGAGCCATCGCTGTAATCATGGTTGTTAGACTCGATGTGGTGAATACTCATCTTGGTCCCTCTGTTTGTAGCCGTCCTCCCCAGATGGAAGAAGGCCGTAATTGGTACATTTGTCTTTGTCATAATCGTGGCTGCCATAGCCATCGCCCTCTACTTATATCTGGACAAAAAGAAAAAAGGTAATTTCTCTCTTAACCACACTATTGAGAGCTCCTGGGAGAACCATTTAAACTCCTAGTGTATGGCTGGATGCTGGGTGGAAGTTGTAGAGGGAGGCAGGATCATAAGGATCAGATTTATACGATTGATGGATAATGCTATCATGGTTATTGGAGACTGCTAGAGAATGCTAGAATTTTACTGGAGACTGCTACTATATTTTTGAAGACTGCTAGAGAATGCTACTGCTACCATGGTATTAGAGACTGCGTCCATGTTAGTGGAGACTGCTACCATGGTATTAGAGACTGCGTCCATGTTATTGGAGACTGCTACCATGGTATTAGAGACTGCGTCCATGTTATTGGAGACTGCTACCATGGTATTAGAGACTGCGTCCATGTTATTGGAGACTGCTACCATGGTTTTAGAGAATGCTACCATGCTATATGAGACTAGTAGAGATGCCTTCCATGCTACTAAAGACTGTTATCATGTTATTAGAGAATGCAGTAGAATGCTGCCATGATTATTGGAGACTGCTTCCATGTTGTTAGAGACTGCCTCCATGGTATTGGAGATGGCTAGAGACTTCTCCCATGTCATTGGAGACTGCTAGAGACTGCATCTATGTTATTGGAGACTGCTGCCATGGTTAACGAAGACTGCTAGAGACTGCATCTATGCTATTGGAGACTGTTCTAGCATACAACCACGATTATTGGAGACTGCTTCCATGTTATTAGAGACTGCTACCGTGGCATAAGAGACTGCTGCCATGACACTAGAGACTGCGTCCATGTTATTGGAGACTTCTGTAGAACGCTACCATGGTTACTGAAGACTGCTAGAGACTGCTACCATGTTATTAGAGACTGCTACCATGGTATTAGAGACTGCGTCCATGTTGTTGGAGACTGCTGCCATGGTATTAGAGACTGTGTCCATGTTATTAGAGACTGCTACCATGGTATTAGAGACTGCGTCCATGGTATTGGAGACTGCAACCATAGTATTAGAGACTGCGCCCATGTTATTGGAGACTGCTACCATGGTATTAGAGACTGTGTCCATGTTATTGGAGACTGCTACCATGTTATTGGAGACTGCTACCATGGTATTAGAGACTGCTACTATGGTATTAGTGACTGCGTTCATGTTAATGGAGACTGCTACCATGGTATTAGAGACTGCTACTATGGTATTAGTGACTGCATCCATGTTATTGTAGACTGCTACCATGGTATTAGAGACTGCGTCCATGTTATTGGAGACTGCTACCCTGGTATTAGAGACTGCTGCCATGTTATTAGAGACTGCGTCCATGTTATTAGAGACTGCTACCATGGTATTAGAGACTGCGTCCATGTTATTAGAGTCTGCTACCTTGGTATTAGAGACTGCGTCCATGTTATTAGAGACTGCTACCATGGTATTAGAGACTGCGTCCATGTTAGTGGAGACTGCTACCTTGGTATTAGAGACTGCGTCCATGTTATTAGAGACTGCTACCATGGTATTAGAGACTGCGTCCATGTTATTAGAGACTACTACCATGGTATTAGAGACTGTGTCCATGTTATTAGAGACTGCTACCATGGTATTAGAGACTGCGTCCATGTTATTAGAGACTGCTACCATGGTATTAGAGACTGCGTCCATGTTAGTGGAGACTGCTACCTTGGTATTAGAGACTGCGTCCATGTTATTAGAGACTGCTACCATGGTATTAGAGACTGCGTCTATGTTATTGGAGACTGCTACTTTGGTATTAGAGACTGCGTCCATGTTATTGGAGACTGCTACCTTGGTATTAGAGACTGCGTCCATGTTATTAGAGACTGCTACCATGGTATTAGAGACTGCATCTATGTTATTAGAGACTGCTACCATGGTATTAGAGACTGCGCCCATGTTATTGGAGACTGCTACCATGGTATTAGAGACTGCGTCCATGTTATTGGAGACTGCTACCTTGGTATTAGAGACTGCGTCCATGGTATTGGAGACTGCTACCATGGTATTAGAGACTGCGTCCATGTTATTGGAGACTGCTACCTTGGTATTAGAGACTACGTCCATGTTATTAGAGACTGCTACCATGGTATTAGAGACTGCGTCTATGTTATTGGAGACTGCTACTTTGGTATTAGAGACTGCTATGCTATGTTATTAGAGACTGCTACCATGGTATTAGAGACTGCGCCCATGTTATTGGAGACTGCTACCTTGGTATTAGAGACTGCGTCCATGGTATTGGAGACTGCTACTTTGGTATTAGAGACTGCGTCCATGTTATTGGAGACTGCTACCTTGGTATTAGAGACTGTGTCCATGTTATTAGAGACTGCTACCATGGTGTTAGAGACTGCGTCCATGTTATTAGAGACTGCTACCATGGTATTAGAGACTGTGTCCATGTTATTGGAGACTGCTACCATGGTGTTAGAGACTGCGTCCATGTTATTAGAGACTGCTACCATGGTATTAGAGACTGTGTCCATGTTAGTGGAGACTGCTACCATGGTATTAGAGACTGCGTCCATGTTATTAGAGACTGCTACCATGGTATTAGAGACTGTGTCCATGTTATTGGAGACTGCTACCATGGTATTAGAGACTGCGTCCATGTTAGTGGAGACTGTTGTAGAATGCTACCATGGTTATTTGAGCCTGCCTCTGTGTTATTGGAGACTGCTTCCATATTACTGGAGACTAAAACTGCTATCATGTTTGGAAGACTGCTGTAGAATGCTTCCATGTTATTGGAGACAGCTATGGAATGTTACAATGCTACTGGAGACTGCTACCATCATGTTTTTTGTCCAAGAATGAATCTACTACATAAACAGACCAACCAGAAGGCTGTAGGGGGCAGAGCTCTGATATTTATTGATCCTTTGAATGATGTGAACATTTATACAAAGTATCCATATGAGTAGAGGGAAAGCATCACGGATCATTGGTTGCAGAATTCATAACAACCTCCATTACATTCTGGGATTGGGAATTTACTTTCTTTTCTTTTTGTGTCTTTTCCAGAGAAAAACATTTCGAGTGACTCATCGAGGTGCGTCCCGCCGTTCCTGACATTTTCTGTGTAGATCTGTTGTTTTCATCGTTGTCTGATGCCAATTTTAGCAGATTTTCCATGAAAGGTGTGTTTGTTTTCCAGATCATCAAAGGCCATTAATTCCAGCGGTGAGAAGTCAGCGGCGGACGTGAAAAGCGATGACTCGTATTTTGGTGAGCTGCCTAAATCTTCAGTCACTTCCCGAAATCCGTCACTGGGAATCTCTCTGTCATCCGAGGCAATAACCCACAACAACTAGACCTCATCCAAGAGCAAGGAAGGTCCCCTGATGGTCCCTTCACTTCCTGTCCTATGGGGGCCTCGTCACTGAGAATCTCACTGTCATCCGAGGCTATAACCCACAGCAACCAGCCCACATCCAAGAGTGGGGAAGGTCTCTTGATGATCCCCTCACTTTCTGTTCTATGAGGGCCCCATCGTTGAGAATCTCACTGTCATCCGAGGCTATAACCCACAACAACTAGACCTCATCCAAGAGCGAGGAAGGTCTCCTAATGATCCCCTCACTTCCTGTTCTATGAGGGCCCCATCATTGAGAATATCACTGTCATTAGAAGCAATAACCCACAGCAACCAGACCTCATCCAAGATTGGTGAAGGCCTCCTGATGGCCCCTTCACTTCCTGTCCTATGAGGGCCCTTCTTTACTGAGAATATCACTGGCATTCCAGGCAATAACCCACAGCAACCAGACCTCATCCAAGAGTGGGGAAGGTCCCCTCACTTCCTGTACTATGGGGGCCCTGGCGCTGAAAATCTCACTGTCATTCCAGGCAATAAACCTCAGAAACCAGACCTCATACAAGAGTAATGAAGGCCTCCTAATGAGCCCCTCACTTGCTGTACTATGGGGGCCCTGTCACCGATAATCCCACTGCCATTCCAGACAATAACCCCCAGCAACCAGACCTCATCCAAGAGTAGAGAAGGTCCCATCACTTCCTGCCCTATGGGGCCTTGTTACAAAGAATCTCACTGTCATTCCAGGCGATAACCCACAGTAATCAGACCTCATTCGAGAATGGAGAAGGTCCCCTCAATTCTTGTCCTACAGGAGCACCATGGTAGAGGAAGTGAGGAGTTCCTTTATTGGGACATGGGTTCAGCATTCTTTTTTAGATTGGGGCCAATGACACAGAGGTGCCCTGAATGCATTATGGTCACTAGGTGGCACAGACTATCATAGGAAATAAGTATGCTCCTCATTTCCATCGAGCGGCCATAATGCCATTATGTCTCTATTCATACATTCAATCTGCCCAGAATATAGATGGACAGCTATGCAATTTTTTTCATAAATACACCACTCAGTGTCAAAGGGGAGGGGAACCCAAAATTTGCACTGGGGCCCATTCCATCATAGATGCCCAACTGCCTGGTATTCCCTGTTCAGAAACCACCATTTGTGAACATACAGAGCCCCAGACTGCAGGAATCACAGCTCTCTGTGCCGTACATTGAATGTGGAGTTCTCTTCTGTATGACAATAATTTTATTTAATTGCAGGCAGTGTACAGAATGAAGAAGAGCTACATATCCTGAAAACGACTGAAGAAACCAATGGTATGAATGTAATTTATCTTAAGGGACTTTCCCAGTTCCTACTTGGAAGTCTTTCTGGTTATTAATGCTGCAACACCCTCAAATATTTCATCTCTTATCAGCTATAGAAGATGCATCCCAGCCAGAACTGAAACTAAAGCCTTGAGACAAATACATTGAGTTACCTGGCTTGCCCAATGTTTTTCATTCTACAATGGCTATACTGCCCCCATAAACTGGTGATCTGAGAACACCATCTTCAGATGTAGAAGAACAATTCCCAGACATATACCACCCCAGGTCCCTTGCTAAAACCTAATGCTAAATGAAGGTGCTACAAATTTCTTCCAGTTCACCAAACAGATGAGAATCAGTCCTGGAAGCTGTAATGTGAGTTAGGAAGGAGAGAGGGAAGAAATTGCTCCAGGAAGTACCCTCCCAGACACCCTGTGAAGTGCTCTCTGAATTCTGTGAATACAGAGCTCAGATGTGTCTCACTGACTGATTCCACTTATTTTGTAATTTTTTTTTACCATTTCAGACGTATTAATTGTCAGGCAGAAGCAATAAATACACAAAAGTTACTTATTTTTAGTTTAATAAACATATCTGAACATCATAGTGAAGGATGGGGGTTTCCTAATTCTGGTATCGTTATTAAAGTAATGTTGATAGTGTTGTGTGACCTCTGAGAAGTAAGGTGCCCATCTAAAGTAGGACTCCATCTTCTGTCTCCATCATTGACTTTGTGTTCTTCCTTCAGGAAACAACCAGCAGAACCATGAAGTAGAATACACAGAAGCTGACGGTTCAGCACCGGATCCTCATCATGGTGAGAGCGCTTACAATGATACAATGATAGAATGATACAATGATAGACTGATACAATGATACAATGATAGACTGATACAATGATAGACTGATACAATGATAGAATTATACAACGATAGACTGATACAATGCTGCAATGATACAACGATAGACTGATACAATGCTGCAATGATACAATGATAGACTGATACAATGCTACAATGCTGCAATGATACAATGATAGACTGATACAATGATACAATGATAGAATGATACAATGCTGCAATGATACAACGATAGACTGATACAATGCTACAATGCTGCAATGATACAATGATAGACTGATACAATGATACAATGATAGAATGATACAATGCTGCAATGATACAATGATAGACTGATACAATGCTGCAATGATACAACGATAGACTGATACAATGCTACAATGCTGCAATGATACAATGATAGACTGATACAATGATACAATGATAGAATGATACAATGCTGCAATGATACAATGATAGACTGATACAATGCTGCAATGATACAACGATAGACTGATACAATGCTACAATGCTGCAATGATACAATGATAGACTGATACAATGATACAATGATAGAATGATACAATGCTGCAATGATACAATGATAGACTGATACAATGCTGCAATGATACAATGATAGACTGATACAATGCTACAATGCTGCAATGATACAATGATAGACTGATACAATGATACAATGATAGAATGATACAATGCTGCAATGATACAACGATAGACTGATACAATGCTGCAATGATACAACGATAGACTGATACAATGCTGCAATGATACAATGATAGACTGATACAATGATACAATGCTGCAATGATACAATGATAGACTGATACAATGCTGCAATGATACAATGATAGACTGATACAATGCTGCAATGATAGAATGATACAATGATAGACTGATACAATGCTACAATGCTGCAATGATACAATGATAGACTGATACAATGATACAATGATAGACTGATACAATGCTGCAATCATACAATGATAGACTGATACAATGCTGCAATGATACAATGATAGACTGATACAATGATAGACTGATACAATGATGCAATGATACAATGATAGACTGATACAATGCTGCAATGATACAATGATAGACTGATACAATGATGCAATGATACAATGATAGACTGATACAATGCTGCAATGATACAATGATAGACTGATACAATGCTGCAATGATACAATGATAGACTGATACAATGATAGACTGATACAATGATGCAATGATACAATGATAGACTGATACAATGATACAATGATACACTGATACAATGATAGACTGATACAATGCTGCAATGATACAATGCTCTTTTTTTGTTGGTTGAACTAGATGGACTTGTGTCTTTTTTCAACCTGACTTACTATGTAACTATGTAATGCTAAACTGATAGAATGCAACCTTAATACAATGCTACAATTCTGCAATAATACAGTGTTTGGGGTCACCGATCGATTTGGATCAAGTTCATATCATAGAGTCCAAAATAATCTGCAAGTAGAAGTGACTGCTTTGTATACAGGAGATAAGATTGTCCCAATGTATACTGCACATGCCCTGCTCCATTGTATGCAGAATATGGGAAGACGGCATGACCTGGATATATGGCTCCCCCACTGTATACTGCACATGGTTTGTTCCATTACATATGGAATATAAGGTGGACTGCATAGCCTGGATATATGGCTCCCCCATTGTATACTGCACATGGTTTGTTCCATTATATATTATTATTATTATTATACAGGATTTATATAGCGCCAGCAGTTTGCACAGCGCTTTACAAAAATGAAGGCAAACAGTACAGTTACATCACAATTTGGTACAAGAGGAATCAGAGGGCCCTGCTCCTTAGAGCTTACAATCTAAGAGGGAGGGTCAATTGATACAAAAGGTAAAAGCTGTGGGGGATGAGCTCATGTAGAAAGAAAGAGTATTAGGTAGAAGCAGGATAGGCTTCTTTAAAGAGAAAGGTTTTCAGGGATCGTCTAAAGATGGATAGATTAGGAGACAGTCGGACAGATTGAGGTAGGGAGTTCCAAAGGATGGGAGAAGCTCTGGAGAAATCCTGGAGGTGAGCATGAGAGGAGGTGACAAGGGAGGTAGAGAGCAGGAGGTCTTGGGAGGACTGAAGAGGGTGGCTTGGTTGGTATTTTGAGACCAGGTTAGAGATGTAGCTGGGGGCAGAGTTGTGAATGGCTTTGTAAATTTTTGTTAATACTTTGAATTTTATTTGTTGGGTGAGTGGCAGACAGTGAAGAGATTGGCAGAGAGGGGCGGAGGACACTGAGCGGTTGGCAAGGTAGATAAGTCTTGCAGCAGCATTCATTATTGACTGAAGGGGGGATAATGTATGCAAAGGTAATCCAATGAGGAGAGAGTTGCAGTAGTCGAGGCGAGAGATAACCAGAGAGTGAATTAGAAGCTTGGTGGTGTCATTGGTTAGAAAGGGGCGTATTCTAGCGATGTTGCGTAGGCTGAGGCGCCATGATTTGGACAGGGATTGGATGCGGTCCTGAAAGGACAGTTCAGAGTCTAGGGTTACCCCTAGCACCCTGACATGTGGGGACGCAGTCACGCACTAATAGTTGTGCCATTGATCTTAACAGAGAAGTCAAAGGATATATGGAATATAAGGGGGACTGCATGGCCAGGATATATGGTTTCCCCATTGTATACTACACATGGTTTGTTCCATTATATATGGAATATAAGGGGGACTGCATGGCCTGGATATATGGTTTCCCCGTTGTATACTACACATGGTTTGTTCCATTATATATGGAATATAAGGGGGACTGCATGGCCGGGATATATGGCTCCCCCATTGTATACTGCACATGGATTGTTCCATTATATATGGCACAAAAGAGGGACTGCATGGCATGGATATATGCCCCCCATTGTAAACTGCACGTGGTTTGTTCCATTATATATACGGAATATAGGGGGACTGCATGGTCTGGAAATGTGGTTTCCCCATTGTATATTGCACATGGTCTGTTCCATAGTTTGATGAATATGGGGGGACTGCAAGAACTGGATATATAATTACCCCATTGTATACTGTACATGGCAAGTTTCATTATACAGATTATAGGGCAACTTCATGGCCTGGATATATGGCTTCCTCGTATACTGCCCATGGTATGTTCCATACTTTGCTGAATATGGGGGACTGCATGGCCTGGATATATACAGTAGCTCCCCCATTGTATAGGGTTTATTCCATTATATACTGAATATAGGGGTACTGCATGTCCTGGATATATGGCTCCCCATTGTATACTGCACATCGTCTATTCCATTATATGCTGAATATGGGGGGACTGCATGGCTTGGATATATGGCTCCCAATTGAATACTGCACATGGTCTGTTCCATTATATAATAAGTATGGGGGGGGGTACATGTCCTGGGAATATGGCTCCCCATTGTATACTGCACATGGTCTGTTCTATTACATATTGAATATGGGGGGGACTGCATGGTCTGGTTATATGTCTTCCCTATTGTAAGCTGTGTAGGGTTTGGTCTATTATACACTGAATATGGGGGAGTATACACTATTTGGATTGGATTGTATAGTAGTAAGCAGTGTTGTAGTGGTCACTGGAATGGTTTTAATATATGTTGGGCAAGGAGCAATCATGCTACGTCCTGGACATGCAGAACACAGAACTGGCATAGTCTACTCTACGTATTGGGCTTTATAATACTGTCTATGAAATATGAGAGCCATGTCTTGTACACCAGACACAGGGAACTCCATTACATTGGTCACGGAAGTCCTTTGTACTATGGATACAGGTTGGATGTTACGTTCGGGGTGTTGGACGTATTTTACATTGGAAGGGTACACAAGACATATTTCTTTCGAGACATTAACGACATGTTCCTTTCTTCGGCTGTAGTTTCCGGGTCTTCTAGTGTTTAGTATAAGTAGTGGGTTCTCAATGTTATCAAGGGGCAGGTAGACGACGACCCCAGTTCTGTTTGTTTCGAGAATAGTCACAGGAAAGGTAGGTCCTGAAGGCACTGGTTACATTACCTCAAGGGACACAGACCACATGTTCTGTACCGAGAGTATAAAGTATCTGTCATAATATTTCGGGTTATGCATCTCATCTGATACGGT
>BLSH010186249.1:117037-127390 GCA_018402905.1 Glandirana rugosa
ATTGCGGTGCAAAAAAGCCCCCCATTGACTGCGATGCAAAAAAGCCCCCATTTCCTGGAATGCAAAAATTGCATCCCATTGACTGCAATGCAAAAACGCCGGCTGCATTTAGGGCTGATGACACCACATGCAGTCCAGTGCGTTTTTGTTCTGCATCAAAAAACGCATGGAAAGTAGGATATATGGTTTTCAATGGCACAGTTCACACCGGTGCAGTCAGTTCCAGGGCTTTCCAGGTCCAGAAAAAAAAAGTAGAACATGCTGCATTTTTCCTGCACTGGATTGTACTGGAATGCACTAAAACGCATCAAAAACGCAATGGAATGCATCAAAAACGCACTGGATCCTAGTATAAAGAAAAAAAAACAGGGAAAAAAGAAGAAAAAAAGCACCTGGAATGCATCCGGGAAACGCGTCAAAAAAAGCACCAAAAACGCATTAAAAACTCGCATGCAGAAACGCATGCAGAACAGATCCGGAGTATGTTTTCGTGGTGTGAACCGGCACTGACTCAATAACATAAATTAAAACCGTTCATTTCGGTTTTCAGCCAAGTGCATCCCGAATTTTTGGTTTCGGTACCTTGGAAATTTTCCTTTCAGTGCACCGCTATGTATAACATTCAGGTGCGACTTTCGTGCGACTTTTGAGGGTTTACGTCGCGGTCTCTGGCACTCAGGTCTCACGAAAGGTCGGAACCAAAGCAGCGCCCATATTTGAACGGTTGTTATTAAAAATAAATTCTTGTCATGCGACCTTAGCGTCCAAAAGTTGCATAACAAGTCGCACAAGCGTGAACGGAGCCTAATGGGCCTGGTACACTCCAACTTGCACTGTGCATGGATCAGCGAAATAAATAAAAATGCGTTGGTCGGTATTATACATACGTACTGCGAGAAAATCGCGGTGTGCGCTGTCAAGTGGTGCAGCAGTCGCTGTGAACATCCCATGCGATGCGATGCGATTCCAGCGTGGATCCAAAAAAAAAAAAAAAAAGAAGGGTCCTGCACCATTTTGGTGCGAATGCATTGCAAATTCCGCTATACAATCCGTAGTGCTGAATTCGCATCGCATGCGTTCTGCACAGCAGTGCGATGCGGCTCACATGCGATGTCCAACACCGCCCCGCGTGAACCCAATCTGAAGCTCCAAAACACCGGAGTAGGAAAAAAAAAACCGCTTATTCTCTACGAGTCGCCTGAAGCTCAAAAAAGTTTTGGAGCCTTTTTTTTTATTTGCATTGGGCAGATTGAGCGCTTTTGATGCATTTTTTTTTTAATTCCCATAGAAATAAATGTAAACATGCGATTTGTGCATTGCTGAGCGATTTTCTGCTCAAATGAATAAAGCAAAAAAAAAAAAAAAATTGTAATATATAAATAAATAAATGTAAAATACAGAAATAACTAAAAAAAATCATAAATAAAATATATTAATATGTAATAATTAACCACTTAAGGATTTCACACCTTTAGGAGCAGAGCGCTTTTTGCGATTCGGCGCTGCGTCGCTTTAACTGACAATTGCGCGGTCGTGCGGCGTTGTACCCAAACAAAATTTGCGTCCTTTTTTCCCCACAAACAGAGCTTTCTTTTGGTGGTATTTGATCGCCTCTGCGTCATTTCTGATCGCCGCTATAAACAAAAGAAGAGCGACAAAAAAAAAAACAATATTTCTTACTTTTTGCTAAAATACAAATCCAAAAAATAAAAAAAAATATTTTGGCCGATTTATATTCTTCCTCATATTTGTGGTTAATAAAAAAAGAAAAATCGCAAACGGCGTTTATTGGTTTGCTCAAAAGTGGGCGCGTTTACAAACCATGAGAATTCATTTCTGGCGCTTTTACAGTTTGGATTTTTTTGACAAGTAATGGTGGCGATCTGCGATTTTTATCGGGACTGCGATATTGCGGCGGACATGTCGGACATTTTTGACACTTTTTTTGGGACCAATCAGAAATTTAAATATCCACTGATTGCTGTATAAATGTCATTGGCAGTGAAGGGGTTAACCTGCAGGGGGCGCTCTAGGGGTTAACTGTGCTCCCTAGGCGGTGTTCTAACTGTGAGGGCGCTGGGCTGCCAGGGGCACTAGGGTTGCCACATCATCCCTTTAATCCAGGACACATGAATTACACAGAGGATAATTTAATGCAGACGAGGCACCAAGTGTGTTTAACTTCCACTTTAACCTCTTCAGCCCCGGAAGGATTTCCCACCTTTAGGACCGGAGCGCTTTTTGCGATTCGGCGCTGCGTCGCTTTAACTGACAATTGCGCGGTCGTGCGACGTTGTACCCACACCGAATTTGCGTCCTTTTTTCCCCACAAATAGAGCTTTCTTTTGGGGGTATTTGATCCCCTCTGCGTCATTTCTGATCGCCGCTATAAACAAAGAAACAGCGACAATTTTGCAAAAAAAACCAAATTTCTTACTTTTTGCTAAAATACAAATCCAAAAAAAATAACGTATTCATCGGTTTTGGCCGATTTATATTTTTCCTCATATTATTGGTAAATAAAAAAAAAAAAACGCAATTGCCGCTTATTGGTTTGCGCTAAAGTGGGCGCGTTTACGAACCATGAGAATTAATTTCTGGCGTTTTTACCATTTTTTTTTTTTTACTAGTAATGGCGGCGATCTGCGATTTTTATGGGGACTGCGATATTGCGGCGGACATGTCGGACATTTTTGACACTTTTTTTCGGGCCAATGGCATTTATACAGCGATCAGAAATGTAAATATCCACTGATTACTGTGTAAATGTCATTGGCAGTGAAGGGGTTAACCTGCAGGGGGCGCTCTAGGGGGTAACTGTGCTCCCTAGGCGGTGTTCTAACTGTGAGGGCGCTGGGCTGCCAGGGGCACTAGGGTTGCCACATCATCTCTTTAATCCAGGACACATCTGAATTGTTCTGAGGAGGATTGAATGCAGATGAGGCACCAAGTGAGTTTAATTACCGCCTTAATCGGGCACAGAACCACCTGTGTAATTCATAAGTGTCCTGGGTTCAAGGGATGAGGTGGCAACCCTAAGGGGCACCAGAGATCTCCGAGTACAGGGATCAGTAGATGCCGCCTGTCAGAATGGGGAACTGTCGTGTTTACATCGGCGGTTCCCCCTTTCTGGCTCTGTCACAGGGCATCGAGTCCGCCTGACCCTCTGCCCCGCTCAGGGAGTGCGCGGCGGGCACAAGCGCTCGCCCCCTAGTGACGACTATAAGCGGCGATTCGCGGGACAGAGCCACACTGTCTTATCGTCGTTACGCGGTTGGCAAGTGGTTAAAAAATAATTAACCCCCCCCCCAACCTTAAAAAAATATATATTATTATTATACCAACAACAATAATCATCTATTTTTTGCCAGGGTGTTTATTATTGTTTTATTTTTTTAAAAGGATAGCTTGTTAGTGCCCATTCACCCAGGGGCGGCTTGCGCTCCGACTTGAGTCGCTTCAAGTCGCCCCAAGTCGCTTGACATGTTCAAATGAATGGGAGCCGTGTTAATGCACCCTACTAAGTCGCTCCGACCTCTAAAAAAGGTTCCTGCGCGATTCCAAGGCGACTTCTATCCGACTTGCCCCCATAGAAGTCAATGGAAGTCGCCTCAAGTCGCTTGACATATCAAATCCCATTGAAATGAATGGGAGCCGTCTTAATGCACGCTACTGAGTCGCTCCGACCTCAAAAAAAGGTTCCTGCGCAACTCCAAGGTGACTTCTATCCGACTTGTGCCCATAGAAGTCAATGGAAGTCGCCTCCAAGTCGCTTTACATGTCAAATCCCATTCAAATGAATGGGAGCCATGTTAATGCACGCTACTAAGTCGCTCCGACCTCAAAAAAAGGTTCCTGTGCGACTCCAAGGTGACTTCTATACGACTTGTGTCCATAGAAGTCAATGGAAGTCTACTCTGAGTCGCCCCAAGTCGCTTGACATGCCAAATCCCATTCAAATGAATGGGAGCCATGTTAATGCACCCTACTAAGTCGCTCCGACCTCAAAAAAAGGTTCCTGCGCGACTCCAAGGCGACTTCTATACGACTTGTGCCCATAGAAGTCAATGAAAGTCGCCTCCAAGTCACCCCAAGTCGCTTGACATGCCAAATCCCATTCAAATGAATGAGAGCCATGTTAATGCACCCTACTAAGTCGCTCCAACCTCAAAAAAAGGTTCCTGCGCGACTCCAAGGCGACTTCTATACGACTTGTGCCCATAGAAGTCAATAGAAGTCGCCTCTGAGTCGCACCAAGTCGCTTTACATGTCAAATCCCATTCAAATGAATGGGAGCCGTCTTAATGCACCCTACTAAGTCGCTCCAACCTCAAAAAAAGGTTCCTGCGCGACTCCAAGGCGACTTCTATACGACTTGTGCCCATAGAAGTCAATAGAAGTCGCCTCTGAGTCGCCCCAAGTCGCTTTACATGTCAAATCCCATTCAAATGAATGGGAGCCGTCTTAATGCACCCTACTGAGTCGCTCCGACCTCAAAAAAAGGTTCCTGCGCGACTCCAAGGCGACTTCTATACGATTTGTGCCCATAGAAGTCAATGGAAGTCGCCTCCAAATCGGATCCCCCATCTTAATGCAAGCAACTTTACAGTGAAAAGAATAGAATTTTATTTGAGGCGACCCCCCCTCCCTCCCTTCTCTGATTGGCCGCAGGCAAAGTCGCCTGGCATGAAGTCGTGTTGTAAATCGCCTGAAGTCATTGCCTAGCAAAGTCGCGCCAAAGGCGGATCTCGCCCCCTGTGTGAATGGGCCCTTAAGGCTAGGGGTTCATTTATTTATTATAACAATTATTCATTTATTGAATTTTTTTTTCTATGATTATCTTTTTATTTGTGTATTCATTTTACATTTATTCATTAGTAGTGGTATTAACACCCTATCAAAACATAAAGAAATAATTTTAGCCCTTAATCCTAACTGACCCTAACAAAAAAATAAATAAAGAAATAAAAAAAAAGAAATTAAAAAAAAAAGAATAAAAAAAAGAAATTAAAAAAAAAGAAATAAAAAAAAAAGAAAAGGAATAAAAAAAGAAATTTAAAAAAAAAGAATAAAAAAAAATTTAAAAAAAAGAAATTAAAAAAACGAAAAGGAATAAAAAAAAAAGAAATTAAAAAATAAATAAATAAATAAAAAATAAATTGACAAAAAAGGAATAAAAAAAAAAAAAGGAATAAAAAAAAAAAAAAAAGCTGATGGGAAAGCTAAAAACGCTGAAAACCCGACAACAAATAATGCGACAGAGGATCGTTTCCTCTATCGACTAATAAAACGGCGAAGCTCGAAAGCGCTGTACGAAAATGCACATGAAACACGCGAGCTACGCTCAGGTGCGCACGCATTGGTAGCCTCCAGACTGGAAGAGGCCGATAAGTGATTACTTAATATGGATACAATGAATGTAAAGCTTCAAAATTGATAAATTCCTGAAATTGTTCCATAATTACAAAGAACTCGATACAAAGAATATATAAATGTTTTGCGACAAGTGAAGCCGCACAAACACAATAGACTACAGGGGAGGTCCAGAGAAAGCTGCAGGGAATATAGAACCCCCCAGCAGGTGCAGGAGATCTGCCATTAGGGGCAGAGAGATGCTGAGTGACACCTGCTGGCGATATTGGGAATTACACCCAGACACAGCACTAGCTGCAGCTTTCATACTATAGGCTGGATTCACCCTACTGCGAATTTAAGCCGTTGCGATAGATTAAATTCGCAAGTCACCTCCAGTAACCTAGGGTTCTATCAGGGCAGTTCACATAAATGCGTTGCGAATTTAATCCGTGAAAAAAAAAAAAAAGGGTCCCGTGCGAGTTTGATCCGCGTGCGTCGCAAATTTAGCTCCCTAGACTACAATAGAACGCGGATTGAAAACGCAATTTCCCATTCACATCACTGCAATAGCGTCCCCCCCCCCCCCTCCAGCCACAGCTTTGGAGAAGATTCGCACCAACACATGTAGAAATCGCACTTGTGTCTGAACCTAAAAAAAAACTTGCATCGCAATCAAATGAAATTCACAGAAAATTTGCACCGCAGCAGTGTGACCCCAGCCTGAAATGAAAGTCAACAGAACAGAAAATCTGGGAATAAAAATGGATTGCACCCATAGGCGTGCACAGGGGGTGTGCCAGGTGTGCCTGGGCACATCCTGATCACCCAGTGCGGTGCAGATTCCCCTGCTGATATTTCACCAAAGCCCCCCCAATGGGGCTCCTAAAAATTGTAAAAAATAATAAATAATTAAAATAAAAAGCTACTGACACCACCCACTGCTCTACTGACACCAATCTCTGCCCCGCTGACAAGTCCACCGCTCTACTGACACCAATCTCTGCCCTGCTGACACCAATCTCTGCCTTGCTGACACCAATCTCTGCCCTGCTGACGAGTCCACTGCTCTACTGACACCAATCTCTGCCCTGCTGACACCAATCTCTGCCCTGCTGACACCAATCTCTGCCCTGCTGACAAGTCCACTGCTCTACTGACACCAATCTCTGCCCTGCTGACACCAATCTCTGCCCTGCTGACGAGTCCACTGCTCTACTGACACCAATCTCTGCCCTGCTGACGAGTCCACTGCTCTACTGACACCAATCTCTGCCCAGCTGACAAGTCCACTGCTCTACTGACACCAATCTCTGCCCAGCTGACAAGTCCACTGCTCTACTGACACCAATCTCTGCCCTGCTGACAAGTCCACCACTCTACTGACACTAATCTCTGCCCTGCTGACAAGTCCACTGCTCTACTGACACCAATCTCTGCCCTGCTGACACCAATCTCTGCTCTACTGACACCAATCTCTGCCCTGCTGACAAGTCCACCACTCTACTGACACCAATCTCTGCCCTGCTGACAAGTCCACTGCTCTACTGACACCAATCTCTGCCCTGCTGACACCAATCTCTGCTCTACTGACACCAATCTCTGCCCCGCTGACAAGTCCACCGCTCTACTGACACCAATCTCTGCCCTGCTGACACCAATCTCTGCCCTGCTGACACCAATCTCTGCCCTGCTGACAAGTCCACCGCTCTACTGACACCATCTATGTTTTTAAAATTTGGGGTGCACACCCTAATGCAATAGGCGGCGCACACCTATAGATTGCACCAAATAAATAAACGCTTGGTGGCCCATTCAGACTTCAGCGCTCTGGTCCACTAAGAGGCGGTTCTCACACTACGGCGATCCGACTTGCGGGGCGACTCATTGCGACCCCCGCACAGCGCAACTTCAGCGCAGCTTGCAAACGGCTTCTGTAATAGAAGTCAATGCAAGTCGCCTGAAGTCGCTCCAGAAGCAGTACAGGAACATTTTTCTAAGTCGCAGCGACCTCCACTGCATGGAGGCGACTTGTCAGGCGACTGTGGCTGATTAAGGTGGTAATTAAACTCACCTGGTCCCTCATCTGCATTAAATTGGCCTTTTGCTTTTCGGCGTTTTTTTCACTGCTTTTTGCTGTGCTTTCCGCAGTTTTTTACCGCAATTTTGCCACGATTTGCGTTTTGCATCTCTTTTATTTTTTTTATACTTTTTTTTTTTTGGGAGGGGGGGGGGGAATGTTGTTGCTAGGCAGATTTAAAACACAAAACGCAAATCGCGGTAAAAACGCAGCACTTGCGTTTTTCTTGCATGCCAATTGAAGTCTATTACATTCAAAACGCTGCTTTTTTGCGTGAAAACAAGTCCCTGACCCTTTCCAAAAACGCAGAGGCACAAAAAAAGCTTTGATGTGAACGCGCTTCATCGGAAACCCATGTTAAAAAAAATTCCCTGCATTTCTGCAAAATGCATCAAAAAACGCATTAATGTGAATGGAGCCTAATTCCTATGTGTCCTGGATTAACCACTTCAGCCCCGGAAGGATTTCCCCCTTTAGGACCAGAGCACTTTTTTGCGATTCGGCGCTGCGTCGCTTTAACTGACAATTGCGCGGTCGTGCGACGTTGTACCCAAACGAAATTGGCGTCCTTTTTTCCCCACAAATAGAGCTTTCTTTTGGTGGTATTTGATCGCCTCTGCGTCATTTCTGATCGCTGCTATAAACAAAAAAAGAGCGACAATTTTGCAAAAAAAAAACAAATCCCTTACTTTTTGCTAAAATACAAATCCAAAAAAAAAAATATAAAAAAGCAAAATGTATTCATCGGTTTTGGCCGATTTATATTCTTCCTCATATTTGTGGGGGAAAAAAAAAAAATCGCAATAGTTTATTGATTGGTTTGCGCAAAAGTTGCGTTTACATACCATGAGAATTGATTTGTTGGGGTTTTATTCTTTACTAGTAATGGCAGCGATCTGCGATTTTTAGTGGTACTGCGATATTGCGGCGGACACGTTGGACATTTTTTACACTTTTTTGGGATCAATGACATTTATACAGCGATCAGAAATTTAAATGTCCACTGATTACTGTATAAATGTCATTGGCAGTGAAGGGGTTAACCTGCAGGGGGAGATCTAGGGGGTAACTGTGTTCCCTGGGTGTTCTAACTGTGAGGGGGCTGGGCTGCCAGGGGCACCAGAGATCTAACTGATGCCAGGGATCAGTAGATCTCTGACATGCCGCCTGACGGGTTCCCCGTTCTTTGGCTCTGGCAGCTCATCGCGGGTCCGCCAGAGCCGCGGGCACACTCCTCCGGAGTGCGGCGGGCACGCGCGCGCCCCCTAGCGGCCACTCCGCAAATCGCCGTTTTTTACGGCAATTCGCGGGACACGTCCACTCTGCTGCAGTAAATATACTGCGCGCGGTGTGGAAGTAAAACGCAGCTAAATCGCTTTAAAAATGCAGCACTTGCGTTTTTCTTGCATGCCAATTGAAGTCTACTACATGCAGAACGCTGCTTTTTGCGTGAAAACAAGTCCCTGACCCTTTCCAAAGAAGCAGAGGCACAAAAAAAGCTTTGATGTGAACGCGCTTTATCGGAACCCATGTTAAAAAAAATTCCCTGCATTTCTGCAAACTGCATCAAAGACGCATTAATGTGAATGGAGCCTAATTCATGTGGGTCCTGGATTAAAGGGATGATGTGGCAACCCTAATTGGCATGCAGTGCATCAAGAGCTCTTTCAGATTTGCACTGCCCTGCGTTGCCCTCTGAAGAGCAGATTGCATTGTAGTGGGGGGTGGGGGGGATTTACTAAAACTGGAGAGTGCTAAATCTGGTGCAGCTGTGCATGGGAGCCAATCAGCTTCCAGGATTGATTGTCAAAGAAGCTGAAGTTAGAAGCCGATTGGCTGCCATGCACAGCAACACCAGATTTTCCACATTAACCCCATTGTCTCCTCACCACCTGATTTATACCTTTAAGCTATCGCGCCACAGTGGCATGCATTGCCCCATTAGCCCCCATTCACACAGTGCGGCTTTGAACTCTCACTACTTCAGTGCGATTTCAAAAGCCGCACTGCCGATTTCATTGCAGCTTGCGGCTTCATTTAGCAGAAGTCTACGCAAGTCGCAATGAAATCAGCAACAAGCAGTGCAGGAACCTTTTTTCATAATCGCTGTGATATGAATCGCAGCAATATCAACGGTTCTATTGCCGGCAATGGGGTGCGACTTGTCATGCAATTTGGAAATGTCAAATCAATAGTCGCACCGGTGTGAACGGGGGGCTAAAACACAATGGTCACGTTTGACAGGTGGTACCAAAGACAAAGACACATTAACAAATGGTGGCTGGCCATCCATTAGGGGTGCACAGGCGCCACCCCCCATCCATACATCCGGCCCCCCTGATCTGCTTTTTTAAACATGTGATTAGAGCCAGAGGCTCTAATAGGCTTCATAAAAGGATGTGCTTAGGGCGCAGACCCAGTTGTGTGACGACAGCATTCACTATTTTCACACTAAATCTCCTCCCCGCCAATCAGTAAGCAGGTCTGAGACCTGTTTCCCGATTGGCCAAAACATCAGGCGATCCTATTGGACGCCTGGCGTGGAGGAAGCTGCTGGAGCCACTGCTCGCAGCCTGGCACCCTGGAGCCGCTGCCCGCACCCCACTGCCCTGGAGCCGCTACCCCCACCCCACTGCCCTGGAGCCGCTGCCCGCACCCCACTGCCCTGGGCCACTACCCATGAGCCGCTACCCCACCCCCACCCCAACCCCATCACCGAGGTCGCGCCACCCCACGCCCATCGTCGAGGTCCCGTCACACCCCCCCCCCATCACCGAGGTCCCTCCGTCCCACACCCGTCGCCGAGGTCCCGCCGCCCCACACCCGTCGCCGAGGTCTCGCCGCCCCAACCCCCATTACCGAGGTCCCCCCACCCCCATCGCCGAGCACCCATCACCGGGTCCCGTCACCCCACGCCCGTC
>BLSH010186249.1:136580-153969 GCA_018402905.1 Glandirana rugosa
AAAAAAAAAAAAAAAAAAAACATTATCTTTAAAATAACAATTTGTAGGCTGTTATGTTTAATTTAATATGTAACAGGGTAAGTCCATATACACTGGTAAGAACAAACAATATGTGTCATAAATTCTTATTATTGTGTTTGTGTACCTACTTAAGGAGGATGGTCCCGTCACGGAGGGCACGGGCGGGGGTCGGCGGGGGGCTGGGGTGCGGTAGATAGAGGACCCGCGCCTTCTAGTCCCTCGGTCGGGCCGGCGGTCGGGGCCCGCGTGGGGAGGATCTGGGTGACGACCAGAGGTAGGGCACAGGTGAGGAGGGGTGCGCCCGGGGCTGGCGGCCGGGCTGGCTCCCTGATCTTCCGCGCCCAGGAGATAGATGGCGTGGGGTCGGGGGGCGGCTGGGGGCGGGCACGGGAGGCACTGCCCTGGTAGGAGGAATTCATCCATGTGTTTGTGTTATTATTCTTAAATACTGTGTATAACAAACAAGAATGGTCACATATACCTGAATGGGACAATGTATAATTTAATTTGTATTGTCGGATGTTTAACAATAAAATTTCTATTACAAAAAAAAAAAAAAAAAAAAGAAAACGCCATGGGGTTCCTCCCAAAACTCATACCAGAACCTTATCCGGGCATGCAGTCCGGCAGGTCCTGTACCAGGCCACACGACCGAACATCACGCCGAGCACCCCGCAAATTCAGGTGTTCACCGAATGGGCGAACAGGCGGTGTTCGGGCCGAACTTTTGCTTGGCTCAAACTATTCGCCCAACTCTACTGCCAAGCATGTGCCCCAGAGCTGTGATGCCTAAAGCCTCGTACACACAGGACGACGATCATATACAACAGGTCGTATGAACGACCGTTGTATGCGAAATCGATTATTCGTATGCGCGATTAGAACAGTCGACATACGACGGTCGTACAAAGGTAGTTGTATGAGCAGACTAGAAAACTTGGTCGTACCAACAAGCTCTCATACGACCGTTGTATCGTGTGTACAGAGCAGTTGGTACAACAAGTTGTATTGTGCAAAACACGCATGCGCCAAAGTCAGGAACGGCCGGATGCTAATTACATGCACCTGAACGTTCTTTCTGCGGTCGTACGATTGTGTAGTGCAGTCAGTATGCAAGTTACATTTTCCAACATACGATTTGAGACGATCGTACGTACGATCGTCGTCCCGTGTGTGCGAGGCTTTAGTGTATTGAGGTGCCATTAAAAATGAGCAGCAAAGCAATGTTTTTTGGGGCACTACTTACCCCATCCAGGTCGCGGGCCAATCCAGTCGCTTCTCCTCCCGGCCAATCGGTTTTTATTACCCGATTGGCCGGGGAGGAGAAGCAGGAAAACAATGGCGAATATTAATTCCCTATTGTCACAGAAATGGGTGGGCACTGTGCCCATCCACTTTGAAGATAAATTAGAGGCTTTAATCACGTGCTTCTAAAAAAAAATTAAAAATTCCTTAGAAATCCATGCGTCCGGCGCTCTGCGTGGGGATTAAGGGCCGGTTCACACTGGAGCGGCGCGATGCGGCACTCGAGGCGATCTCAAAGCGGCTTGCTAGGAGACTTCTATCATAGAAGTCAATGCAAGCCGCCTGAGATCGCCCTGAAAATAGTGCAGGGACCATTTTTCTAATGCGATTCGCTCCTATTAGAACGGTCCCATTTGCACAGCACTGAGGCGACTTGTCAGGCGACTCAAGTCGCCTGACCATTCGCCTAGATGTGAACGGGCCGCGAAGTCGCGCCGCTCCGCCCCGCTCCAGTGTGAACCGGCCCTTAGATTGTAAGCTCTTCTGTGCAGGGCCTTCTTAATCCTCTTGTGTTTTATTGTATTTGTAACCGCATTGTCTCCCTTTTTATTTCTTAAAGAGATTTGTAAACTGTTGGCGCTATATAAATCCTGAATAATAATAATGGAGATTTTTCATTTTCTTTTGAAAAAAAAATAAATATTGGAGATTGGTGGTGGTGGGGGGGTGGCACCCCTGCGCCTCGTATGAGCGGAGTGGCGCACACACCTGCAATGCAGCACATTGGAAGAGTGAGGTTCAACCATAAAGTGCAGGTATGGATGGACATAATACCACCCTCCCCTCCCCCATCACCAGGAGGTACAAATTACCAAATTAATTAAGAGATCTCAGATCCTGCACCCGGCTTGTACAAAGCGCTTCATAATAACGTGCTGAGTTACCCCCCCCCCCCACCCATTCATAATGCCTCATTCACACAGGCGTGCCGCAACGTACAAGGGCCGCATTTACCTGCATGCATCCCATGCAGGCAGTCGCATGAATGTCAATTGGGATGCAGCAGCTGCACAGACAATTTGTGCATGGCACCCAGGTAGGGTTGCCACCTCATCCCTTTAAACCCGAACACATATGAATTACACAGGTTGTTCTGAGGCCAATTGAATGCAGATGAGGCACCAAGTGAGTTTAATTACCGCCTTAATCCAGAGAGTCTGTTTAATTTCATTTGTGCTCGGTTTTAAAGGGATGAGGTGGCAACTCTACACCCAGGGCAGCCATCAGAAATTTTGGGGCCCCTTACACAGCTTTAGACCTGGGCCCCCCCCCCCCCGTCTGACCACCAACATTCCCCAGGGCCCACCCACTGGCCATCCCACCACATCCTCCCACTGGGCAGGGGTGTACACATGTCGCAGTCGCAGTAGGAATTATACCCCCGTCACACTTACCAGGTGTAGCCTGCCAAGCATGACCCATTCAAGGGAAGTGAAGTGTGCAATGCATGCCAGTGTGGGATCCAAGGGGGTAAAAAAAGAGTGCACAGGCAGCACAGCCTCACCCAATGCTTGAAATAAGACCTCACGCCGAACCATAGGTGCTGGAGGTCCCAAACTTGGACCGGTTGTTGCACAGTGGACTCTCTCTATGTGACCCAAGCTTGGTATTTTTATCACCTATGGTCCGGGAGAACGGTGTCCCCAAACCAGGTGCCCCCCTCCCATAGACTCCAATGTTAAGTCTGAAATTCACCCGACAATTGCAGGTCAATGACAGGTCACTTTGAGGACCCGGTGCGGCCGAACCATAGGTGCTGGAGGTCCCAAACCTGGACCAGTTGTTGCACAGTGGACTCTCTCTATGTAACCCATGTTTGGCATTTTTATCGGCTATGGTTCAGGAGAACGGTGTCCCCAAACCAGATGCCCTCCTCCCATAGACTCCAATGTTAAGTCCAAAATTCACCCGACAATCAACGGTCAATGACTGGTCATTTTGGGGACCCTGTTACAACCAAACCATAGGTGCTGGATGTCCCAAACTTGGACCAGTTGTTGCACAGGGGGCTCTCTCCATGTGACCCAAGTTTGGTATTTTTATCGGCTATGGTCCGGGAGAACGGTGTCCCCAAACCAGTCACATTGGGGACCGCGTTACGGCCAAACCATAGGTGCTGGAGGTCCCAAACCTGGACCAGTTGTTGCACAGGGGACTCTCTCTATGTGACCCAAGTTTGGTATTTTTATCGGCTATGGTTCATGAGAACAGTGTCCCCAAACCAGGTGCCCCCCTCCCATAGACTCCAATGTTAAGTCCGAAATTCACCTGACAATCGCCGGTCAATGACTGGTCACAGTGGGGACCCCGTTACGGTTGAACCATAGGTGCTGGAGGTCCCAAACTTGGACCAGTTGTTGCACAGGGGGCCTTCTCCATGTGACCCAAGTTTGGTATTTTTATCGACTATGGTCCAGGAGAACGGTGTCCCCAAACCGGGTGCCCCCTCCCATAGACTCCAAAGTTAAGTCCGAAATTCACCCGACAATTGCCAATCAATAACTGGTCAATTTGGGGACCCGGTACGGCCGAACCATGGGTGCTGGAGATCCCAAACTTGAAACAGTTGTTGCACAGGGGGCCCTCTCTATGTGACCCAAGCTTGGTATTTTTATCGCCTATGGTTCAGCAGAACGGTGTCCCCAAACTGGGTGACCCCCTCCCATAGACTCCAATGTTAAAGACTGCTAAAGTGTTTGCTGTAAGGGCCCCTTGACACACTGAGGCCCCTTACAACAGTACTGCCTGTACCCCCCTGATGGCACCAAACGCAGACAATGTGTGCCCACACCAACGCAGACGTCAAATTGGGAGCAGCGGCTGTGTCTGTACAACCTCTGCGTCCCAATGCACATGAATGGGGCTGCCGTCACGGGGATGCGCGGAACACCTGTGGGGATTGTGCATTTACTAATATTTTGCATTGAGGTCCGCAGAGCATTGCACACACAATCAGGATGCAATGCCCGGGCTCCTTCAGCCTAGGTTCACATTGCAGCTAAGCGGCACGTCGCACCTGATTTGTAAAGCAATCGCATCGCATTCCCATGCAAATCACATGCGATGTCTGGGCGGGGCGCTTTGCGCTATCCATTCCGTACGACTCAAATCGCACCAATATGGTGCATGATACTTTTTTTGGCCGCACCGGCATCAGACCGCATGGGTGTTGCTCCCGTGTGATCCGATTCAGGCAATTGCACTGCGTTTGTCATTAAGTTAACATTGTACCTGCAGCAGATCACATGAACGCCGTGCAATTTCAATGCTGTGCGGGAAATGCACAGGAATCGCTGCGTTTCCCACATCGCATGTATATGAACTGAGGCTAAATGTCACACAGCGGCCATCCCCTGCGTCTCCCCCATCCTCCTGCTCGGTGGCCAATAGGATCGCTTCTCCTCTCGGGCCAATTGGGTGACGGGTCTCAGGACCTGCTTCCTGATTGGCCTGGGAGGAGAATCAGGGTGACAATAGCAAATATTAATTTGCTATTGTCACACAACTGGGTGGGCTCTAATCAGGTGCTTCATAAAAAAAAACCCCCATTGGAATCCATGCGTTTGATGCCCTGCATGTAGATTAGGGGGCCGGACGCAGGGATTAGGGGGGGGGCGGTGCCCCTGCATCCCAGAGCCTCAGGGTGTGTACGGACATACAGACCTGCAGTCATAGGGCTGGAGGAAGAGAGATCTGTAGTCATAAAACTCGAACATCCCCAAACAATAGCTGCCCTAAACTGAGATCAATGCAACTTTTATGCTCCGTTTCCACTACTGCGACTTGCCATGTGACTTTGTGCACAGGAGTAGTCCCAGCCCATTGATTTCAATGGCAGCCGTTCAAATCAGTGCAACTTAAAGCTGCAGCTACTTTGAAAAGGTGTCTGCTCTGCTTTGATGTAACTATGATCCAGAGAGTGTACAGGCAGATCAAAGTCGCATATGCGTTTTTTTGCCACATTTTGCTTTTTTTTTTTTTTTTTGGGGTTTTTTTTGGGCAATTTGTTGTAGGGGAGATTAACCCCTTCCCTGCTGCCGTATGCAGAATGACAGCAGGGCGGTGGTTCCGTTATCCTGACTGGGCGTCATATGACATCCAGCCGGATAACATGCCGGTGGGGGCGCGCATCGCGGCAATCGGTGGTGCGGTGTGTCGGTCTGACCCACCGCATTACCAATCTCGGTACAGAGCTTCCATCTACTACTGACGGCTGTTCACAGTAAACAGGAAAAGCCGTTTACCGGCTTTTCCACTACTCGCGTCTGCAAACGCAAGTAGCAGAGAGCCGATTGGGGTCTGTGTTGAGTGTTTATCAGCACAGCCCCTGCTGGGCCGCCACCCTAGACCACCAGGGAGCCCACCAGGACCACCAGGGAGAGCCCACCCATGGAGACCACCAGGGAGCCAACCAGGTCCATCAGGGAGCCGATCCTAGACCTCCAGGGAACCCACCCTAGACCAGCAGTTAAGGGGCACAGTGCCCAACATGGATAGCACTCAGTGCCAACTTCAGATGCCACCCTAGACCACCAGGGAATGGGCCCCTATTAGTACATCTGTCATTGCAGCTCGTCAGTGCCCCCTATCAGTGCCCACCAGTGCCATCTACCAGTGCCACCTACCAGTGTCACCTATCAGTGTCCAGTGCCACCTATCAGTGCCCATCAGTGCCGCCTATGAGTGTCCGTCAGTGCTGCATATCCGTGCCGCCGATCAGTGCCACCTATCAGTGCCCAGTGCCACCTATCAGTGCCCATCAGTGCTGCATATGAGTGCCGCCTATCAGTGCCCATCAGTGCCACCTATCAGTGCCCATCATTGCCACCTATGAGTGCCAGTTGTGCTGCCTATCAATGCCCATGATTGCTGCATATAAGGCCTCATCATCAGTGCCACCTCATCAGTGACACCTCATCAGTGCCAATCAGTACTGCTTTATCAGTGCCCGTCAGTAATGGAGAAAATGTACTTATTTACATAGTTTTGTGATAGAAGCAGAAAAACTTTTTTTTTTCAAAATTTTCAGTAATTTTATATTTGTAGCGCAAAAAAATAAAAACCACAGAGGTGATCAAATACCACCAAAGGAAAGCTCTGTTTGTGGGAACAAAATGATAAAAAGTCTGTTTGGGCGCAGCGTCGCACGACCGCGCAATTCTCATTCAAAGCGCAACAGCACTGAAAGCTGAAAATTGGTCCGGTAGGGAAGTGTACTAAGTGCTAGGTATTGAAGGGGTTAAAAAAAACGCAAAACAGGGCAAAAACGCACTACATGCTTTTCTGCAGCTTCTCCATTGCAGTCTATAGAACCAAAAATGTGCCGTTTTTGCATTTAAAAATGTCCCTGACACTTTCCAAAAACGCAGGAGATGAAAAAAGCATAAATGTGGAGGTGTCCCATAGGAAACCATGCTAAATGGACTTCAAATAGCACTAAAAAAGGCATAGGTGTGAACCAGGCCTTAGAGAGAAGAAGCACCCCATGAATCAGGTAAGTGGGGGGCAGTTTGATGGTGGGGCGTTGGGCATGCGTCTATACTTCATGATACCCTGAATACGTAGGGGCACTGTAAATGTGCAGGTGGGGGGTTGGGGATGCATCCATGCTTTATGTTACACTTTAAATATGGGTGTAATGGGTAGAATGGTCTAAAACATTATCCCATATAATTAAGTTTTTCCTGTGTAATTAGGGCAAAATGTAATATTTTCAAGCTATATTCTCTGCTGATCGAATTTATGAAATGGGGACAATACCACATAACGGCCACTAGATGGAGTTGAGGAGCCTGCTCATTTATTATGATGGTCAGCGCCATCTAGTGGTCATAATGCAGTAACTGTTGCGGCAGCATGCTGTTCCCATGGACCAATTTTTTTTATAAATACACGATATAGTTTGGTAATACGGTAATTTGTCTTTGCAGGAAAACCCCAACGCCAACAGCCTCACATAGGGATGAACGACCATCTGGGGCAACATGGATCCATAAAAGTCCTCCTCGTCACGTATTGTGGTAACAACATGGATGCGGCACCCCAGTAACCGACATCATCTAAGAAACCGCCAAAGGGTCCGGCATCTGGCACCCCTTTTACAACCAATCCGTTTCTCCGCACCACAGCGCTATCCGAAACCGCGGACTCTTCATCCCAACCACGGAGCCTTGAACCACGAGAAGGAATCCATGTTTCTATGTTTACAAGAGACCCATGTAAATATTAAAGACAGTTCTGGGTGGGGAGGCTTCGTAGCACATCTCATGCCACCAGCAGTTTCTGGGGCACAGCTGCTTGGAGGGGGTCCCGGATATCATTTACAGACCATTCCCAGTGGGTGGGTACCACTGTGTGCCACCAACCTGTGAAGAGCATTACCGAGGCGTGGCGGGTCTACAAGGAACAGATCAAGAAACCGGCGCACAGGAACACAACTCCACAAAATGGAAAAAAATCCTTCGCCCATATGGGAATTTGTCTCCGCGCCCCTCCCCCATTGCGTCCTTTCAATATGTCCGACTTCAGCTTTACCATTGTGCCCCTTTATATATAAAGAAAACCGAAAACACTGGAATCTGCATTGCATCATTTTGTATTGGCTTGTTGTAAATAAAGATTTTATACCAATGAACCCTTCTGCCTGGTTTTACGAACGACACCAGCCGTCATTAAATGGTGAACCGCGGTCCGGATACGGACCGTCTGCCCGCCAGTCTGCAGTGCCAGATCCCTGCCGCTCAGCTGTCGTTGGTTGCTGGGACCGCAGGCATTGCATCATTTTGTATTGGCTTGTTGTAAATAAAGATTTTATACCAATGAACCCTTCTGCCTGGTTTTACGAACGACACCAGCCATCATTAAATGGTGAACCGCGGTCCTGATACGGACCGTCTGCCCGCCAGTCTGCAGTGCCAGATCCCTGCCGCTCAGCTGTCGTTGGTTGCTGGGACCGCAGGCATTGCATCATTTTGTATTGGCTTGTTGTAAATAAAGATTTTATACCAATGAACCCTTCTGCCTGGTTTTACGAACGACACCAGCCGTCATTAAATGGTGAACCGCGGTCCGGATACGGACCATCTGCAGTGCCAGATCCCTGCCGCTCAGCTGCGTTGGTTGCTGGGACCGCAGGCATTGCATCATTTTGTATTGGCTTGCTGTAAATAAAGATTTTATACCAATGAACCCTTCTGCCTGGTTTTACGAACGACACCAGCCATCATTAAATGGTGAACCGCGGTCCTGATACGGACCGTCTGCCCGCCAGTCTGCAGTGCCAGATCCCTGCCGCTCAGCTGTCATCGGTTCCTGGGACCGCAGGCATTGCATCATTTTGTATTGGCTTGTTGTAAATAAAGATTTTATACCAATGAACCCTTCTGCCTGGTTTTACGAACGACACCAGCCGTCATTAAATGGTGAACCGCGGTCCGGATACGGACCATCTGCAGTGCCAGATCCCTGCCGCTCAGCTGTCGTTGGTTGCTGGGACCACAGGCGTCCCAGCAACCAATGACGTCATGTATGTACCCCCCGACCAGTGGGCCGATCGTGTGAAAGGGGGCTACCGGTGTAAATTTGCTGTCCCCTCAAAATAACTCAACACACAGCCATTAATGTCTAAACCGCTGGCAACAAAAGTGAGTACACCCCTTAAGTGAAAATGTCCAAATTGGGGCCAATTAGCCATTTTCCCTCCCCGGTGTCATGTGACTCCTTAGTGTTACAAGGTCTCAGGTGTGAATGGGGAGCAGGTGTGTTAAATTTGGTGTTATCGCTCTAACGCTGGGTTCACACTATCCGACACAAAAACGGTCAGAATTTTGATCCTACTTTGTCCTGCAACATCTGTCCTACTTTGATCCAACTTCCATCCGACTTGAATGAACAAGATAAGATTTTGCTCCAACTTTGAGATAGTGACTTGTCCTTTGACCAATCAAAACAATCCCAGTGTAAGAAAAAAAAAATTATTTTACTACTGCTGTAATCACCAAGTTGGATGTCACAAGTCGGATGGTTAGAATAAGGATCCGACTTTGATCCGACTTCAATGATATTCAATGGGAAGCAAGACCAAAGTCGTACCAAAGTAGTACAGGAACCTTCTTCAAAGTCGGACCGACTTGTTCGGACCAGATATAAGACGCCTGTCATAGGGAAACATTGATTTGGCGACGTAATGCGACTTGTGCTCCCAATGTCGGTCCATCTGTCGGACAAGTGTGAACCCAGCCTCACTCTCTCATACTGGTCACTGGAGGTTCAACATGGCCCCTCATGGCAAAGAACTCTCTGAGGATCGGAAATAAAGAATTGTTGCTCTACATAAAGATGGCCTAGGCTATAAGAAGATTGCCAAGACCCTGAAACTGAGCTGCAGCACGGTGGCCAAGACCATACAGTGGTATAACAGGAGAGGTTCCACTCAGAACAGCGCCTCGCCATGGTCGACCAAAGAAGTTGAGTGCAGTGCTCAGCATCATATCCAGAGGTTGTCTTTGGGAAATAGACGTATGAGTGCTGCCAGCATTGCTGCAGAGGTTGAAGGGGTGGGGGGTCAGCCTGTCAGTGCTCAGACCATACGCCGCACACTGCATCAAATTGGTCTGCATGGCTGTCGTCCCAGAAGGAAGCCTCTTCTAAAGATGATGCACAAGAAAGTCCACAAACAGTTTGCTGAAGACAAGCAGACTAAGGACATGGATTACTGGAACCTTGTCCTGTGGTCTGATGAGACCAAGATAAACGTATTTGGTTCAGATGGTGCCAAGCGTGTGTGGTGGCAACCAGGTGAGGACTACAAAGACAAGTGTGTCTTGCCTACAGTCAAGCATGGTGGTGGGAGAGTCATGGTCTGGGGCTGCATGAGTGCTGCCGGCGCTGGGGAGCTACAGTTCATTGAGGGAACCATGAATGCCAACCTGTACTGTGACCTACTGAAGCAGAGCTTCCCCTCCCTTCAGAGACTGGGTCGCAGGGCAGTATTCCAACATGATAACGACCCCAAACACAACTCCAAGACGACCACTGCCTTGCTAAAGAAGCTGAGGGTAAAGGTGATGGACTGGCCAAGCATCTCCAGACCTAAACCCTATTGAGCATCTGTGGGGCTCCTCAAACGGAAGGTGGAGGAGCGCAAGGTCTCTAACACCCACCAGCTCCGTGATGGCGTCATGGAGGAGGGGAAGAGGACTCCAGTGCCAACCTGTGAATCTCTGGTGAACTCCATGCCCAAGAGGGTTAAGGCAGTGCTGGAAAATAATGATGGCCACACAAAATATTGACACTTTGGGCCCAATTTGGACATTTTCACTTAGGGGTGTACTCACTTTTGTTGCCAGTGGTTTAGACATTAATGGCTGTGTGTTGAGTTATTTTGAGGGGACAGTAAATTTGCACTGTTATACAAGCTGTACACTAACTACTTTACATTGTAACAAAGTGTCAGCTCTTCAGCTCTTCAGTGTTGTCACATGAAAAGATAGAAGAAATGGGAGGGGTGTACTTACTTTTGTCAGATACTGTATATATACCTTATTCTGCACAGCAGAAGCAGCCCACCGGCACATGTGCGGCCCCGGCAGGCGGAAGTGCAAAATCACGGATATATGGGCGATTCTGAGAGCCGTCGAATGGCAAGTGGTTAAATTGAATTTTCCATGGGCAAAGGAAAATTCACCTTTTTTCATGACCCCCCCTCAACAGAACTGGATTTAAAAAGCCATTGGCATATAAAAAGATTGCCTGGAAACATAGGGCATAGGGGTACAGTACAGGGATTGCATTGCATGTGGGTCTTTCCCAACCGTTTTACTTTGGAGGAACCTTTGATATAATTTTCAGGTCTTTGGGAACCCTTCCATTGTAAGCAAATGCCCCCTTTACTGTGGTGATCAGAATGCCATGCTTACAGGCCATGCACTTGGCTTTGCCCATTGATGCTGGCCCTGGAGCTGTATAGGCATCAACCAATAGGAGGTCAGTCAGCCACAGCTCAAGGAACCCCAAGCCACCTCTAGAGGAACCAGTGGCAGCTGGTGCTAAACTTTTTGGAACTTTTGCAAACACCCTTCCCGCAGGTTCACACTCACCGCTCCACTGTCCCCCCCGCACTCACCGCTCCATGGCACGGTCCCCTATACTCACCGCTCCACGGCACGGTCCCCTACACTCACCGATTCACGGCACGGTCCATTACACTCACCGCTCCACGGCACGGCCCCCCACACTCACTGCTCCACGGCACGGTCCCCCGCACTCACCGCTCCATGGCATGGTCCCCTACACTCACCGCTCCACGGCATGGTCCCTCGCACTCACCGCTCCATGGCACGGTCCCCCACACTCACCGCTCCACGGCACGGTCCCCTACACTCACCGCTCCACAGCACGGTCCCCCACACTCACCGCTCCACGGCACGGTGCCCCGCACTCACCGCTCCACGGCACGGTCCCCCACACTCACCGCTCCACAGCACGGTCCCCTACACTCACCGCTCCACAGCACGGTCCCCCACACTCACTGCTCCATGGCACGGTCCACCGCACTCACCGCTCCACGGCACGGTGCCCCGCACTCACGGCTGCACGGCCCGCCACACTCACCGCTCCATGGCATGGTTCCCCGCACTCACCGCTCCACGCCACAATTCCTCTGCAGCTTCCTCGGCTTCTCTTCCCGGCCAACCTGATCTGCCTCCTGTCCGGATTGGCCGGGAGGAGAAGTCGAAAGACAATAGCGAATACTGATTTGCTATTGTCACAAGTGGGTGGGTTCAGGGCGCAGTTCTCTCCCCCCCCCCTCCTGAGCCCAACCTTTTTCAAGCCAATTAGAGCCTCAGGCTCCAATCATGTGCTTGGAAAAAAAAAAGTCCGGCTCCCTGCATGCAAACTAGGGGGAGGGGCGCCCCTGCGTCCCTAATGGACTGGCCGCTCTTGGGAGGAACCCTGGTTGAGGATGGCTGCTGAAATATTTCAAAAATAAACACTTTACCTATAGAATAGAAAAAAAGATATGAACATCAATCTAATCTGGAATTTGTGCCCCCGTTCACACCGATGCGACTGGTCATGCGTTTTGACAGGTCCGAATCGCATCACAAGTCGCACCCCATTGGCCGTAATGGAACCGTTCATTTTGCCGCGATTATGAAAAAAGATTACAACTTTTTACCGATTACATTGCAAATTGCATAGACTTCTTTTAAAGCGGTTGTCTACCCAATTGTAATAACTTTTACCTACAGGTAAGCCTATAATGCGGCCTATAATGCGGCCTATAATGCGGCCTATAATGCGGCCTATAATGCGGCTTACCTGTAGGTAAAATGAATATCCCCTAAACCTGTACTGTTTAGGAGATATTCCCACTCCAAAATGCTTTGGAGTTACGGCGCATGCGCCCTGTATGTCTCGGCAAAGGCCTGGCAGGAGGGGCGGACACTGCCAGGGAGACGGGTCATGCGCGCATGCGCGGGAGTGACGTCTCGCGGCTCCGGCCAGTCACAGCGTCGTAGCCGCGTACCCGGAAGCAAGATCCCTGAGAAGATGTCCGCTCCCACAGAGGGGACCCAGCAGCCCGGTCGGATCTTTGTTTCAAGGTAAGTATTTCATAATGAGCTAGTATGTGGTGCATACTAGCTCATTATGCTATTGTCTTGCAGGCTGTCATTTTTTTTTTTTTTTCAAATGGGTAGACAACCGCTTTAAGCGAAGTTGCAGGTCTCAATGAAATCGGCAGTGAAAATCGCACTGATGTGCGGCTCTGGAATCGCGCTGAAGTAGCGCGATTTCATTGCCGCACCGGTTTGGACTGGGGCTTAGAATACAATTGACCTAAAATAGCTGCAGACTCCCAGTTCTATTCTTCCGTAATTCCAACCGAGGTTTCCTGTGACAGAGAAACAAATTTTGAGTTACTTACCCACAGTCTGTCCTTCACTTATGTGACCTATAAGACCTCACACACACGGACGTTTTTTGACGCCGGCGTTTTCTGCAGCTCTCCATGTTGGTCAATGGCCCCATAAAAACGCCAACGTTTTTGAGCTGTAGATGGCGTCGGCGTTAGTGAGTTGAAACCTAGAACCCACGGCCAGCGCGTTCTGAGGCTGTAACGTTTTGGCGTTTTGTGATGCCGCAAAACGCAGACTAATACTGTGCTGGCGTTAACCGGCGTTTTTTGACGCCGACGTTTTTACGTTGAAAAATAGCAGAGGGATGATTTTTTTTTTAAAAAAAACGCCTATTGACGCCGACGCTCACTAACGCCGATTTTTTTTTCCTTGACGTCGGGCCCGACGTTTTGTTTATTTTTTAAGAAACGTCCGTGTGTTGGAGGCCTCAAGGAACAAAAAAAGAATAATAATGTAACTTAGTAGATTAATATTTATTAGCAGCGCCATTGTCTCGTTACATAATTATTATATTAGTTACATCGGGGTGAAAAAAAAGAGACAGAAGTCCGCTGAGGTTAAAGTGACCCTCCCATTATCCACAGAACCCGAAACCCACCGCTGATCCAGGAAAAGGCAACAAAAAATCCTTTTTAATGAATTCGGTTGCTACAACTCATCGACATTTACAAATTAAGGAAAGATAAAATGATTACAATGATAAATGCTTTGTCTTACACCTCCCACCGAGCAGAAGAAGAAGAAATAGTCGCCCCATCGTCCTTCTTAGAAGGTCCTTGCGTGACGCAGACACCGGGGAAAACGAGAAGATTCAGGCCCCTTTCCCACCGAGGCGCACAAAACATCATGCGTTATTCCCACGTTTTTGCCACGTTATTCCCGCATTAGCGCTATAATTAGCGCTAACGCCCAGGCATTTTTCAGGCGCTTTTGAAACACTAGCATTAACCACTTGCCGATCGGCATTTGACGGCGGCAAAGTGGCTCTGTAAGGCGAATCGCCATCATATGACGGCGGCCGCCTGATCGCGCACAGTGAGTGCGCGCGCGCCGCCTGAGGCGCGCCCGCGCATTCACTGTGTCCGGGGAGGGCCGGGGAGCGGGTGCGGCGGAGTCGATCTCTGCCGGCCACCCGCGATGCCCCGCCCCCCCGGAGTGAAAGAATGGAGGTCCGTGTAAGTAAACACGGACCTCCGTTCTGTGAAGGGGGAAGGGCTGTGATCACAGCCTTCCTCTACATAGAAGCTGTGACCACTTCCCTTCCCCAGCCAGGGCAGTCCCCCTACAGTTAGAACGCCCAGGGAACACAGTTAACCCTTAGAGCGCCCCCTGCAGGTTAACCCCTTCACTGCCAATGGCATTTACACAGTAATCAGTGCATTTTTATAGCACTGATCGCTGTATAAATGCCAATGGTCCCAAAAAAGTGTCAAAATGGTCCGACATGTCTGCCCCAATATCGCAGTACCGCTAAAAATCGCAGATCGCCGCCATTACTAGTAAAAAATAAAAAAAAATAAAAACCCCAGAAATGAATTCTCATCATCCGTAAATGCGACCACTTTTGCGCAAACCAATCAATAAACGCCGATTGCGATTTTTTTTATCACAAATATGAGGAAGAATATAAAATCGGCCAAAAACGGTGAAAAAAAATGTTTTTTTATATTTTTTTTTTTTGGATTTGTATTTTAGCAAAAAGTAAGAAATTTGGGTTTTTTGCAAAATTGTCGCTCTTCTTTTGTTTATAGCGGCGATCAGAAATGACGCAGAGGGGATCAAATACCACCAAAAGAAAGCTCTATTTGTGGGGAAAAAAGGACGCAAATTTCGTTTGGGTACAACGTCGCACGACCGCGCAATTGTCAGTTAAAGCGACGCAGCGCCGAATCGCAAAAAGGGCTCTGGTCCTAAAGGGGGAAATCCTTCCGGGGCTGAAGTGGTTAAATAAATAGCACATCCCCCTACATTACATCCTGTTTACTTTCTGATATTTTGGCCTTTCCACAACCTCTGGGTGTTTTGTTGGCGCTTTTAATGCGCTTTACATTCATTTCAATGTATATGGGCGTTTTTAATGCGCTATTTTTAGCGCTCAGAATAAGCACAAACAAATCATGCTTGCAGGACTTTTTTTGAGACCCCTTTCACACTGAGGTGCTTTACAGGCGCTATTTAGCTAAAAATAGCGCCTGTAAAGTGCCTCAAAAATACCTCCCCACCCACCCCAATGTGAAAGCTGGAGTGCTTTCACACTGGGGCGGTGCGCTTGCAGGACGTTACAAAAAGTCCTGCAAGCAGCATCTTTGGGGCGGTGCGGTGAGCGGTGAATATACCGCTCCTCTACCGCCCCTGCCCATTGAAAACAATGGGCAGCGCTTCCGAAGCGGCTGCACACGCACCCGCCTGCATAGCGGTGCCGTAGCGCCGCTATTACAGCGCTAAATCCCCGCTGAGACTAGCAGGGATTTACCGCTACCGCCAGCCAGCCGCAGTGTGAAAGGGGCCTAAACATGGTGCCAGCGCGACGCCCCAGTAGGTACATTGGAATTAATGGGCAGCGTTTTAGAAGCGTTTTGGAAGCGCTATTTTTAGCACAAAAACGCTAGGAAAGCGCCTCAGTGTGGAAGGGGCCTTAGGGAAGTTGCAGTTGTTGAATTCAGGATTACAGACCTGGCATTTCTTTCATTTTACAACGTATTTAAAAAAAGAGAGATTTAAGGGACAGTTCAACCCAAAACAGATACAGCGCCTTGAAAAAGTATTCATACCCCTGGAGATTCTCCACATTTTCCCATGTGACAACCAAAAATGTAAATGTATTTTATTGGGATTTTATGCGATGGACCGACACAAAGTGACTCATAATTGTGAAGTGGAAGGAAAATGATAAATGATACAAATAAATCTGTGAAAAGTGTGGGGGGGGCATTTGTATGGCGCCCCCCAGAGGCAATACTTTGTAGAACAAATTACAGCTGCAAGTCTTTTTGGGGAAGTCTCTGCCAGCTTTGCCCATCTAGAGAGGAGATTTCTGCCCATTCTTCTTTGCAGAATCCCCCAAGCTCTGTCAGATTGGATGGAGAGCGTCTGTGATCAGCGATTTCAGATTCTCCATGGGATTTAGGTCAGGACTGTGACTGGGCCATTCTAACACATGAATGTGCTTTGATCTAAACCATTCCATTGTAGCTCTGGCTGGATGTTTAGGGTCGTTGTCCTGCTGGAAGGGGAACCTCCGCCCCGGTCTCAAGTCTTTTGCAGACTCTAACAGGTTTTCTTCTAAGGTTGCCCTGTATTTGGCTCCATCCATCTTCCCATCAACTCTGACCAGCTTCCCTGTCCCTGCTGAAGAAAAGCATCCCCACACCATGAAGCTGCCACCGCCATGTTTCACAGTGGGGATGGTGTGTTCAGGGGGATGTGCAGTGTTAGTTTTCCCCCACACATAGCATTTTGCTTTTAGGCCAAAAAGTTCAATTTTTGTCTCATCTGAGCAGAGCCCCTTCTTCCACATTTTTGCTGTGTCCCCCACATGGCTTCTCACAAACTGCAAACGGGACTTCTTATGGATTTATTTCACCAATGGCTTTCTTCTTGCCACTCTTCTATAAAGGGCAGATTAGTGGAGAGCACGACTAATAGTTGTCCTGTGGACAGATTCTCCCACCTGAGCTGTGGATCTCTGCAACTCCTCCAGAGTTACCATGGACCTCTTGGCTGCTTCTCTGATGAATGCTCTCCTTGCCCGGCCGGTCAGTTTAGGTGGACGGCCATGTCTTGGTAGGTTTGCATTTGTGCCAAACTCTTTCCATTTTTGGATGATGGATTGAACAGAGCTCCGTGAGATGTTCAAAGAGTGGGATTTTTTTTATAACCTAACCCAGCTTTATTCTTCTCCACAACTTTATCCCTGACCTATCTGGTGTGTTTCTTGGCCTTCATGATGCTGTTTATTCACTAAGGTTCTCTAACAAATCTCTGAGGGCTTCACAGAACAGCTGTATTTATACTGAGATTAAATGACACACAGGGGGACTCTATTTACTAATTAGGTGACTTCTGAAGGCAATAGGTGTCGAGTCCACCCTCTTAGACAGGTGTCCTGTTGATAATCAGCACGAGAGGTGATTAGACGGGAA
>BLSH010186249.1:160766-171997 GCA_018402905.1 Glandirana rugosa
TACCCCCCCCCCCCCCCCCCCGATAAGCAGTAAGGATTGTTATACAGTTTACATAAAGCAACAGAACTCCTCTATATCAGAATCACAGATGTGACACAGAGGCCATCCACTTTAAAAAAAATATAATTCTTTTTCCGACGTTGTGGCTACTTTGCCCTGTGGAGTGAGACTCCCATTTTCTGAGCCTGAAATCATCCTCCTCCATACCACTGCAGTTCCTTCTGGCAACCGATCCTCCACTTTTATTGGCTGGAAAGGGAGCTGATTTGTACATTGTCAAAGGGCAGGTGCAAAATCAGTTTGTGACCCTCAGCCCTGCTCTTTGCCTTCTCTCCCTCTCAACAGGGTCATCTTTAACACAGGGCAATAGGGGCAGCTGCCCCGGGCCCAGTCATTGCTGCGAGGCCCAAAACAGCTGCCCCTTGAGCCCGCAAATAGTTGATAAGTTTATTCAGGAGGGAGGGCCCAAGAAAATATTTGCCCAGGGTCCAATCAATATTTAAGACAGCCCTGCCTCTCAAAGCAGAAAGTCCAAGCTGCACATTGCTACTTTTATCAAAGTCATCTCTGCTGTTATTGTAATACATAGATGCAGTGGCGGCCCGTCCATAAGGGACACAGGGGCGCCTCCCCCCTAAACCATGCGCCTGGTCCCTAATCTACATGCAGGGAGCGGACACATGGATTCCAATGGGATGGGTTTTTTTTTTGAAAGAGAGCCTGAGGCTCTAATTGGCTTTACAAAAGGGTGGGCTCGGGGCGCGGAGCATTGCGCCCCAAGCCCACCCACTATTGTCTTCTTGATTCTCCTCCCGGCCAATCAGGAAGCGGATTCCAAGACCCGATTGGCCGAGAGGAGAAGCACGGGCTCCCATTCTCATTCCTCCTATCCGACTTGGTGCTGCACGTCACTTCGGCTCCCCTAGTCTTCAGTCCCGCTTCCCAGTTGGCTTCCCTTCATGACCGGCTCGGCACGTCCTGGCAGGCACACCGGACCCTTCAAATACGTCCAGGGTGGTTACACGTCTTCCCCCATTCCGCTGCATCACATCTCCCGTATACAGCCGTGACCCCTTACCTGAATGAGGACAGGGTGACGATGGTAAGATGGTGAGATCTGGTGAACCCCAAACTGAGAGGACAGAATGGGGAAGTCATGTGTCACACTCTGACCACCGCCCACCTTTCTCCAAAATTCACAAGTCAGCGACAAAAATGTCTGTGTTTGAGACATGAGACCTTTAATCAGCTACAGATTAGGTTGAAAATAAACATCCCAGTTTACAGCAGATTTCACATAAACCAGCCCACAGGCGTGTGCAGGGGGTGTGCCAGGTGTGTCTGGGCACACCCTAATCATTCTGTGTGCTTTAGATTCCCCCTACTTCCCAGGCTTTCCCTCATGTTGCACCTCCCCTCCCCCTCTCACTGCAGTGCTGCTGGCTTCCCTCCTTTTCTCTCCTCTCCCCCTGGCTGCTGCGGGGGGAGGTTTCAAGATGGAGAGTGGGGGAATGGGCTAATCAATATATAACTTACCAGCCCCTTTTCTAAACGAACACAGTGAACACACTCACTCGCTGTGTTCATTCATAACTGAAGCATGGTAAACTGTGTTTACTATGCTTCAGTTTGTGAATGAACAAGAAGCCACTCTGCACAGGGCACCCCCCCCCCATTCATTCACAGTCCTGTGCAGCTGAGGCTGCAGAGAAAGGCATGTATGTTTGAGCTTTGGGGTGCACACCCTAATGCAATAGGCACACCTATGAACCAGCCTCAAGTTGGATGGAAAGATAATGTTAGATGCCAGGAAGGGGGTAGAACTTCTAGCAGTTTCATAAACTGTAATTAGTAGAATCTGGCAAGTCTCTTAATAGAGTCTTGTTGTAAATGCCCTGTCGTAAATAGTCTGGAGCAGGGGTGTCAAACTTGATTTCATCGTGGGCCGTATCAGCATTATGGTCGCCCTGAAAGGGCCGGTTCTATATCTAAGACTAGATGTTCAAAGCACCACCCCCCCTTACAACTGATGCCAAGAGCTCCCCCCACCATCAGAAGTCAAGGGTCCCCTACCCTTCCTTACATCACAGTGGGGGCAGAGCTGAGAATTAGAAAGTGCAGGGTCTGGAGGGGGACCAGAGGAGAGCTGGAGTCTTCTGAATGCTGAGACCAGGGGAGGTGAAGATGAGGGGATGCTGCAGCTGCACAGAGAGACAGACTGTTGAGACAGGGGTGGTGGAGATGAGGGGAGTGCTGCAGCTGCAGGAGAGGTGTGAGGGCCACATGAAATGACCTGGAGGGCCGGATTCGGCCCCCGGGCCTTGTGTTTGACACCTGTGGTCTGGAGGAATACACATCTGTCAGACTGGGGTTGGTGATCTATACTGACACACATATGAACAGAGTTATATTATATACACTTTCCATAATTCCTGCTATGATGGAGTTATATTCATAAAAACGGATAATAAATTTACCATAAAAATGATACTGATATATGAGAAGATGACAAATCGGTTAGATACCAAATATTCCTGTGTTGCAATGTCCAGCAGGTGAACACAATAAATCTCCTAATTTATATACGTATCCTGTTTATATTGTATTTAGTGTCTAACAAATCATAATTTCATTCTATTCAATTACACATTGATTGTAAGATTGGACTCTGCATGTGATCAAAGACGAGGTGAACTTTGCTAATTACTTTTCACTTTTATGCTCATTTATTTTACTGTTGTTTATTTTGTAATATCTTTTTTTGTATATGTTTCCTGGTACCAGTTGTCATTTATTTTAGTTAAAAGGATATTTTACAATTGTTAAGCTGAATCTCTAAATGCTCTAACCAGAAACTAAAAACGTAATGCCTCTTTTGAAGTAGCTAGCCGCGTGTAAACTCTGTTACATTCCTGTCTGAGCGTTGCAGCAAGCAATATGGCCATTGCTTTTAACCACTTCTCGCCCAGCCTATAGTCAATTGATGGCAGGGCGTGTGCTCTCCCCCTCACTGGACGTCCTATCAGGAAGCAATGATTGCAGGGCCACTGGTTGTGTTCACAAGACACAGCCGATGACTGATCAGTGTACCGGCCCACTGCCAGTACCATGTGACCACCGTGACCAATCACAGCAGGTCACATGAGAGTTGTATATATAAATATATACGGTATCTCACAAAAGTAAGTACACCCCTCACATTTTTGTAAATATTTTATTCTATCTTTTCATGTGACAACGCTGAAGAAATGACACTTTGCTACAATGTAAAGTAGTGAGTGTACAGCTTGTATAACAGTGTAAATTTGCTGTCCCCTCAAAATAACTCAACACACAGCCATTAATGTCTAAACCGCTGGCAACAAAAGTGAGTACACCCCTAAGTGAAAATATCCAAATTGGGCCCAATTAGCCATTTTCCCTCCCCGTGTCATGTGACTCATTAGTGTTACAAGGTCTCAGGTGTGAATGGGGAGCAGGTGTGTTAAATTTGGTGTTATCGCTCTCATTCTCTCATACTGGTCACTGGAAGTTCAACATGGCACCTCATGGCGAAGAACTCTCTGAGGTTCTGAAAAAAAAAATTGTTGCTCTACATAAAGATGGCCTAGGCCAGGGGTAGGCAACCTGCGGGTCCTCCAGCTGTTGCAGAACTACAAGTCCCATAATGCCTCTGGGAATAATTGTAACTGCCAGCCTTGCAGTGCCTCATGGGAAATGTAGTTCTACAACAGCTGGAGGGCCGCAGGTTGCCTACTCCTGGCCTAGGCTATAAGAAGATTGCCAAGACCCTGAAACTGAGCTGCAGCACGGTGGCCAAGACCATACAGCGGTGTAACAGGAGAGGTTCCACTCAGAACAGCGCCTCGCCATGGTCGGCCAAAGAAGTGGGGTGCAGTGCTCAGCGTTATATCCAGAGGTTGTCTTTGGGAAATAGACGTATGAGTGCTGCCAGCATTGCTGCAGAGGTTGAAGGGGTCAGCCTGTCAGTAATTGGACACAGCGGGAGCCAAGCAGGGGAACCGCCGATCGTTTCTGAGGCAGACAGAACGGCGGTCTGCCTATGTAAACAAGGTGGATTGCCGTTTTGTGAGAGGAGAAGAAAGAGATCCTGTGTTTCTGCTAAGCAGGAACACAGATCTCTGTCTTCTTACAGTACAAGCACCCCCCTCCCCCATACACTCACAGTTAGAAAGCACTCCCTAGTGACACATTTAACCCTTTGATTTCCCCTAATGTTAACCTCTTCCCTGCCAGTGTCATTAGTACAGTGACAGTGCAGATTTTTTAGCACTGATCACTGTATTAGGCTCGGTTCACACCTAGGCGATCCAACTTCAGGGGCGATTTGAAAGCGATTCGAAAGAGACTTCAGAGCTACTTTGGGCATTACAACACTGCCTGAAGTGACCTCCATGCCAGGCGACTTTGCCTGTGGTCAATCAGAGACGAGAGGGAGGAGGAGTTGCCTTAAAAAATGATTTACTTTTTCCTGTAAAGTCGCTTCAAAGTCGCTTCTTCATAGACGGTGATCCGACTTGGAAGCGACTCCCATTGACTTCTATGGGCTCAAATCGCCTAGAAGTCGCTTTGAAATAGTACAGGAACCTTTTTTGAAATCGCCTTGGAGTCGGAGCGACTTGAGTAGCGCATATCAAGACGGCTCCATCCATTCCAATGGGATGTCAGGCGATTTGGGGCGACACAAGTCAGATCGCAAATCGCTTAGGTGTGAACCGGCCCTTGGTGTCACTGCTCCACAAAAAAGTGTCAAAAGTGTCACTTAATGTCTGATTTGTCCGCCGCAATGTCGCAGTCCCGCTATAAGTCACTGATTACCGCCATTACTAGTAAAAAAAAAAAAATCAATAAACATTCCATAAAAATATTCCATAGTTTGTAGAACAATCAATAAACGCTTATTGGGATTTTTTTTTTACCAAAAATATGTAGCAGAATATCGGCCTAAATTGATGAAGAAATTCGATTTTTTATTTTTCTTTTATTGGATGTTTTATAGCAGAAAGTATAAAAAATAGTTTTTTTTCTCAAAACCGTCGGTCTTTTTTTGTTTATAGCACAAAAAATAAAAACCGCAGAGGGGATCAAATACCACCAAAAGAAAGCTCTATTTGTGGGGGAAAAAGGACGTCAATTTTATTTGGGTACAACGTCGCACGACCGCGCAATTGTCATTCAAAGTGAGAAAGCGCTGAAAGCTGAAAATTGGGCGGGAAGGGGGTGAAAGTGCTCGGTATTGAAGGGGTTAATAGGTCAGAACTGCTGTGATTTCTGCGTTTGTGGTAAAAACAAAAAACAAAAGTGGTGGCTCCTGTGCGTGTGAAAGGGTTAACTGCGGCGTTTACCGACCCCGGTGATGTCCACCCTCAGCCTACTGGTGCTTAGGTGGTTGTCCTGCAAGCTGGAAAATCTCAGCTGTAATATCGTCCTAAGGACGGTCCCTCCTAGCTCTCCTAGTTACTTGGTCAGTTTGTAATTCTGCATCCAGGCAGCACAGAAAAGTCCTGGACCTCTCTGCAGACTACGCTGCAGTTTAGCGTTACAGCCTGGTCCAGGACCCGCCCCCAGTCGGTGATTGGACACTGAAGGAGCAGCAGCAAACCAATTAGGTAATCACTCCACTCTGTGCTGTTGCAACCAGGATTCCCTGACAGCACCGAGCAAAAGAAAGAGAGCCCCTATTGGCTGAGAAATGCCCCTTTTGTTTCACAGGAGGATAATGACAGATCAGGTACTTCTGTTATTTCTAGATAACAATAAAATTAGGGACTTTATTGGGGACGCATGGTGATCGTGGGGTCACTTCTGCTTGAAGATTGTATTTATATTTGTCAAAGTACTGTAACCCCCCCAAGTCCTTAGGAAGGGGCTCTGCCTATTCAGGCTGCCTGCCCACCTGCATGCAGGAGTAACATAAGGAATGAAAAAGATGAGTGATAGCATGAGAACCTGTATTCTGCGGGGTTTTGTCTATGAAGGGTGCAACCACTTGATTGTAATGCTGAATTTTGTTTCATGGAGGATCCAAAAGAGAAAAAGTCTTGAAGTGGAAGGTGAAATGATCTGCACTCTGCAGAAGGTGACAGCGGATCTAGGAAAATTTTGGGGGAAGTTTAGACTGCCGTAGGACAATGGTCACTTCCCGCAAGCCAGGGTGACCTTCAGAGACGTCCAGCCGTGACTTCAATGATGTATTGTGTTATAGAGCTGCCGTCTTGCTGCCCAATGAAGAGCAGCCAAGGAGGACGCCGCGCCCCGGGACAGTGACGTCACCCACTGCCACGACGAAACGTCCCGTACAAGGAGAAGCTGCCAAGGACAAAGTAGAACACAACAACGTAACAAACCTCAAACTCTCCTCTGGGGTTAATCCCTTGTTCTTTAGCTCTGTCACCATTGGTTATCTGTGTATATTAAAGTGTATGTAAAGGCAAGGTTTTGGGTATATTAGTGAGGGGTTAGACCCCCTGTCTATTTTTTTTTTTTTTTTACCAAATCCTGGTGGTTATACGGCAAAAGAAAAGCAATGTTTTTTTCAGTATGAAGGATCAATGCAGCCAATCTTAAAAATGATCCAACATGCCGATCCTGCAGGCCCACTTGGTGGCTCCACCTGGCAATTCGTGGTCAGAAGCTTTTTTGGAGAGCAGTCTGGAGTCTCGGATCTGACCGTCTACGCAGGAGCCACTGCGCCGTGCAGCTCCAAGCCCAATGACTCTTCTACACCAGCCTTTTTCAACCAGTGTGTCTTAAGGTTTCTTCAGGGGTGCCTTGGCAAAATGCCTAAAAATTACCCAAAAATTGTACACAAGCCGGCGAGTGGATGAAAACTGTATTTGCTTTGGAAGAATAAATCACCTCTAACGTTGGGATTTCAACGTGCGCGGATGTCACTGCGTTATGTAAAACTATTAGAATAGTCTTTACATTTTCGAATGGGGTGCCTCAAGATTGTCCATAATTTTGGAGGGTGCCTCGAGATTGTTCATGGTTTTGGAGGGTGCCTCGAGATTGTTCATGATTTTGGAGGGTGCCTCGAGATTGTTCATGATTTTGGAGGATGCCTCGAGATTGTTCATGATTTTGGAAGGTGCCTCCAGATTGTTCATGGTTTTGGAGGGTGCCTCGAGATTGTTCATGATTTTGGAGGGTGCCTCCAGATTGTTCATGATTTTGGAAGGTGCCTCGAGATTGTTCATGATTTTGGAGGGTGCCTCGAGATTGTTCATGATTTTGGAGGGTGCCTCGACATTGTTCATGATTTTGGAGGGTGCCTCAAGATTGTCCATAATTTTGGAAGGTGCCTCGAGATTGTTCATGATTTTGGAAGGTGCCTCGAGATTGTTCATGATTTTGGAGGGTGCCTCGAGATTGTTCATGATTTTGGAAGGTGCCTCGAGATTGTTCATGATTTTGGAAGGTGCCTCGAGATTGTTCATGATTTTGGAGGGTGCCTCGACATTGTTCATGATTTTGGAGGGTGCCTCAAGATTGTCCATAATTTTGGAAGGTGCCTCGAGATTGTTCATGATTTTGGAGGGTGCCTCCAGATTGTTCATGATTTTGGAGGGTGCCTCCAGATTGTTCATGATTTTGGAAGGTGCCTCAAGATTGTCCATAATTTTGGAGGGTGCCTCGAGATTGTTCATGATTTTGGAGGGTGCCTCGAGATTGTTCATGATTTTGGAGGGTGCCTCGAGATTGCTCATGATTTTGGAGGGTGCCTCGAGATTGTTCATGATTTTGGAGGGTGCCTCAAGATTGTTCATGATTTTGGAGGGTGCCTCGAAATTGTTCATGATTTTGGAAGGTGCCTCGAGATTGTTCATGATTTTGGAAGGTGCCTCGAGATTGTTCATGATTTTGGAAGGTGCCTCAAGATTGTCCATAATTTTGGAGGGTGCCTCGAGATTGTTCATGATTTTGGAGGGTGCCTCAAGATTGTTCATGATTTTGGAGGGTGCCTCGAGATTGTTCATGATTTTGTAGGGTGCCTCGAGATTGTCCATAATTTTGGAAGGTGCCTCAAGATTGTCCATAATTTTGGAGGGTGCCTCGAGATTGTTCATCATTTTGGAGGGTGCCTCGAGATTGTTCATGATTTTGGAGGGTGCCTCGAGATTGTTCATGATTTTGGAGGGTGCCTCGAGATTGTTCATGATTTTGGAGGGTGCCTAGAGATTGTTCATGATTTTGGACGGTGCCTCGAGATTGTTCATGATTTTGGAGGGTGCTTCCAGATTGTTCATGATTTTGGAGGGTGCTCCAGATTGTTCATGATTTTGGAGGGTGCCTCGAGATTGTTCATGATTTTGGAAGGTGCCTCGAGATTGTTCATGATTTTGGAAGGTGCCTCGAGATTGTTCATGATTTTGGAAGGTGCCTCGAGATTGTTCATGATTTTGGAAGGTGCCTCGAGATTGTTCATGATTTTGGAGGGTGCCTCGAGATTGTTCATGATTTTGGAGGGTGCCTCAAGATTGTCCATAATTTTGGAAGGTGCCTCAAGATTGTCCATAATTTTGGAAGGTGCCTCAAGATTGTTCATGATTTAAAGGGTGCCTTGACTGCCGGGCCATGTACTTGTACGTCCTCATCATTGAGACATGATATCTGAATTATGCCGGCACCTACAGGCATCATTCAGATATCATTTTAATCCGCCGGCAATTCTCTGTACCATAAGAATTATCATATCGGCAGTTCAGCCGCTTGATCGTTCTCATCGGCAACAGGAGGGAGCGCCCCCCCCCGTCGCCCTCCGGTGCTTCTCTCGGGCCGCCCGTGCCATCGGTCACCAGTCATCTCTATGCGCCTCGGAGGTCCGGGCGTGACGTATGATGTCACGTCCGGGTCACGTGATGTAAACAATGCCGGTGAACTGGGCTGAAAAGACCAAGATCGCTGTTTTTTTTTTCTGATCTTGGTCTTTCCAGCCTAGGAGGAGAGATATGGGGTCTTATCCATATGGGGTCTCTCCATAAAGGGTACCTGTCACGCAATATTCCTATTACAGGGGATGTTTACATTCCTTGTAATAGGAATAAAAGTGATTAAAAAAAAATGTAATGAAAAAGTGTAAAAATTAAAAAATAAAGGTAAAATAAATAATAATAAAAAAAATTAAAGCGCCCCGTCCCCGCGAGCTCGCGCACAGAAGCAAACGCATACGTAAGCCCCGCCCCACATATTTAAACGGTGTTCAAATCACACATGTGAGGTATCGCCGCGTGCGTTAGAGCGAGAGCAATAATTCTAGCACTACACCTCCTCTGTAACTCTAAACATGTATTTTAAAGTGTCGCCTATGGAGATTTTTAAGTATCAAAGTTTGGCACCATTTCACGAGTGGGCACAATTTTAAAGCGTGACATGTTGGGTATCTATTTACTCGGCGTAGCATCATCTTTCATATTATATAAAAAAATTCGGCTAACTTTACTCTTCTGTTTTTTTTTTAATTCGTGAAACTTTCTTTTCCCAAAAAAAAACGCGTTCGAAAAATTGTTGCACAAATACCGCGTGACATAAAAAGTTGCAATGACCGCCATTTTATTCCCTAGGATCTGTGCTAAAAATATATATATATAAAATGCTTGGGGGTTCTGAGTAATTTTCTAGCAAAAAAATAATGATTTTTACATGTAGGAGAGAAGTGTCAGAATTGGCCCGGTGGTCAAGTGGTTAAAAAAAAAAAACCTTTCACTTCGAGGAAGTTCCCAAGACATGCAGAAGAATGCACAGTCATTAGTTGAGGCCTGTAGACCTTTGTAACGCAATGTCCTCATCGTATAGCAACAGCCAACCCAGACAACCCCGTTCATGTAGAAAAACCATTTCCCTTTTACAAGTACAATGACTGAGATGTTTCAAAGCTTTACCGCCATCAAAAGATGAGACATTTCTTCAACACTTGTCCTATCTGCATCTTTGAAATTGTACAGGGTGGGCCATTTATATGGATACACCTTAATAAAATGGGAATGGTTGAGAATATTAACTTCCTGTTTGTGGCACATTAGTATATGTGAGGGGGGAAACTTTTCAAGATGTGTAGTGACCATGGCGGCCATTTTGAAGTCGGACATTTTGAATCCAACTTTTGTTTTTTCAATAGGAAGAGGGTCATGTGACACATCAAACTTATTGGGAATTTCACAAGAAAAACAATGGTGTGATTGGTTTTAACGTAACTTTATTCTTTCATGAGTTATTTACAAGTTTCTGACCACTTATAAAATGTGTTCAATATGCTGCCCATTGTGTTGGATTGTCAATGCAACCCTCTTCTCCCACTCTTCACACACTGATAGCAACACCACAGGAGAAATGCTAGCACAGGCTTCCAGTATCTGTAGTTTCGGGTGCTGCACATCTCGTATCTTCACAGCATATGTTTTTTTTTATGGTTTTTATGGTCAGTAAAAAATGGTCACCGGTCACCGACATCATAGTTCCAGCAAGATGGTGCACCACCACATTATGGGTGTCAGGTCCGAGCATTCCTAGATAAACAGTTTCCTGGAAAGTGGATTGGTCGTCGTGGGCCAGTTGAAAGGCCCCCAAGGTCTCCCGATCTGACCCCCTTAGACTTTTATCTTTGGGTCATCTGAAGGCAATTGTCTATGCTGTGAAGATACGAGATATGCAGCACCTGAAACTACGGATACTGGAAGCCTGTGCTAGCATTTCTCCTGCAGTGTTGCTATCAGTGTGTGAAGAGTGGGAGAAGAGGGTAGCATTGACAATCCAACACAATGGGCAGCACATTGAACATATTTTATAAGTGGTCAGAAACTTGTAAATAACTCATGAAAGAAAAAAGTTACGTTAAAACCAAGCACACCATTGTTTTTCTTGTGAAATTCCCAATAAGTTTGATGTGTCATTGAAGGACAAACATCGTGTAATCATATACACTCCCCCCTTTGAAAAGTTCTACCCACCACTGGTACCGCCGGTAAAACTTCATCCGGTAAAACTTAGGTTGAAAACAAAAAAGTTATCCTTCTCCCAGTACACTGTGTAGTTTGAATAACCCTTAAAGTGTTCTTTTTGTTACCACACGAACCAAAATTGCATTGAAAAAAGAAAGTACTCAATAAATGTTCAAAGACTGGTGAATATTTTATACAAGTTACACGACGGGTAACACAACCTAACAGTTACGATGGGAGAAGAGGGTGAGAAGTGTGTGACTATCGTTGTGA
>BLSH010186249.1:207148-217658 GCA_018402905.1 Glandirana rugosa
AGAAAGTCTAGGAGCCTCTCAAGAAACGGTACTCCACGGTACAACTTGAAGGTCACTGGTCATACTCTCTCACTCTCGCTATTGTGGTCTATCTTTTCATGTGACAACACTGAAGAGCTAACACTTTGCTACAATGTAAAGTAGTGAGTGTACAGCTTGTATAACAGTGTAAATTTACTGTCCCCTCAAAATAACTCAACACACAGCCATTAATGTCTAAACCACTGGCAACAAAAGTGAGTACACCCCTAAGTGAAAATGTCCAAATTGGGCCCAATTAGCCATTTTCCCTCCCCGGTGTCATGTGACTCGTTAGTGTTACAAGGTCTCAGGTGTGAATGGGGAGCAGGTGTGTTAAATTTGGTGTTATCGCTCTCACTCTCTCATACTGGTCACTGGAAGTTCAACATGGCACCTCATGGCAAAGAACTCTCCGAGGATCTGAAAAAAAGAATTGTTGCTCTACATAAAGATGGCCTAGGCTATAAGAAGATTGCCAAGACCCTGAAACTGAGCTGCAGCACGGTGGCCAAGGCCATACAGCGCTATAACAGGAGAGGTTCCACTCAGAACAGCGCCTCACCATGGTCGACCAAAGAAGTTGAGTGCAGTGCTCAGCGTCATATCCAGAGGTTGTCTTTGGGAAATAGATACTGTATTAGTCCATAATTCCAAGAAGATCAAAGTACTAGTGGCTGCCGGCTCTGAAAGAGAAGCCTGAGGAAGGAGCATGCACACCCTGGACCCGGTAAGGACATCACGATTCTTCTACCTGAGATACCTGGAAGTGCTGGGAACCACCAGCGCCGCCGGAGGGATCAAAACCACTCTTGAGTGATACAGATCCCGGAAAATAATGGATGAACATTAGTACACGGAGTGTTTTTTACACGTACATCTTGTGAGTGTCTCTTCTTTTATTCATATTAAAGTACTTTCATTGCTACACTTAGATGGCGCTGCTCTTTCTTTCCTTTCATAAACAGGTATGGGGGGGTGCCTCCACTAGACATTGCGTATTAGCAAAGTGGATGGATATTGGGGGATCTCATTGGTCAGACGTTGTGTATTAGCAGAGTGAATAAATATTGGGGGGGGCCTCCACCAGACATTGTGTATTGGCAAAATGGATAGATATTGGAGGTCCTCGTAAGTCAGATATTGTGTATTAGAAGAGTGAATGGATATTGGGGTCTCCCACAGTCAGGAAATGAGTATTAGCAGAGTGGACAGATATTGGGGTTCCCCCTCAGTCAGATATTGTGTTTAAGCTGAGTCTACAGATATGGGGGGCCACCTTGGCCAGACATTGTGTATTAGCAGAGTGGATGGATATTGGGGGACCACCTTGGCCAGACATTGTGCATTAGCAGAGTGGGTGGATATTGGGGGGCACCTTGGCCAGACATTGTGTATTAGCAGAGTGGGTGGATATTGGGGGGCACCTTGGCCAGACATTGTGTAGTAGCAGAGTGGATGGATATTGGGGGACCACCTTGGCCAGACATTGTGCATTAGCAGAGTGGGTGGATATTGGGGGGCACCTTGGCCAGACATTGTGTATTAGCAGAGTGGATGGATATTGGGGGGGGCACCTTGGCCAGACATTGTGTATTAGCAGAGTGGATGGATATTGGGGGTCACCTTGGCCAGACATTCTGTATTAGCAGAGTGGACAGATATTGGGGGCCACCTCAGTTGGGCATTCTGTATTAGCAGAGTGGATGGATATTGGGGGCCACCTTAGTTACAATTCTATATTAGCAGAGTGGGCAGATATTGGGGGCCCCAACCATTCCCCCCACTTCATTCTGACCAATAATTAACAAATCGACCACAAATAAAAAGAAAAAAAAAAGAAACGTTTTATTGGGTCAGAGTTTAGCAGCGGCGGCCATGTGCTGCGTCAGGAAGGCGCTGAGCTTGGAGACGTGGACGGTCTCTTTGATGGTGGTGTCTCGGCTGCGCAGATGAAGCAGCCCGCTCTCCAGCGTGACGTCACTGACCAGCGCGGTGAAGAGGACGCCCATCTCATCGTACCTGGAAGGAGAAAGGAACACAGGCGACTCAGAGCAAACACTGGGACTACAACCCCCACTATCCCATACCCGGAGACTGACCCCTGCTGGTCACTGAAAGCACCACATCCTTTAACTGATTTTATCTCAGCAGTCACCGGTGCTGCTACTCATTTCATGTACAGACGACCAATCATATCCTCTATATATGAAATGAAGTCATGGAAATACAGGGACTCAGAAGCATCAGGTAAGGGATAAATAACAAAAATCGCTGCAAGCATGCACTGGATGATTCCTTTAAGTGACAGTATAAAGACCGGAGGACACCCCAGGAAGTCTGGGGGGGTGGGGGTGCCAGCTCCACCTAATGGCCAAAATGCAGTATAGTTTTCTCATTGAGAGATTTCTGAAAACTATACATTTTGGCCACTAGATGGAGCTGATGATGCCGGCATTATTCTATTAGCTAAATTATGGTGACAGTTTCATTCCTCCATAACGAATGCTTTTTAAACAGACCCTTTGGATTACGGGTATTTAACCACTTGTGAGTGGCCTGGTCTGTACCATGTGATCACTGTGATCAATCACAGCTAGAAACACCATTGTACACAATGGAGGGAATGAAAGGAAGCCATCCATTGGGGTTGATTTACTAAAGCTTGAAAGTGCAAAATTTGGTGCAGCTCCACACACAAACCAATCAGCTTCAAGGTTTTATTGTCAAAGCTTGATTGAACAAGCTAAGGTAAGAAGCTGATTGGCTAGCATGCACAGCTGCACTGGTTTTTGCACTCTCCAGCTTTAGTAAATCAACCCCATAGTGTACAATTGTCATTTGACTTGCTATGATTGATCACAGTGATCACATGGTTTTAGCAGCGAATGACGTAAGTACCCGCCCAGCTGTCATTTTGCAGTAGGCAGGGCAGGACTTGCGTCATCCGGGTGGATGTCATATAACATCGTCCTGGAAACCACGTCCCTGCGGCTGTGTTGCGGGCGCTATCTGTCATCCGTTGTGTCCCCCGGACACAGCCAATGACAGCTCAGTGTTCCAGGCTGTTGCCAGTACCATGTGAGTGCTGTGACCAATCAAAGCAGATCACATAAAAATTGTACACAATAGATGGCTTCCTTTCATGCCATCCATTGTGCACAATTGTATTGCTAGCTGTGATTGGTCACAGTGATCACATGGTACAGACAGGTCCAATGACATCCCATCTGTACCATGCGATTAGCTTTAGGCCTGATCACCTTACACCAGTTACATAATGACGCTGTACTGCACTGGTGACCCCCTGATCCCCTCTCACCAGTTATTTAATGACACTGTACTGGTGACACCCTGATCACCTCACGCCAGTTATATGATGACGCTGTACTGCACTGGTGACACCCTGATCTCCTCACACCAGTTATATGATGACGCTGTACTGCACTGGTGACACCCTGATCCCCTCTCACCAGTTATATGATGACACTGTACTGTACCGGTGACACCCCGATGTCCTCACACCAGTTATATGACGATGCTGTATTGGTGACACCCTGATCACCCCACACCAGTTATATGATGACGCTGTACTGCACTGGTGACACCCTGATCACCTCACACCAGTTATATGATGACACTGTACTGCACTGGTGACACCCTGATCACCTCACACCAGTTATATGATGACACTGTACTGTACTGGTGACACCCTGATCTCCTCACACCAGTTATATGATGACACTGTACTGTACTGGTGACACCCTGATCAACTCACACCAGTTATATGATGACCCTGTACTGCACTGGTGACACCCTGATCAACTCACATCAGTTATATGATGACACTGTACTGGTGACACCCTGATCACCTCACACCAGTTATATGATGACACTGCACTGTACTGGTGACACCCTGATCACCTCACACCAGTTATATGATGACCCTGTACTATACTGGTGACACCCTGATCACCTCACACCAGTTATATAATGACGCTGTACTGTACTGGTGACACCCTGATCACCTCACACCAGTTATATGATGACCCTGTACTGTACTGGTGACAGTATGTGAAAAAAAAAAAACTACATTTCTTCATTTTCCAAAAAATTGTGGCATAAAAATTACAACTTCAAAAAACCCGCCATGCTTCTTGCTAAATACATTGGACTGTTTACTTTTCAAAAAGGGGTCAGGTGGGTATTTGTACTTTCCTGGCATTTTCAGGTCTCAAGAAATTAGATCGGTCATCAGTACATCAGGATTGATCGATTGGCAGATATACATCCCATAGTTTGTGGATTCTATAACTTTCCTACAGACTAAATAATATTCACTTATTTGGGTTATTTTCACCAAAGAAATGGAGCAGAATAAATTTTGGCCAAAATGTATGAAGAAAGATTATTTATTTGCAAAATTTTATAACAGAAAGAAAAAAATATATATTTATTTTTGCAAAAAAGTCGGTCTTTTTTAGTTTATTTTACAAAATTAAAAAAACCCAGTGGTGATTAAATATCACCAAAAGAAAGCTCTATTTTGAAAATAATTATAAAAATGTCATATGGGTACAGTGTTGCATGACCGCGTAATTGTCATTCAAAGTGTGTCGGCGTTGAAAGCTGAAAATTGTCCTGGGCAGGAAGGGGGGGGTAAAAGTGCCCGGTATTGAAGGGGTTAAGTAGCGCCCTGAGCTCAGTGAGCTTAAAATTCAGGGTCCCATTCACACTTGTGCATGTCGCAGCCCAGGTTTGCCAATGAGTACCGTTCATTTCTGTACGACCCAAAGTCGCAGTGACTTTAAAGCAGCCCCTGCAATCAACCTCTTGGCGCCAAGCGCATGAGTGGCCGCACATTTCCGCGCAATCAGAGCTGTGCTGAGAGCACGCTACCGGCGGCTAACTGGGAGCTTTCTGGTCATGTGACCACAAATCACATGACCATAAGCCCCTGCCTGGCATTCTAAACCACTTAAGGTGCTGGCTCCAAGGGGTTAAGGTCCCTAACTCACATTCATACATACTAGGGCCATATTAGACAGGGGCCAATATACCTCCCAGCAGGCGTGTTGGAGGAAACCCCATGTAGGTGCAGGAGGAACATGCAAACTCCATGCAGATAGCATCCCAGCCAGGATTCCAACCAAGGGCCCCAGCACTGCAAGGCCAATGGGCTAACCAATAAGCACTTTGCATCCCATAAAAAAGGGTGGAGCCTGCATTAGATCCCCTCCCCCCCAGGTGGCGTATGGCGCGCGGTCACCTATCACTCACCTGGTGAACAGCTGCTCCATAGGAGTTTGTAACGTTTCCAGGTACCCCGGCCAGACGGAGATCCCCCTCCCCCGCAGCTCAGGACACAGACCGTGGCACACCTAGGAGACAGAGACCGGGGGTCAGCCAATCAGCAGAAGAACATCCCCTACAGCCCACACTACACATAATGAGCCCGATCTATAAACCACCTTCCCCCCAAATCCAGTAATACAGACCAGGCGCAGGTCGGCGGCCGGGCCTTTCCCCAAGTCTACGGCCAACGTCACCGGGGCAAGCGACGGGTGAATCTTCAGCACCTGAAAGACAAGGAGGAGGGAATTGCATTTAAAAAAAGAAGAAAAAAGAAAGGATACAATTTTCTGACCTCGTTCCCCCGATCCCTCACCATCCGCCGCTGCTCCTTTCCCCGGGGCGCCGCGTTCTCCGTCACCTGCAGGGCGTCACACAGATAGGCCAGCAGACCTCCTTCTACATCGCTGCTCACCCAGACCACGTGTGGAATGACCGACTTCCTGCCGTCCCGGCCCTGTGGACAGACATCGGGGGAGGTGAGGAGTCATCCGACGGCACCATTGAAGCCACGCCCCCCCAAACAGGACCTCGGTCATCACTTCTTCTCTAGGTGACGTAATACCACACATAGACACTAGATGGCCACTGCAACCCGGTATGCACACAGAAGGGACACAATAACTGCACTGCACACAAGAGGGACACAATAGCTGCACATGTGCACTAGAGGGATACAATGACTGCACATGTGCACTAGAGGGACACAATGACTGCACATGTGCACTAGAGGGACACAATAACCGCACATGTGCACTAGAGGGACACAATAACTGCACATGCGCACTAGAGAGATACAATAGCTGCACATGTGCGCTAGAGGGATACAATGACTGCACATGTGCATTAGAGGGACACAATAACCGCACATGTGCACTAGTGGGACACAATAACCGCACATGTGCACTAGTGGGACACAATAACCGCACATGTGCACTAGTGGGACACAATAACTGCACATGCGCACTAGAGGGACACAATAACTGCACATGTGCACTAGAGGGACACAATAACTGCACATGCGCACTAGAGGGATACAATAACCATAAATGTGTATTAGAGGGACTCAACAACCACACATATGCACTAGAAGGACATAATAATCATGCATGCATGCTAGAGGAACACAGTAACTATGCAAGCAGACTAGAATGGCGCAACAGCTGCACATGGGCACTAGAGGGACACAATAACTGCACATGCACACTAGAGGGACAAAATAACTGCACATGTGCACTAGAGGGACACAATAACTGCACATGTGCCCTAGAGGGACATAATGACTGCACATGTGCACTAGAGGGACACAATAACTGCACATGCGCACTAGAGGGACACAATGACTGCACATGTGCACTAAAGGGACACAATAACAGCACATGTGCACTAGAGGGACACAATAACTGCACATGTGCACTAAAGGGACACAATAACTGCACATGCACACTAGAGGGACACAATAACTGCACATGTGCACTAGAGGGACACAATAACCATAAGTGTGTATTAGAGGGACTCAACAACCACACGTGCACTAGAAGGACATAATAATCATGCATGCATGCTAGAGGAACACAGTAACTGTGCAAGTAGACTAGAATGGCGCAATAACCACTCATGCACACTAGGGGGACTCAGTAGCCATGCTTGCGCACTAAAAGGAAACAAATTACAATAACAACGCACGTGCACAGGAAGTAACATGATCATAAACTTCCTGCTCTGCCCTCCCCATCTCACCAGTTTATGGGATAATTATAAATTGGAGGGACAGGAGGAGGAGTGGAATTTGTCAGGAAGGCTAAAGTGCAGCAAAGGATGCAGATCTTTATGTGTAGACCCCATGAGTACCCAGCTCCCCGAAGAATGGCTTCCAGCATTGGCAATGACAGCCTATTGGAAAGCAAATACGATCTTTGCACTTAGCAATGGCAACCTCCAAGATGGCCAAAATGTACGACTAGCGCCACCTTGTGGTAACATGGAGAGAATCACGACTGCCTTTATATGATATTAGAACATACAGACTAAGCCTATATAGGCACAAAGTATTACTTCCAGGAGGGTGCAGATGTAGACTCTTAATGGATGGCATTTAGTTTGCATTGTCCTGGAGAGGATTTGAACTGAGAATACCAATGCTGCACGGCAGAAGTGCTACTCAGCCACTGTGCTGCCTGATCTCAATTTGCTCTGTGCACTGCGTAGGATAAACTATTGCATTGTTTTCAATAATATTCCATGTTTTACCTAACTAGCTGTTTGTTTCTCTGTGTCCATGTTCAAAATGAATGGGAATGGAAGTGATTTTATAATTATCAACCAGCTGCTGCACTTGCAGGGATCTTGGGAAAGCAGGGCCAGCTCTACCACTAAGCAGAGTAGGCGGCTGCCTAGGGCGCTTAACCCCTGTCCATATATTACCCCAGCCTGTCCATATACTACCAAAGCCTGTCCATATACTACCCTAGCTTGTCCATATACTACCCTAGCCTGTCTATATACTACCAAAGCCTGTCCATATACTACCCCAGCCTGTCTATATACTGCCCTAGCCTGTCCATATACTACCCCAGCCTGTCCATATACTACCTCAGCCTGTCTATACACTACCCTAGCCTGTCCATATACTACCCCAGCCTGTCTATATACTACCCCAGCCTGTCTATATACTACCCTAGCCTGTCTATATACTACCCTTGCCTGCCCCTATACTACCCCAGCCTGTCCACATACTACCCCAGCCTGTCCACACACTACCCCAGCCTGTCCATACACTACCCCAGCCTGTCCATATACTACCATTGCCTGCCCCTATACTACCCCACCCTGTCCACATACTACCCCAGCCTGTCCACATACTACCCCAGCCTGTCCACATACTACCCCAGCCTGTCCATATACTACCCCAGCCTCTCCATATACTACCCCAGCCTGTCTATATACTAAACCTGCCTGTCCATATACCACCCAAGCCTGCCCATATACTACCCCGGCCTGTCTATATACTACCCTAGCCTGTCCATATACCACCCTAGCCTGTCCATATACCACCCTAGCCTGTCTATATACTACCCTAGCCTGTCTATATACTACCCTATCCAGTCCATATACTACCCTAGCCTGTCTATATTCTACCCTAGCCTCTCCATATACTACCCTAGCCTGTCTATATACTACCCTAGCCTGTCTATATACTACCCTAGCCTGTCCATATACTACCCTAGCCTGTCTATATATTACCCTAGCCTGTCTATATACTACCCTAGCCTATCTATATACTACCCCAGCCTGTCTATATACTACCCTAGCCTGCCCCTATACTACCCCAGCCTGTCCACATACTACCCCAGCCTGTCCACACACTACCCCAGCCTGTCCATACACTACCCCAGCCTGTCCATATACTACCATTGCCTGCCCCTATACTACCCCACCCTGTCCACATACTACCCCAGCCTGTCCACATACTACCCCAGCCTGTCCACATACTACCCCAGCCTGTCCACATACTACCCCAGTCTGTCCACATACTACCCCAGCCTGTCCATATACTACCCCAGCCTCTCCATATACTACCCCAGCCTGTCTATATACTAAATCTGCCTGTCCATATACCACCCAAGCCTGTCCATATAGCACCCCAGCCTGCCCATATACTACCCCGGCCTGTCTATATACTACCCTAGCCTGTCCATATACCACCCTAGCCTGTCTATATACTACCCTAGCCTGTCTATATACTACCCTATCCAGTCCATATACTACCCTAGCCTGTCTATATTCTACCCTAGCCTCTCCATATACTACCCTAGCCTGTCTATATACTACCCTAGCCTGTCTATATACTACCCCAGCCTGTCCATATACTACCCCAGCCTGTCCATATACTACCGTAGTCTGTCCATATACTACCCTAGCCTGTCTATATATTACCCTAGCCTGTCTATATACTACCCTAGCCTGTCCATATACTACCCTAGCCTGTCCATATACTACCCTAGCCTGTCTATATACTACCCCAGCCTGTCTATATACTACCCCAGCCTGTCCATATACCTGCGGACCACGGCTGGCATGTGGAAGCAAGCCGGTGTTGCCATTATTTGTCTTTAAGCCGGGTCCAGAGGCACAGGTGTGGGCCAGTGGACCACGGCTAAAGAAATAAGTAGAGAGGCGCTGCAAAAATCTCCACCCCTTTGGACAGGACAAAGGGGTGGAGTTAGGGGTGGAGCGGCAAAATGAGGTTTCGTCTAGGGTGTCAAAAATCCTTGCACCAGCCCTGAAGGAAAGTGACAGGGTCTGCACCCCTTTGGATGTGATTTCCCTGAAAATGACATTTGTGTTGCAGGGGATGCCCGAAATCTGACTTGTATCTCAGTGCAGACTTCTGGGAAAATCAGTGAGCCAATCACACAAGCAGGAAATGACATTTCAGGGGGGTTCTCTGTATATCATCTGTGTACGCAGCTCCTCCAGGTGGCCATATTGCATATTGAAAAGGAAAGGTCATTTCTAATAACATTCAGTTACAATATGCCCGGTGTAGACATTGTATATATATTTTTTTAATTTATTTGCTCATTTTTTTTCCCCACGAAAGTGGAGTTACCCTTTAATGATCACTGCAAGTTTGAAAGGAGTGGAAATGACGCTGAACGATTCTGTGTGACATACGTGAAGATGAGCGATGGGCCCATGGTGCATCTGGGTGAGGGCGGAGTCATCCAGGCTGCCGAGGCGTTCAATTGGCTCCTTGCCCCAGGGGAAGTCGTAGTGTATGAGGGTCGTCTTCCTTCCGTCTTCGTCAGGGAGGTCACCGCTGCTGAATCTGGACGGCACCTGAGCAAACTGGACACAGGGGGGGGTCAGAAAATGGCGCTGTATAGTCGGGTCCAGGCATGCTTTCTCAGCGTTCGGTCTTATGTAAAAAGATATTTTATATTATATACAGTATCTGACAAAAGTAAGTACACCCCTCCCATTTGTGTAAATATTTTATTCTATCTTTTCATGTGACAACACTGAGGAGCTGACACTTTGCTACAATGTAAAGTAGTGAGTGTACAGCTTGTATAACAGTGTAAATTTGCTGCCCCCTCAAAATAACTCAACACACAGCCATTAATGTCTAAACCGC